>CM064575.1:4613562-4838562 GCA_032716605.1 Paralithodes platypus
CACACACACACACACACACACACACACACACACACACACACACACACACACACACACACACACACACACACACACGGCACCTCACCTTATACCCACACACACACACACGACCTTATACCCACGTCCCAAGCTTCAACACCGTATAAAGCTCCACGGTAATTACAATCCACAAGCCATTATCCTTAAAATAAAACCCGGACGGCGGGGAAGTGGAATAGGGGGCTGCTGGACTTCACTGGTTCACTATTTGGTCGAGTTTCTCATTTATTAAACCCCTCTGTACCGGCGATAATAATTTTTACTTGATTTCAGCTAGGCTACATTTAGAGGATTTTATGAAGCTTTGGAAGGATATATGGAAGATAAAAGGATTAATTGAGATAGTTTGTGGTTTTGATTGGTAGACGTTCTTGCAAAGCTGAATAAAATCGTCTAATAGTAGCCAACATAAAGTGAAAAAGATGTAGCTGGTAGAGAAGGGGTTAATTTATGATCTATATAGATTCCTCCCTAGACCTCCATTTAAAAACAAAAAAAAGGGATCTCCCTTCAAAATATATTTGTACATTTTTCGGTCAAGGCCGGTTCCTCCTAAATTATAGGCTTGCTATTGCTCGCCAGGAACAAATCGTCACCTAAATGACACGAAAAGCTTTAATATTGACAAAGGAAAGGGGGCGAACGGTCTTAAATTCGCCAAACTAATGGGCTGAACGTCTTAAAATTTGAAAACTAAAGTGGCTAAGAATGAGGGAGAAGAGTGTCCAGAAAACCCTACAATCTCCCCCTAACCCCTTCAACATGATGACGCTTTTTCACCTTTTATTATGGCTAAAATTAGTAGATATTGTGGAATTTGAGAAAGAGCTATGGTATTCAGAGGGTTTATGGAGATAATGTATCCCCCTTTAAGTCCTAGAGGTAGATTATAAGCTAAGGAAATTCGTCTAATGGTAACCAGGATCTGATAAAATTTACGTCATGGTGCTGAAGGGGTTAAGGGGAGGTTTTTAAGTTCGCTTCGTATACCTCCATCAAAATTAACAAAACACCCCCTTCGAGATGAATGTGTACATTTTTCGGTAGAAAAATGGCCATGGTCGAAGGATGGTCCCTGCTAAATTGCAGGCTCAATGTCGCTCAACAGGAAAAAATCGACACTTAAATGGCACGAAAGGTCTTAAAATCGCCAAACAAATGGGACAGACATCTTACAATCTCAAAACTAATGGGGGTAAACATGAGGGAGAAGGGAGCCTAGGAAAGAAAAAGAACATAAACTTGGTTAGATTACAATAAGTTAGGATATAAACTCGTTCATTTAACTCTTTCTGTACCGGCAACGTCTGTGGTTTTTACTCTAGCTATATTTAACTATTTTATGCAGCTTAGGAGGAATCTGTGGTAGTAAAACGGGTTAAGTGAGATAGTTCGAATTCTGTTACTCGCTTGAGGGCCTTTACAAACTGGATAAAATCGTCTAAATATAGCTAGAATATAATTAAAAAGACGTCGCCGGTACCGAAGGGGTTAAGCTAAGTTGGGGACAGAATCGAGAACAAAAACCGGACCCTTCAGTAAATTTAACTTCAATAACAAAAACATTAGGTGGGAAGAGGTAAATTAAAATGTAAAACTTGCAAACTAAACAAACCAAAATTGGGACAAGGACAATATAAAGTCAAATTAAATTATCAAAATCGCTATGTGGAAACAACGCTTACTAAAATGAAAATTATTAAATAAAAGAACACAATCCACCACATAGGGTGTACATCACTACATGAGCAAGTTAATCTGTTTCCCAAGCAAACCAATCGCACATATAACAACGCACTATCGTCACGTTAAAGGAAGTAGTCAAGTTTGGGAAGTCCGGGACGTTCTGGCAAATTTTACTAAACTCTGCATGAATAAAGAAACTACATGTTAAATGTCAAAATATTATTTAAAATCAAATTTGCAACATGACAAGACATTAACAATAGTAAAAAATACAAATATTGATAAGATATCTATACTATTACAAAATAATATATAAAATACAGTACAGCACTCACTAACGATAGTGCTATCGGGTAGGTACCTGTAAGCATAGCATGCCTCAAGTGACCCCTATCAATAACTACCCTACAAATAACCTACATTTATAGCACAAATAAACTAAGGAAATCGCAAAAGTAAGCAATTGATACTATCGACAATGAATACATATAATATAAAGAGAAATAATTGCAAAATATGAAGTAACAACAGATTTAAACAAAGAGTACTCTTTTAACAAGAACAATAAATTTAAAAAATCATCAATATTAATAATAATAATAATAGAAAAAGAAAAAGATAAACAATAAATAGACAAAAAGTAAGCAGAGGTTATACAAGAAACTTCAAGTTAAAAATGCTTGATTAAAATTATTGATGTCAAATTTTAGAATACAGTCACAATAATTGACCCTAAAAAGATTAAATTTATGGAACAATTTACTTGCCTCAAAACCTCTGTCCACTAAGAGTCTGTATAGTAACCTAGCTCTAGCCCAAAAGTCATCTACTTTAGTGCAGATTTTACAAAATCTTATTAATTGGGAATAAAAACAATTATAAGTGATTTTACTATCGATATTACTACTAGGGAAAGGAAAGTTTATTACGTTAAAATTAAAATCATCAACTTTGTGATATACTTTAAGTATGCACTGTTCATTAACAATCTCTATATTTATATCAAGAAAATTTTCAACTTTATAATTTACGTTACATTGTGTGAGGGGAATAGAATTAGGGTAAATAAGTTTAGCAACTTGATTAAAATTTAACAAATTGCAAACAAGAATATCATCAATATATCTACTATTATTACTTAACAGTTTAGCAAGTGCTAATTTTTCTGGAATTTTATTTTTCTTGCTACTGTCAACTAAGTCTTTTATATATTTAAATTCTAAAGCAAGCAAGAATAAGTCTGCAATTAAAGGGCTAGCATTTCCACCCATAGGAATTCCTAATATTTGTTTGAAAATGTACGGCCCGAATCTAACATAAGTATTGAAAAGGAGGAATTTAAGGGCATCTTTAAGTTTAGTTCTATCAAAATATACAGAACTAGTGGGAGTAGAGCTAAGTGATGCATTATTAAAATATGTATAAACATTTATGAAATAATTAATAAATAATAAATAATAATAAATCAAGAAATGGAGGAAATAGACTGGGAAGATTTAATGGATAACCTGACACCAGCAGAATGTCTAGTCTTAATAACAGAAACCATGACCCAAATCTGTAGCCACCATATACCTGCAAGACAAACAAAACGAAGAAGCAAACAAGATCGGGAAAGGAGGAGGCTGTACAGAAGAAGAAAATTACTCACACAAAGACGCACACATCAAAATCTACAGGATAGGCAAAAGGTCGAAAAAGATAGAGAAATTGTGGAAATTGAACAAAGGCTAAGAATATCATATGAACTACAACATATGGAAGGGGAGAGGAAAGCTATTGCAGGTATAAAGGAAAATTCCAAATACTTCTTTTCATACGCCAAACAAAAGGCTAAAACAACATCAAACATCGGCCCACTGAGCAAAGGGGACGGCTCTTTCACAGGGGACAAAAAGGAAATGAGCGAACTCTTAAGCAGGCAGTATGAAATGGCATTCAGTGAGCCTGATGAAACAAAAGTCATCTACTTTAGTGCAGATTTTACAAAATCTTATTAATTGGGAATAAAAACAATTATAAGTAATTTTGAGACCAAAATATATTTTTCATGGAAACCTCCCCCACGCAAACCCTTCAGATGCTGGATATTGATTTCGGTCCAAAAGACATAGAAGAGGCCATTTCCAACATGCCATCCCACTCGGCACCAGGCCCGGACTCATGGAATTCGATCCTAATGAAGAAATGTAAGGAAAACCTCTCAAAACCCCTGGCTATAATGTGGAGAAGGAGTCTAGACACTGGTGACATACCAGATAGCTTGAAAAACGCAATAATTGCCCCACTGCATAAAGGAGGGAGTAAAGCACTACCAAAAAACTACCGCCCGGTAGCTCTAACCTCTCACATCATTAAAGTTTTCGAGTGAGTCCTGCGAAGCAAAATTTCAACAATCATGGAGACAAATTAACTACACAACACCGGTCAACATGGGTTCAGAGCGGGAAGATCATGTCTCTCACAACTTTTGGAACACTATGACAAAATTCTTAAAGCGCTAGAAGAAAAGAAAAACGTGGATGTCATTTACACCGATTTTGCTAAGGCATTTGATAAATGTGACCATGGTATAATAGCCCACAAACTGAAAGCAAAAGGTATAACTGGGAAAATCGGACGGTGGATATACAATTTCCTCGTAAACCGAAAACAATCAGTAGCAGTAAACCAAGTCACATCTGAGCCTTCGGATGTCAAAAGCTCAGTGCCCCAAGGAACAGTGCTAGCGCCCCTTCTGTTCCTCATACTAATTTGCGACATAGATACCAACACCAGACACAGTACGGTGTCGTCTTTTGCTGATGACACAAAATTAAGCAAGATAGTAAACACACAAGAGGACATGGGCCGACTGCAGGAAGACATGAATGTAGTGTTCCAGTGGACCAGGGAAAACAACATGCAATTCAATGAGGAAAAATTCCAATTAATACGGTACGGAGATAATAATGGTGTTAAAGAAATTACAAATTACTTAACAGAATCTAACCACATAATAGAACGGAAAGACAGTGTGAAAGACCTTGGGGTATTAATGTCTGAAAATATGGGTTTCAAAATACATAACCAGGTCAAAGTGGCGGCTGCGAAACGTCTAACGGGTTGGATTCTGCGTACTTTTAAAACACGCGGTGAATTGCCTATGATAACGCTCTTCAAATCTCTAGTGCTACCGCGGCTTGAATACTGTAGCGTATTAACATCCCCATACAAAGCAGGTGAAATAAATGACGTAGAGAGTGTACAAAGAAATTTCACTTCGCATATAAGTTCGATAAAACATCTACACTATTGGGAGCGTTTAAGAGCACTGAATCTGTACTCACTGGAACGTAGAAGAGAACGTTACCTAATAATATACACGTGGAAAATCGCAGAGGGTTTAGTACCAAACCTACATACTCCGATAGTCATGAAATTCAGTGATAGGAGAGGCTGGGAATGCGAAATCCCCCGGATGAATAACAGGGGTGCTATGGGCTCTCTGCGAGAGGGCTGGTTATCACACAGAGGCCCACGTCCTTCAACAAACTCCCACGGCGAGTAAGAGACATGAGGGACGGCGAGTAAGAGACATGAGGGACATCTCGTTAGACAACTTCAAGAGAGCCCTAGATGTCGAACTGCAAAAAGTGCCAGACGAGCCCATCCTCGCAAGGGAGCGAGCTGTCGCTTCAAACAGTCTACTGCACCAAATCACCACCCATAACGAGGGGCGTCGCGCTCCTTGGTGCCGCTAGAAGAGTGGCGAACACATCAAAAGGTATCAAAAGGTAAGGTAAGGTACAGGAAGATCGGAGAGGACAACATAAAACCCGAGAGCAAGTGTGTTACGTATCCTACAACATTGATTGACCTCACCTCACCTCCCCCCCCCCCCCCCCACACACACACACACACCTCCAGACACCCGGAGCTCTGGTAATCCTATGACAGACAGACAAACATATAAATATACTCTCTCTCTCTCTCTCTCTCTCTCTCGGTAGAAAAAGGGGGAGAAGGGGTGACATAGAGAAGAATGATAGAAAGTTGGCATACGGATGATAGAGGGGTGATATGAGGGGGGAAGCAGGGGTGACACATATAGAAGGGTGATATATATGAAGATGGGGTGATAAAGGGATGATATAAGAGAAAATAGAGTGACACGTATAGAAGAGTGATAGAAGGGTGAGAGAGAGGTGATATATGGGGAGAATAACGGGGTGACACATGGAAGACTACCAGAAATGAAGATGGGGTGATAACATAAGGGTAATAAGAGGAAAGATATATGGGGAGAAGAAACGGGGTGACAGATACAGTATGTAGATGGGGTGATGTTAAAATTGTGGTGGGGGTGACATTAAGGCGGGGGGGGGGGGGGATGCTGGTGGAGGGGTGAAAGAAGGGGTGGGGAGGAGGTCAAGGTAGGTCATCACGCAGGATATAGCCCGGGTCACGCAGGCTGAGGCAGGTCACGCATATAAGAAGACACTCGTAAAGTATAACAGGAGGCCGGCTCTACTCTCTCTCTCTCGCTCGCTCTCTCGCTCGCTCTCTCTCTCTCTCTCTCTCTCTCTCTCTCTCTCTCTCTCTCGCATACACACACACACACATAATTAATCAATACGCAAAAAAAACCCGCTAAAGTATCGAACACGCTTTCTCTAACATACATAAACACCATGCAAATACTGTACATACACACAAGTACTGCTCAACCGTACACACACTACACACACACACACGTATACTGCCACAACTCACACAAACACACACACACACACAAGCTAGCACACACACAGCCACAGTCATCAAGATCACGTACACAAGCAAGACTTACACACACACACACACACACACGTATATACTCCCACTAACTCATATACATACAAACACAAACACACGCACAGCCATCAGGATCACGCACACAGCCACACAGTCATCAAGATCACGTACACAAGCAAGACTTACACACACACACACACACACACGTATATACTCCCACTAACTCACATACATACAAACACAAACACACGCACAGCCATCAGGATCACGAACACACGCAAGACCTACACCTACACACACACACACACACACAAGCACAAACACACACGTATACTCCCACAACTCACACAAACACACGCACACAGTCATCAGGATCACGCACACACGCAAGACCTACACAGTATCCCCATCCCCTAATCAAGACCCCATGATACAGTCAACGTGGAAAGTTAGTTATACTGATTTATACCATTATTTAGTTTCATTTGACAATTTGCGAGTTTTAATCCTGGACACGAAATTAAGGGAGTGAAAATTCTAACACAAACATAAAATAATGTCAAAGAAATCAAGAAACGGCTGTACAAGTGGTAGAAAAGATGGGTATATAATAAAATACTAGGCCTACTACTACTACTACTACTACTACTAATAATAATAATAATAATGACAATAATAACAATACTAATAAATAAATAGCTGAATGCCCAATAAGATTAACTGAAGATGCACAGTCCCTCATAAAATACAAATTGAGAGAAACAAACTAACTGGAAGCGTAAACATAGGCAGAACAATCCAAGAATACAAAAGAACGTAATTATATAGGCAGAAAACTCCAAGAAAAAAACAATGTCCAGCTGATGGCTTAACACTATCTTGTCCGACGTCTTAAAGAGTTATTATGATATTTGGTTTCATTATTATTGAGGATTTTGCCTGCTTTTGCCATTTTCGAGCAGTGTATTTTAGTTTGTCCCTTAGGCTAACAAAAATACTTTCCCAGATTTCCTTCAAAATAAATAAAACCCAATCAGCCCCCCTATATTAATATTCATAATACCTTTAAAAACCTACGGACATTACCCCCCTCCTTTCACTATTGTCCTCTCCCACCAACAACATTCATCTATTCTTGTGGGTAACCATTATTCATCAATCAACCTTATATAATGAATAATGGCTAATCGTGTTATCGTGTCAACTCAACATCCCAGCAGCGTCCTATTATAACTAGCATCGTTTGTTGTTTTATATTATCATTTAATTACAGTACTGTAATGGATTACATAATTAAATTTCTTAGTAAAAAAAGAAAGACAAACTAAACCAAAAAACACACACACACACACACACATACAAAGGACAAACAGAAGATAGTAAGCATGTAGGCAGGGGTCAACCAACAGTACACGTACACGTACACTCACAAACACACACAGGACAAACAGAATATAGCAAACATGAAGGCAGGGGTTAACCAACACACACACACACACACACACACACACACACACACACACACACACACACACACACACACACACACACACACACACACGATAAAAGTAAATATGGAAATAGGGCAACATAAGTTATGATATGTTAGTCCAAAATACTGGGAACTGGGAATATCCATTACGATACTTGTCTAAGTAAAATGGATTGATTATAAAGTAACTAAGACAGGACAACACGAGCGCTGCTCAATTCCTGTAAACTACAAATACACACACACACACACACACACACACACACACACACACACACACAGAATATAGCAAACATGAAGGCAGGGGTCAACCAACAGCACACACACACACACACACACCCAAGCGGTGGTGTGTTTATCGGTACACACGTTATTTTTGCATGCTTACGAGTACATTTTTCGATTTTTAAACCTAAATAAAACCATCTAGATAAAACTTAACCTAACCTAACTTACCTAACCTAACCGAAAACACTCCATTTCAACGTATTTTAAAGAGGTGTGTACACTTAAACTGTCGCCCTAAACCTCATGTACCTGCAAACCTACATATTTCGTGAAATTTGTACCTTTAAACCACCACCGCTTGTCCACACACACACACACACACACCCTATTCGTGACCTAGCTAACTTTCCCCCCACCACCGCTCAGTGTCTTGCCAGCTGGTGGTGTTGTCAATACTACCAGCGCTCCCTCAGACTGCTGCTGTAAGCCTTAATAATATAGTCATCTGTTTAGTGGGCAAACTGGGCTACACATATATTGGAACTGGGCTACAAATACACTACTGGGCTACGCTACTAATAGGGCCTACACTACTGGGCTTCAAATACACTGCAGGGCTACACATACACTCTTGGGGCTTCAAATACACTCTTGGGCTACACATATACGGGAACTGGGCGACATATACTGCAACTGGGCTATATAATATACGAAAATTGGGCTACAATACACTGAAACTGGGCTACAATACACTGAAACTGGGCTACAATACACTGAAACTGGGCTACCAATATACGGCAAGTGGGTTACTATTATACTTTGCTGGGCTACAATATTATAATACAACCGGACTACAAATATACGAGAATTCAGCTATAAAGTAACGCAGACTGACCCACAAAATACGGAAATTGGGGTACAAATACACTGCAGCTGAGCCACAATCATACCGGGGGCTTCAAATTCCGGTATCCACTCTCTACTTGGAGTGTGGACTTCCCAACATTTAGAAAGGTAAGTAATTATATTTCTTCCACCTCACTGTTATTATTTTATTAATTTGTTGACCTTGCAGACCTTGCTATAGAATTTTGATGGTGGACTGCATAAAACTATACGTCATAATCGAATGTTGTATATATATATATATATATATATATATATATATATATATATATATATTCTTTAATATATACGAGGTTGAAAGAAATGGCAATTTCTGCGTTGGAAATTTTATTATTCAAAGTTTCCAGGTCTCTGATGAGTTTTCGCTGGGTGGCAGGAAGTAGATGAAGGAGATGAGCAAAATTCATGGTGGTACAGGTGGTACAGGTGGCGCAGACGAGTCTGCGTCATACCAATATGACCGACGATCACGTCATTTACCAACATACCTGTAATTATGAGGACTGTGGACCTCATTCCTATATTGGTATGACGCAGACTCGTCTTTCACGTCGGCTAACTCTTCACCTTCAGGCTGGAGCCATCAAAGACCACTATCTCACCCCTAACCACCCTCACCTCACACGCAACGAGTTAGAGAAACACACCACCAAACTCGATAAAGAAAGTGACCCAAGGATGAATATTCCCATATTCAAAATATGTTACAGGGGGACAATGCCTAGTGAGTTCACTGCTCAATAGGTGGCGTTCTGAGAGTGAGGGTCTGAGTCTGGAGGGTGGGACGGTGAAGCACTTGGGCGAAGCAACCGGCCGCTTCAGAGATGGAGCTGTTTCGAGCCATGATGGTTGCTTCGCATGTCTCACTCCCCAGACTGGAACAAGACCTCACGGGCTTCACCGTGTTGAGCGGTGGAATGTACAGGCTCTCAGCCTATGCCCGAGAGGGAGTAGTTGGAATATAGAAAAAAAAAAAAAAAAAAAAAAAGGAGATTACCTATACTCGAAGCTTTATATATCCAAGCCTTACATCCCAACATCAACAACCAAACTCTGGACCTTCAGATCCTTCCTTCTGCCAAAAGGCACTTTCCTACAGGACCTAACACCCCCCCTCGCCCCCCGGTGCCCTTGATGCAGCCCCCCGCGCTACCTCCTTCAGCTTCGTCTTCCGCAGGCGCCACACAACTTAGACCACGCCCCTCGACACGCAGCCAATCAGCTTTGACCCCACCAACCGACCACATCCCGCATCCAGTGCGCATGCGTGAAGCGGTTCCCCCCTTTCTTTTTTCCAGAATCCCCCTCCACCAATAGTAGATTTTTGCCCCTTGTTTTTCGCCTCCTCTGATCCTCCACCCTCTATATATACCCTTCCTGTTTACCTTTTATACCATTCCATCCTTACTTGATAATGCTGGTTGTCCAGTGAAACGCGTCGTATATCCTGTATCATCATTTACATTTATGTAACCCTGTACCACCATGAATTTTGCTCATCTCCTTCATCTACTTCCTGCCACCCAGCGAAAACTCATCAGAGACCTGGAAACTTTGAATAATAAAATTTCCAACGCAGAAATTGCCATTTCTTTCAACCTCGTATGTATTAAAGAAAATTTATTACCCGGCTTTACTAACATATATATATATATACCGGTATATATATATATATATATACCGGTATATATATATATATATATATATATATATATATATACCGGTATATATATATATATATATATAGATAGATATATAGACAGATACAAAGACCACACAGACCACTAACTTAGCCCAATCCAGGTTATCCGGCCTTAATTATTATTGGTAATTTATTCATTCCCATATAATAAGATAGAGGAAAATAAGGACAGCAAAGCAATAGGCTCACACTAGCGTACTGTTGTTAATAAATGTTGTGAGTTTTAGCTATAAGGCGACTAATTTCCATCGTAAATAAAATAAAATTGTTTGGTTTGCGACACTGCGCTACAGAAAAAGAAAAAATCGGCATGTGTACAGTATAAAGGCCTTATGTAATAGCAGCAGCAGTGGAGATTATCTAATGTCAAGCAAAATTGAACATAAGAAAACGCGTCTAAACCATAATATAAAAAGCAAAACTGATTAGAAGGACACGCATTTAAACCATTGGCATTCGTACAGGGAATCAACCTCTTCACCACCATTACGTAATTTTCATCATATTCTGGTTACCATTAGACGATTTTCTTTAGCCTATAATCTACCTATACAACTCACATGGGTAAATAAGATCGCAACAAACCCTCTTAGTGACACATAGGTCCTTCTTAAACTGCATAAAATGGTCTCATTTTAGCCAGAATCAAAGGTAAAAAGGCGTCATGAAGCTGAAGGGGTTAAAAATGTTAGGCACAGTCAGAGGCTATAAAAGTTTACCCCATGCAATCGGTGAAAATTCACATCTTTAGGTCTAATTCCCCCCCCCCCCCTCTCTCTCACACACACACACATATAACGTCAGTGACTCTTGATTTTAGCTTCTCACCATACATGACCTACAAATGACCTCCAGCTAACCTACGAACAAGAATGGGGAGTTCAAAGTAGGAGTAGGGAGTTCAATATAAAGGAGTAGGGAGTTCAATATAAAGGAGTAGGGAGTTCAATATAAAGGAGTAGGGAGTTCAATATAAAGGAGTAGGGAGTTCAATATAAAGGAGTAGGGAGTTCAATATAAAGGAGTAGGGAGTTCAATATAAAGGAGTAGGGAGTTCAATATAAAGGAGTAGGGAGTTCAATATAAAGGAGTAGGGAGTTCAATATAAAGGAGTAGGGAGTTCAATATAAAGGAGTAGGGAGTTCAATATAAAGGAGTAGGGAGTTCAATATAAAGGAGTAGGGAGTTCAATATAAAGGAGTAGGGAGTTCAATATAAAGGAGTAGGGAGTTCAATATAAAGGAGTAGAAAGTTCAATGTAGGAGTAGGAAGTTCAATGTAGGAGTAGGAAGTTCAATGTAGGAGTAGGAAGTTAAATGTAGGAGTAGGGAGTTCAATATAAAGGAGTAGGGAGTTCAATATAATGGAGTAGGAAGTTAAATGTAGGAGTAGGGAGTTCAATGTAGGAGTAGGAAGTTCAATGGAGTAGGGAGTTCAAAGTAGGAGTAGAGAGTTCAGTGTAGGAGTAGAGAGTTCAAAGTAGAAGTAGACAGTTCAAAGTAGGAGTAGGGAGTTCAAGGTAAGAGCAAAACATTCATAGTAAGAATGGGGAGTAAAACAGTAAATTTTCAAATAGTGTGAGGACTTCAAAGAAAGTAGTTCAAGGTAAGAATGTTTAAAGAAAAAGTGAAGATATCAACGAGGAGTTGCGAATTCAAAGTAAGAGAAAAAAATCGGCCTTCGGTTGGACCATTTTTCTATATAAAAGAAAATTACAAAATTAGCTCAAAAAGAGTCTGGTTTGGCATTATTTTAGTTTTAATGAAGTCTAGAAAGGCGTTTTAGTTAACCAAGGGGACAAACTATAATAAAATGCTAAAAAATGGCAAAGCAAGTAAACTCCTCAATAATAATTAAACAAGATATCATAATAATTACCCACAAGAGGACGGATCAGATAGTGTTAACGCAGAAAGGAATAGACCAATCGAGCTGATATTCTTGCCATTTGGGATGAGTCAACCAGGAATCAAGCGTGAAAATCTACAGCCCATTTGCTCTAGTCCTTGTATAATTACTGTACAAAAATTTAACCCATGGACTCCGAAGAAATTGGCAAAAAAAATAAAAGGCCAAGTTGAGGGAGGAAGGGGGAATGGGGTAAAAAGGGGGAGAGGAGGATGTGGTAAAGTAGATACTATTACTTTCTGTGTCACCCAATTTTGAGAAATTAGAGAGAGAGAGAGAGAGAGAGAGAGAGAGAGAGAGCGAGAGCGATAGAAAGATAGAGAGAGAGAGACTAAGGAAGGTAAAGGTAAGGGATCAATAGTTATGCAGGACACCACCACCGTTGTCTGGTCACCCCACACCACCCCCTCCATTACTGCTGCTACTCTCTCTCACTCACTCACTCACTCTCTCTCTCTGTATATATATATATATATATATATATATATATATATATATATATATATATATATATATATATATATATATATATATATATATATACGTATATGATGACTCTCGTTACTCTAATTATTTATAGATTTTCCCTTCCGTCTTTTTTTATGAAAATGAAGGAGATAAAAGGCAAAGCTGCCTGTAACAAGAGTCCCATCCAAGGTTGCAAGAGTAGTAGAGCACCTATCAGTATAACTGATACACTCCGGTGCCACAGGGGACTGAGTCTTACCTGGGCACTGTTTGGCACTGCACCTGTGTCGGCAACAGTGTTTGCATATTGGAGCAGTGTTGGGACAGGACTTTATTGTTCTATAGTCCAAATTGCCTATATACAGTAGAGTCTTGTTATGGTGATGTCTTTTTGTAACATTGTTAAGGCTGGTGCAGATACTGCAGGTGCAAGTGCTGCAGGGGGACTCTGTCGAGTCTTGCTGAAGCACGGTTAGCACTATACCAACATCAGCCACAGTGATGACTTGGTGGGGTAGTGCTGTGGCGAGACTTTATTGTACTACAGTACACTCCAACTACTGAAAGGCAACCCCGTCTGAGCCGTTACAATGCATGTACAGTAATGGAAAAATGACGCTAAACCATTGCATGTACTGTATGTATGTACTCACTTGGAAAATCCAATTGGTGTTATAGGCCCTTTAACTTTTGTGCCCCAAGAGACTCATTAGACATGTGCATTATTCCACATTTTAATCAAGTCTTGAGTAGCATCTGGTAGGCAAGCTACTTACCCACACAGTTTCAGTGTGACTCAGGCCACACTAACAGGTGGACTCTTCTGACATCAGTTACTAGTGGAAATAAACAAATATTTGAATTGTTCCTCTCACCCTCAGCATACCTCCCCAATGACATTGGCGCCATAAGGGCCAAAAATATGATATCGTAAATTCAACTCATCACCACAGGAAGATTACGAAAAATAAAGGAGAGTTCATAATACAGTACGGTACCTATTTGTAGCTAAAATAATTACCTTGGCCATGAGAGAGAGAGAGAACTATTTCAATCAGCCTACTGGGCCAGGGCCCTCATAAGACTGGTACCTTGGCCATAAGTTACCAGTGCTTAGATTTTCCCAAACCCCTTTCTTTAAAAAGACAAAAATAGGTTAAAGATGACAACAAATTGTCAAAAGGTCCGGGGTCGAATGGTTAAGAACCGTATGCACATCAATTATCTTGCAGTACTAGCAACAGAAAACAATGGGGCCAATAAAAACTATACATCTTCTTTTATTGAATGTCATTCAAACAAAAGAGAGCTCCCACAATACTCACCTCAGTGGATGTATCCAGCGCCAGTGCCCGAGCAATCATGGCAGTGACAGTAGACTTTCCCACACCACCCTTCCCGGACAACACTACCACTTTGTTCTTTATAGTGGCCAGTTTCTCCTTTACGGCAGCAAGATCTAGGAAAGGAGAAAAGAGGAGTGTCAGTTTAAATACATGTACAGGTGTCGCGTGCCAGTCCTCAAGCAATAATCGTGGTGACGCTCATTGACAGTAACAAGACCTAAGGAAAGAGAGAATAAGGATGTCAGATTAAAGACACATAACCAATACTTGTTTTTAATGTTACACTTGTTCCTTGAGAGCAATAAGGTCTGGAAAAGGAGAGAAGAGGGCTGTAAGTTTAACACCCACGCTGCGGGTGGAGGACATTTAGAGAGCTGCTACCACTCTTGACCAAGAGAGGACTCCAATTTCACCTTAACCCCTACACCACGGAAGGGCTCTTGAACGCCCATAAAAAAGCATATAACAGGTACCCGGAAGGGCTCTTGAACGCCCAGTGGTTGAAAGCCTGTGAGCTTCGTGTGCGAGGCGTCGGTCCGACGCATGTAAACAACAGCCGGCTGGACCGACGCCCCGCATCTCCGGCCACAAGAAGGAGAGCGTCGCTTGTTTGTGTGTGCCTGTATGTTGTTGGTAAGTATCGAAAAGTAGTGTAAAGTGGCTGTTTTTGCCATAAAGTTATTTCGAATGAAATCATCATCACAACTCAACCAGTTGACTTAGAGAGCTCTACTTAACGCCATTCTACAGGTAAATAACACAGCTACGCTTGGGGATGCGCGGGAATGCGGGAAGCAGTAAGAATAACAAATATACGGTAGCCTAGCCTAGACGTTTTTCGGCCAAAACACCCGGGTTTCGGGGAATATTTATGTAATGCGTAGCCGGGGCTGGAGGGTTAAAGGGAAGGTGTAAACCTTGTGTGTTAGGAGTGCAATGACCTATGCCTCAGAGACATACATACCGTCAACTGGGGTGAATTCGGACGATTTTTGCGTATTTCCATAGCATGTAATTTTTTGTTTATCTCAATGTAAGATCTTAAGTATTGAACATGAAGCTGGTACATTGGGGTATACAGTCATACATACTGTACATACATACATACATAACATTTTAAGACTGAGTGCTCCACACATACTGTACGTGCAGTTTCAGTCTCTTGTCCTAATGGCGGCGTTCCAGGCAACCCTGTTAACCCTCCAGCCCCGGCTATGTATTATATATATATTCCTCGAAACCCGGGTGTTTTTGCCGAAAAACGTCTAGGCTAGGCTACCGTATATTCGTTAATCAGACTGCTTCCCGCATTCCCGCGCATCCCCAAGCGTAGCTGTGTTATTTACCTGTAGAATGGCATTAAGTAGAGCTCTCTAAGTCAACTGGTTGAGCTGTGATGATGATTTCATTGGAGATAACTTTATGGCCAAAACAGCCACTTTACACCACTTTTCGATACTTAACAACATACAGGCACACACGAACAAGCGACGCTCTCCTTCTTGTGGCCGGAGATGCGGGGCGTCGGTCCAGCCGGCTGTTGTTTACATGCGTCGGACCGACGCCTCGCACACGAAGCTCACAGGCTTTCAACCACTGGGCGTTCAAGAGGCCTTCCGGGTACCTGTTATATGCTTTTTTATGGGCGTTCAAGAGCCCTTCCGTGGTGAGAGGGTTAAGGGCTGCTTCACTTGTCAAGTTTTTGGATTTGAGATCGGCACGTATAGTCTGATCCCAGGTCTTCCTCGGTCCACCCCTTGGTGTAGCTCCCTCCACAATCACAGACCTGCATTTTTTCACCCAATTTTGTTCATCCATTCTCTCCACATGTCCATACCATCCCAGTCTACTTTTTTTTTTTTTTTTTTTTTTCTATGTGATTGAGGGAGGCAAAAGGCATAACTGCCTATAGCGAGTGCCTCCCCCATAGTTGAAAGAGTGACAGGGCCAAAATCAAGGGACGTTCGAGCCAAAATGCCTGGACACACGGAGTTTGAAGCAATTTAAGTCATAGGAAGAGGGAAAGACTGATTCTGGGAGAGAGTTCCAGAGCTCAGATGTTGAGTAGAAGAAAGTTTGAGAGTAACGTTTCACTCTTGGGTTGGAGAGTTGCACAGACAGAGTAGGGGTGGGATTGAGTTGCAAGACGGGTACGCATCATCTCGCTAATACTCTTTATACCTAAACGTATCCTCAGCTCAACATTTGTTATTCTATCCTGTAACCTGGCCCATAGTATTAAAGAAATAAAAATACATTACATATATTTTATATAAATATAATAAAGATATCCGAATTCGGACAGGATTTGGGGCATTTTCGGAAACCTAGCCTGAATTCGGACATTGATATAAATTATATTAATAGGACTAACCAGTGATCCCAGTATAGATTCGTACCTATCAGGGGTCAATTCGGACATCTTTGAGCATTTTAAATGGGTCTTATCACATTCCCTAAAAATGTAAAGACCATAAATACCATAGGCCTATCATAAGATACGACACTTTGAGGGCAAATTCGGACAAATCTGGATTTATTGACCTATACTCTGGGTAGCGGTATGACCCTGACAATGTAAAATATAAGGATCAATGTGACACAACTAAAAAATACCCTGTATAAATGACAACTAGGCTATAAACCCAATTCCACACAATATCCGAATCTGACTGGTTGTAGCTAAAGTTAGATTAAATAATATTATTTATTTTATTCATTTTCATCATGTTTGAATTCACCCCATTATTACAGAAATTAAAAAAATACATCATTAAATACCCAGTTACGGGAATAATTTACAAGATGATGCCAATTAATTATTTTGTACAGTACTTTCACACTAATTACGAAAGTACATCTTGGCACTAATAACTTTCCTGCATCTACACACCATTTCTGTTTAAGAAAGTTTGCCAATGATACAAAATTTAATTATAAATCTTATGATGGTTTTTAATTGTTTATTTATTACTTGTTGAATTATAATTAAAGATCATTACCCACAAAATTGACACAAAAGTATTACGAAAAGCCTGGTGAAAACCGAATTATATTATGTTTATTAATTATTATATAAATAACTATTTTTTGCAATGATGTCCGAATTCACCCTGTGTCCGAATTCACCCCAGTTGACGGCACATACATACATACATATAAGTTTAAAGACCGCTTCGTCCACAAAGAGTGAGGTTACAGTCTCATGTCCTAAATGGCGGCATTCCAGGCGACCCATGTCATGGGCTGCCTCTGTTGTTAACTCCTTTATTTTGAGATCGGACCGAAGTACCTGATCCCAAGTCTTTCTAGCTCAACCCCTATGCGCAGCTCCCCACACGTTCACAGTGCGGCATTTTTTCACCCAGTTCTGATCATTCATTCACTCCACGTGTCCAAACCATCCAAATTGGCTCATGCGCATCACTTCACTGATACTCCTAATGCCCAGACGCCTTCTTAATTCACTTGATAAGTTGATACCCCATCCCTGAGGTTAACCCCACATACAGTATAGCCGTTTAAAACTTAAACGGAGAATAATAATAGAATGGAAAGGAATGGGAAGAGACGCCTCACCCTGCACCAGATAGGGTTAAACTTGTATGTATATAAAGTATGTATGCATACATACAGCGAGCCGTGGCATAGTCAGTAGAGCTTCGGCTGCTGATCAAAGGGTTGGCGGATCGAATCCTCACTGTCAAAATGTTATTGGTACCGGTAGATGTCAAGCCCGGGTACATTGACCTAGAAATTTGTGACAAATGCCTAATCTTCATGGCCACCCCTTCTCGGGAATTACGGCGTCTGGCAAAAAAAAAAAAATGCATAGGCCTACATACATACCGGTACATATTTGGACAATCTTAGGCAGCAGCATAATTTGAAGGGGCTACCAGAGAAGTATTAGTAATATATATAAAGTGGAGTTTACCTGGATCAGGAGCAGAGGTGGCCCCTGAGGAACATATCTGCTGGTTGGGGCACCCGGCACAGGCAGAAGCTTTGCCCGCTGCCTCACTGTTGGTGCCAGGACAGTCTGGAAATAATAATAACACAGTAATAAAAAGAGTAATTCAGTGGTAATACTGGGCAATAATAATAACAATAATCGGCAAGAGTTGTGTTATCGGGCGTATCACCTGGCTACCTCTGACTGGGTATATCCTAGTGTTTACTATACCCCTTTGAAAGGATATAGCCTAACCTAACCTATCCCCCGCTGTTTGACATCAACTTACGTGTTTACACGACGTACGCCTGGTAACACAACTCATTCCCAATAATCATATAAGTTAGGCCAGGCTATTTGATAATTGGGTAAATGTTATCACCAACCAGTGACGAGTTTTTCAGGTTATTTTTTGTTGTTTTTTATTTTTTATTTGATATACAGTGTTGTTTAATACTAAGGAGTGTCGCATTTTACTATTTTCCCATTATCCATCAATCTTAAGACACGGCCCCCGATAGTGGGGAGGGCTCGTTTTTTTTTGTTTTTCAACGTGGATAAAGCCAGTAAGAATGTGGTTAAAATTAGCCTAACCTCACCTAACCTAGTATAATGGGTGGGGGCGCTAAATCCATGAAATCCGAGCCAAGTTTTGTCATTAACCTAACCAAATAACCTAACCTAACCTAACCTAGTATTATGGCAAAAGTTGGCTCGGATTTAAGGGATTTAGCGGGGGTGTGGGGGCGGCAGCCCCCACCCATTATACTAAGTTAGGTTAGGTTAGGTTAGGTTAGGTTAGGTTAGGTTAGGTTAGGTTAGGTTAGGTTAGGTTAGGTTAGGTTAGGTTAGGCTAATTTTAACCACATTCTTACTGGCTTTATCCACGTTGAAAAACAAAAAAACCCGAGCCAACTTTCGAAATGAGGTTACTGTGATTTTGGACTCTGAAAAATTGAAAAACCCGAGCCAAGTTTGGTCAAAACTTGGCTCGGGTTTTTCCATTTTCAGGTTTTGTTACTTTTAAATATTGTATTTTCAGTAGTTTTTCCAATATTACCCCTTTATTTACGCCTTTTACCCCGCAATTTCCCTGATCTTCATAGCCCTCCCCACTATCGGGGGCCGTGTCTTAAGATTGATGGATAATGGCAAAATAGTAAAATGCGACAGTCCTTGGTATTAAACAACACTGTATATCAAATAAAAAATAAAAAATAACAAAAAATAACCTGAAAAACTCGTCACTGGTTGGTGATAAACATTTACCGTTAATTGTTTCATATGATCTTTAGAGCATATAGATTCCATATTTAGCCTATCTTCAAATATATCCAAAAAAAATTGTGGTATTAAAATAAAGTTATAGGCCTACTAGAAAACCTATAGCCCTGCCTCCATGGGTACTTATTACCGAAACTACCACTACTTCTTTCTCAATATTTGAAGGCTATTATAGAATAAGGATGTTGCAAAGATCATATTAAAATGTGTTTCAACTTCCGGAGATATATTTTAGGCCTATGTGCACTACCGTATATAAAGTACTGTACAAACAAAAACTCTCCGGTGATTTTTTCTCCAGAAACAGCTAGAGCTTAGTTAAGATGTAGTTTAGAAAATAAGTAGTCGTAGAAGGGATAGTTAAAGAATAGTATATATTGGATTTTTTTTATTTTAATACCACAAATTTTCTGAGTGTTTTTTATAAACAAAATTGGTCATTTGCATCAATATATAGTGTTTGTAATTAATTAGAAATCTCGGGAAAACCTATTTTCCCCATTAGGCCTATCGATCGATGTTGAGACACGCTCGCTCCCCGATAGTGATTTGAAAAGACATTAGCCTAACCTAACAACCTTACCTAACCTAACCTAGTATTATGGGTGGGGGCTGCCGCCCCCACACCCCCGCTGGTTGAGTACTAATCCCTTAATAAAAAAAAATAAAAAAATTGGCTGTCGATTATACGAAGGTGAAAGAAAAGTCGATGAAGTCTATGGTGTTTACTCTGCAATCTTCAGCTTGATTGTACATTGATAACGGGAAAGTACCGTATTCACAACTTTGTTACGAAAACAAATTTTAATACCATACTTTTATATTAGGTTTTTCCGAGGGTTTAACACATTTTCATATGATCTTTAGAGCTATCGATAACTGGAAGTACCGTATTGACAACCTTGTTACGAAAGACATTTTAGTACGGTACCATACTTTTTTATTAAGTTTTGCCGAGGGTTAAAACAAATTTTCTTATGATCTTTAGAGCATATAGATTCAATATTTATCTTCAAATATATCAAAAAAAATTGTCTAGCGGGGTGTTTTGGGCTCATTTGGGCATATTCAGGCCCTCCTGCATGATAAATCAAGCATCTGCATGAAAAACAAATTATTTAGCAAAAAACTAGGCTAGGCACTAAAAGCTTCAAAATGAGACCAGAACGAGCTACGTAGCACTATTGGTTCTCTTGCAGTGATGCCACGAACATGGTAGTTTAGCATATATCGGTATATTTTTCCCAGCTATGCTCACTACTGGCTACACTGCCGGCCTCTCGAGAACACAGGGAACATGAGTTAATGGGCGGCGGTAAGCCCTGGGAGTCGGCTGTCTGGCCCGCTGCGCTCCCGGCCATTTGCACTCGATTTTAACCCTTTAAAAGCCTTAATAATGCTCCTAACTTGCTGCAAATTGGTGCACGACTTAAGTCGAGCGCCGCCAATAAGGGGTTAAAATAACATTGAACCAAAGTATTGAAGTACAGTACTCCCTCGAATTTTGCGAGAATATGGTCGACATTGCAGGCCGCAAAATTCAAAATCGCAAATTTCAAATAACTAACCTTATGGGATTAATTGAATATGGTCGACATCTCATCATCGAGGGCCTATTTTTTGGTGATTTTCGTCCTTGTTTGTACACACATTATGACACATACACTTAATTATACATCCTACAATAAAGAAAAACACAGAAATACAGATTCAGGGGACCCAGGGCACAGGTAACACTTCAATTTTGCCCAAGGAAGTCGATTATGCGAGAGCGTGAGGAGCGTGGGAGAATCTATAAACAGTACTGATATTAGGAAGCTTGTCTGTCTTCCTGGTGCCGGGGTTGGGAAGGTGTTAGAGGAAATTGATTACATCATGAAAGATATTGGAGATAGCCCCATTATCTGTCTCAGTACAGGGAGCAATGATGTTGGTAAAGGTAGGACGGAAGTACTGCTTCGGCAGTACAGGGAGGTGTTAGATAAAGTTAGGAGGAAGGGAGGCATACCTGTAGTACACAGTATCTTGCCACGGAGAGGGGTCAGCAAGGAATGGTCATCTAGGGCAATTGGTATCAATTGTCGGCTGGAAAAATACTGCAATGCAAATGCAATACCATTCCTTGATAACTGGACCCGTTTCTATGGTAAAAATCAGTTGTACGCACAGGACGGGGTTCATCTTTCTCGGCTAGGGGTGGCAAATTTAGCTAGATCAATAGATAGGATTGTCGCGGGGTTTCGCTGAAAGTAAAGCCTGAGAATATGAGTAAGAATAATTGTCTAGATTGGGTAAATTGCCGTACTGGTACATCAGATAGGAATAGAAAATATCAGTCACAGGATTTTAATTGTACTGCTAGTAGAAATATTGAAGGTGTAACAGAAGATGGGAATTCAGGTAGAAATAAAGGTAAATCCGATACTAGTAAAATAAATTAATTGCGATTATATTATACAAACTGTAGGAGTTTATGTAACAAAATGGATGAACTTAGAGCACTTGTTAGCAACGAAAATATAGACATTATAGCACTGACTGAAACATGGATTAATACAGAATCAAGACATTTTTTAGCAGAATTCCATATACCAGGATATAGTTTGTTTAAACGCGACCGAACAAGTAGGAGGGGCGGCGGAATAGCAGTGTTTGTCAGGAGTTCTTTAAAAAGCTGTATTAAATCAGGTATTAGACTAAATACTGACAACGAAAGTGTTTGGGTAGAGGTTAGCGAAGGTAGTGAGACCATAATTATTGGAGTTATTTATAGACCACCAAATATGAGTAGAAACGAAGGTACAGCTTTATGGCAGGAAGTGAAAATAGCATCAAGGTTTAGCAATGTGTGTATTATGGGGGATTTTAATTTTCCGAATATTGATTGGCAGCATCAAATCGGCGACTCAGATTCAAAAGAGTTTATTGAGGCGGTACAGGATAGTTTTTTATTTCAATTCATAGACTCGCCTACTAGAGGTAATAATATCCTCGATTTAGTTCTCAGTAATAATGAACAAATGATAAATAATGTAGAGATAGGAGACCAACTAGGAAATAGTGATCATAAATCAATTTATTTTAACATACAATGGACAGGAATATGTCCAGGAATATGACACTTATCCCAGATTTCAGAAAAGCCAATTATGGTGGAATAAGAAGAGCCTTAAGAGTCGATCCTATGGTTAAACTATTAAGTGGACCCAGGTGCGCTAATGAACATACTCTCTCTCAGATACCTGTCTTAACTCAGGATAATTTGACAGCTACATATAATCATTTTATTTCTTCACTCCACAATGCGCAAAATAAATATATCCCAAAAAGAAAATTTAGATCAACACAGAACCAACCTAAATGGATGAATAATAGACTATTAGACCTTCTAGGAAAAAAGAGAGGAATATATCGAAAAATTAAGAGAGGCGAAATTCACCTACTTGCTTACTATCAGAATCTATCAAGAGAGGTTAAAAAAGGAATAAGGACAGACAAAAGAAATTATGAAATCAGGATAGCCAATGACTCAAAAAATAACCCTAAGACTTTTTACCAGCTATATAAATCTAAAGTTAGAGATAAAATAGGCCCTATTAAAACTTTGATAGGAGAAATGACAAAGTTATTTAGAAATGTGCAGTACATTAAATAGTCAGTTTCTATCCGTTTTCACTAATGAAAATTTGGCACAGATTCCAGAAGTCCGTAAGGTATATAGCGATAGTATAGAAAATAGGTTAAGTACGGTTACTATAAGTAGAAATGATGTGCTTAAGGAAATTGACAGACTGAAACCTCAGAAATCGCCTGGTCCTGATGAGGCATATGCTAGAGTATTAAAAGAATGCAGAGATGAGTTAAGTTACCCATTAACATTTATTTTTAACAATTCATTAAAAACAGGTATAGTTCCAGAAGCTTGGAAACTTGCAAATGTAGTTCCGATTTTCAAAAAAGGTGATAAATCAATAGCATCCAATTACCGTCCCATTAGTCTCACTTCAATCATAGGAAAGCTACTAGTCAATTATTGCTAGGAAAATGAGAAACCACTTAGAAACATTTAACTTAATCAATTCTTCTCAGCATGGATTCACTCAGGGACGTTCTTGCCTTACTAATTTGCTTAGTTTTTTCTCAGAGGTATATGAAGCAGTAGATAATGACAAGTCATATGATATTATATATTTAGATTTCAGTAAAGCTTTCGACAGAGTCCCTCATGAGAGATTGATGAGAAAGGTTGAGGCACATGGGATAGGTGGGGCGTTGTTAGGATGGATTAGGTCATGGCTAATTGGTAGGAAGCAGAGAGTCAGCATAAATGGTACTAAGTCAGAATGGGGATCAGTCAAGAGTGGTGTCCCCCAGGGATCTGTATTAGGTCCTCTGTTGTTTATTATATACATAAATGACCTTGATTTAGGTATAACTAGTAGGATAAGTAAATTTGCAGACGATACCAAAATGGGGAGAAAAATGTATTCAGTTAGAGATATAGAGTGTCTGCAAAGGGATCTAGATACCTTACACGAATGGTCAGTAAAATGGCAGATGAAGTTTAACATTGACAAAATGCAAGGTATTAAAGATAGGGAAAATGCATACAAATTTTAAATATAAACTAGCTAATATGGAATTAGAAAACTCAGACTGTGAGAAAGATCTAGGTGTGTTTGTTAGCAATGATTTGAAGCCTAGAAAACAATGTATAAGCGTTCGTAACAAGGCAAACAGGATTCTCGGGTTCATATCTAGGAGTGTGAGTAACAGAACTGCTGATGTTATCTTAAAACTTTACTTGTCATTAGTGAGACCCCATATGGATTATGCTGTTCAATTTTGGTGTCCTTATTACAGAATGGACATAGATTCATTGGAGAGAGTACAACGTAGAATGACAAAAATTATCCATAATATTAGAAATCTTCCGTATGAAGAAAGGTTGAAGAAATTAGGCTTACATTCGTTAGAGAGACGCAGAGTTAGAGGTGACATGATAGAGGTATTCAAGTGGGTTAGTGGAATTAATAAAGGAGACATGAAAAATGTACTAAAGCTCAGTGATAGCGAAATAACTCGTACAAATGGTTTCAAATTAGATAAATTTAGTTTCAGAAAAGATATAGGCAAATATTGGTTTGGTAACAGAGTTGTAGATGGGTGGAATAGGCTACCAAGTGATATAGTGGGATCAAGAACGATAGGGAGCTTTAAGATAAAATTAGATAGGCATATGGACGAGATGGGTTGGGTGTGAGGGGGATCTACCAGGTGTGGGCCAATCGGCGCTCAGCAGACCCCCGTAATCTTGTGTTAATCTCTGACCGTTTTGGTGGGGTCAGTACTCAAGGTATTAGTGAGATAGGTCTATAATTGGGCCTTGTAATTGGGGTTGGGTGTGACAGGGATCTGCCTTGTATGGGCCGATCGGCTTTTTGCAGACTCCCATTTTCTTATGTTCTTATGTAAACAATGGGCGGCAGGGCGGCCTGACGTCACGATCCTGCTACTCCCCCCCGAAAACTAGTGCGGAAACACCGTATCATTTGGCGCCACCCGCAAAACTCAAATAATATCGCACATATCAAGTCCCGCAAAAAAGGTAAATTCTTGGGTCCCGTTCGCAAAATCGAAATTTCGCAAATTTGAAAGACGCAAAATTCGAGGGACTATCGTACTGTATATAGCTTAAGCAGAATTCTCCTCTCCCTATTTACCCCCTCCTCCACCCCCCCCAATATCTTGTTCTCTCCTTAACTTAACTTTTCCCTTCTCCCCCTCTCTTACTATTTAATCTCATTTATCTTCCTCCCCCACTCTGATCACCTTCTCCCCCTCACCCTATTCTATTCCATTTTCTCTTCTGCCACACCTGCTCCAGGAATCTTTTCACTACCTTCATTCTTTTCTCCATTTCCCCATCTTCTGTCCCGAGACCTAACACAAATTTTACACCCACATCCTCCTCTTCTTTCTGTTCTTCCCATTCCCTCTCCCCTACCAATCGTTTCAACTCATCTTCCAACCCATCTCTCTCCTCTGCATACCCCTGGCACTCTGTCACTATATATATGTTCTATTGTCTCCTCCACTCTCCTCCCTCCCACTGCAGACACTCTTTCACCCCCCCATTCCACCTCCATCGGCTCCATGTTCTCCTATTTGTCTCTAATGCTCCTGCCCTAGCCTTAAACAGTAGTTCAGCTCCCCAAATTCCGTCATAAAACTCCCTAGCCTTAAACAGTAGTTCAGCTCCCCAAATTCCGTCATAAAACTCCTCTTTTCTCGGTCTCCCCTTGCTTCTATATCTTATCAGTGTAGGCTAGCCTACTTTCTTCTCCATAGCCTATTTCGGAAAAATGTTATTTTAATACCACAAATTTTCAGAGTGTTTTTTATAAACAAAATTGTTCATTTGCATCAATATACTGTATAGTGTTTGTAATTAATTAGAAATCTCGGGAAAACCTATTTTCCCCATTAGGCCTATCGATCGATGTTGAGACACGTCCCTCCCCCCCCCCCCCCCCATAGTGATTTGAAAAGACATTAGCCTAACCTAACAACCTTACCTAACCTAACCTAGTATTATGGGTGGGGGCTGCCGCCCCCACACCCCCGCTGGTTGAGTACTAATCCCTTAGTTAGCCTAATAAAAAAAAAAAAAAAATTGGATGTCTATTATACGAAGGTAAAAGTCGATGAAGTCTACGGTGTTTACTGTGCAATCTTCAGCTTTGATTGTACATTGATAACGGGAAAGTACCGATTGACAACCTTGTTACGAAAATTAAATTTTAGTAGGCCTACCATACTTTTATATTAGGTTTTTCCGAGGGTTTAACACATTTTCATATGATCTTTAGAGCTATCGATAACTGGAAGTACCGTATTGACAACCTTGTTACGATTTTTTTTTTTTAGTACCATACTTTTTTATTAGGTTTTGCCGAGGGTTAAAACAAATTTTAGTATAACTAAATAAGTTGGTCACCAATTTTTTGCAATATTTGAAAACAAATATGGATTTTATACGCTCTAAACATAATATGAAAATGTGTTTTAAGCCTCGGCAAAACCTAATAAAAATATATGGTACTAAAATGGAATTTTGTCGTAACATGGTTGTCACTACCTTCCTATAGACGGCACCGATTTGTACACACGCCATTTTCACCTGTCTCCCGAGGTCTGTCCACCAGCTTTTTAGTCCACTCCACCTGCCCATCTCTGTCGATAGGTTGGGTTGTTTGGTTAGGTTACTATACTAGGTCTCAGAAAGAAGATTCGTAGTTGCGGTAGTATTTACGGTATCTGGACACTTCGAGCGAATTCATATTCGAGCGGAGACGCATTTAGGTTAGGTTAGGTTAGGTTAGGTTAGGTTAGGTTAGGTTAGGTTAGGTTAGGTTAGGTTAGGTTAGGTTAGGTTAGGTTAGGTTAGGTTAGGTTAGGTTAGGTTAGGTTAGGTTAGGTTAGGTTAGGTTAGGTTAGGTTAGGTTAGGTTAAGTTAAGTTAAGTTAAGTTAAGTTAAGTTAAGTTAAGTTAAGTTAAGTTAAGTTAAGTTAAGTTAAGTTAAGTTAAGTTAAGTTAAGTTAAGTTAAGTTAATTAGGTTAGATTGTGCATCCGCTCGATCAGGAATTCGCTCGAAGTGACTCGCATTCACAGATACGGCCAAATACCAGTAGGCTACTAAATGGGCGCCGGCCCAACCGCCATGTTGTATCCCACGTAGGCCTAGTAGGTAGCCTACTACGGACACATTGTAGGCGTTAGGTGTGGATTAGGCTTGTATCCAATGTACTAGGTCTATGTTACTGGGTATATATGATTTAAATAAGTGCTACGTTTTCGATAAATCTGGTTATATGGCTTTGCAATTAGGGAAATCATGAGCCGATTTCCGACATGTAGTTAGTCTTTTTCGATTCTCAAAATACGATCAAAGTTTTGCCAAAAATTGGCTCGGGTTTTCCAAAATAATGCGTTTTGGGGTTTGCAATTTAGGGAAACATGAGCCAAAATTCTAAATTAGGTTACTGTAATTTGTTTACTCTTAAAATTTGCAAAATCCGAGCGGGTTTTCCAAAATTCGGGTTTTATGCCTTTGCAATTTCGGGAAACCTGAGCCAAATTTCTAAATGAGGGTACTGTCATTTTGTTGTCTACAAACTCTCAAAATCCGAGCCAGCTTTGGCCAAAACTTGGCTCGGGTTTTCGAAATATTGGGTTTTAGGCCTTAGAAATACCTTAAAACCCGAGCCAAGTTTTGCTAAAATAAGTTTTAATCGCCGTTTTACGCATTTAACCCCTCATTTTCCCTGTACTTCATAGCCCTCCCCACTATCGGACGGCGTGTCTTAAGATCGTTGTATAATGGGGAAAACGGTTTAGCCGAGGGTTGTAATTATTTCCAAACACTAGCCTATAGCCTATATTGATGAAAACTAACAGGGAAAAATAAAAAAATCCATGGGAAAATTAGTGACCATCTTATTTAGTTTTTCCCAAATTTTCTTATGATCTTTAGAGCATATAGATTCAATATTTATATTCAAATAGGCCTATATCACAAAAATTTGTGGTATTAAAATAACATTGAACCCCTATTTCTCTTCCATTCCTGTCTTCCTACTTCCTTCACTCTCGTTCCTATCTCTTTCTCTAGTCTCCTTCCCTGACCTAGTCCTGCATTACTCCCTACATCTCTCCACTCCTCTCCCACCCTTCTTTGTTTCACTCCTATGTTTTTCAGTTTTCTCCTACACTCTTTTGCCCATCTACTCTTCCCCTCCCCCCATTCATACACTCTCCTTGGCCACCTATTAGCCTATCCTCCAACCTACTCTTGTACCTCAACTTTGCCTTCGCCACTCTTTCCTCAAACGTAGGCCTACTCCATCCATGATCTCCATGATCTCCCCTCTCACTGCTTACAAATGCTTTCCAGTGTGTTAAAATTTTGTCACAATTCCACCTCGTGCATTCATTAAATGGGCATTGATAGGAGCTATTGGACATTTTATCTATAAGGACAGTACACCATGTACAGTAACGTGCATTTGTCACAATAAGTCGTGCTTAGGCTATATACAATATATCACTGAAAACTTACGTTCAGGGGCATTTTCAGGGACGGAGACCGCCGCGACACTCATGTTTGTTTAGAAATGTCAGCTGATAGAATAAAATTGACGAGCGTGATGCGCAATGCGGTATTTCAACAGGATCAATATTGCATGCAATGATGACGACTAAGTTAGGTTCAAAGAGCGTAATTAAGTTAGTATTGTCTGGGGAATCACATAGAGCTGCCTTGTGACAGCATGATAAGCGGAGGTTGTGCGGGGAGATAGTGGGACCACGAGTGGGACTTGGGACTTGGGACTATAATAAGCAAGGTATTTATTATATTTTATTTTATATATTTCTTATTATTTATTTATGTCAGGGCAAGAGCCGTGGTGGTCGAGTGGTGAGCACGCTCACGTGTGAATCTGCAAGACCCGGGATCGAATCCCTGCCACGGCGGACATTTAGTGGGTGTGGTAGTACGTCCTATAGCATGTTTCACATGCTCGCACCCAGTCAGGGGACATCCTGACGACGTATACAGACTAAACACACATAACAAAGCCACTCCAACAGCTTCCTCTCTCTCCAACACCCCTTCTCCCCTCTCTACACTCTTCAGAAAAATAGGAAAAATAGAATGTAGATACGAGGTACCGTTGTAAAGGCTTATCCCTCAATACTTCTATCTGATCTGATCTGATCTGAAGGTATTGAGGGATAAGCATTTACAACGGCACCTCGTACCTACTTTCTACTTCCCTATTTTTTGAAGTGTTGAGAGTGGAGAGTGTTGAAGTGAAGAGAGGGGAAGCTGTTGGAGTGGCTTTTATGCGTGTGTTTTTAGTCTGTATACGTCGTCAAGGTGTCCCCCGACTGGGTGCAAGCATGTGAAACACGCTAAGACGTACCAACGACTATTTGTAACTAACTAAACGACTATTATACGCTATCCCAGACGTCAACTCGGGTAGTTTTTGTGGTTGCAAGATTGTTGAGGGCACAAGGTATTACAGCAAGATAAAAAGAATGTATATACAAAGTGCATATACAAGTAAGTTGTCTGACCAACAGTGAACCAAGAACCGTAGGCCTAAATGGAAATAAAATAATATTGAGCCGGAGCTAAAGGCCAAATTAAAGGCCTTCTAGAATTTGTTTACGTAAATCTACGTAAATGAATGAGAGGAATATTCATAGATCTTTAGAATAACTATTATCGAGGGAGATACAAACATAATGAACAAAAATGCCTCTGCAAACCCTCAGGACATAATTCAGGGCAAGTGTTTGCATTGAACGGAAAGAGAGACTTGTAGGCCAAGTTATACTGTAATCTACACCAGCGGCTCGCTGGTGTAGTGATTAGCGTCTTGGACTTCCACCCAGGTCCCAGGATTACGCCCACGCTCGGCACAGTAAAGATTTGTTCACAAGCACTGAGTTGTTACCGTCCCTCATGAGCAAGGGAATGGGATAGTAGTACAGGACCCCAATGGAAATACGCCCAATCGGCCTTAGGGGGCTATCCTTAGCTGGCTTAGCATGCGCTAGCTTTAAGAACTATTATTATTATTATTGTCTTATTTGAACCAGCCACTATTGAGGTAAAAGTAGTAATAATAATCTATCATAATAATTCCTCTCCACTTTTTCAGATGTCTAGGTGAATGGTTGCATAAAAGAGAACGGAACGACGTGTAGGCCGTTGTGTGGTGGTGGTGAAGGTATTGAGAGACAAACCTTTACAACTACACCTCGTATCTACTTATCGAAGAGTGTTGAGAGGGGAGAAGGGGTGTTGGCGAGAGAGGAAACTGTTGGAGTGACTCTGTTGTGTGTGTATTGAAAAGGGGTGTTAGGGAGAGAGGAAGCTGTTGGAGTGGCTCTGTCGTGTGTGTGTGTGAGCCAGCAAGATGTCGGGGGTCCCAGCACTGTACCACCAGCCACCAGCCGCCCTCAACAAGACGGTGGCCATGAAGACGGTCGACACCAAGCCCTTCGAACAGAGGTAAGAATTAACCCCTTCAGCACCATGATGTGATTTTCATCGTACTCTGGTTACCATTAGACGATTTTCTTAAGTATATAATCTTCCTCTATATCTCCAATGGGTAAATACGATCTAAATAAACCATCTTAGTAACATGGGTCCTTGTTAAACTGCATAAAATCATCTAATTTTTGACAGAATCAAAGGTAAAAAGGTGGCATGGTGCTGAAGGAGTTAAATGATTGCTAGTATCAAAGCTAATCAGGCTAAACATGAGAGAGAAGGGGATCCAGAAAAAGCACCCCTATAACCCCATCTGTACCGACGGCGTATTTTTTAATATTAGCCTAGCTATACTTAGACGATTTTTTCGAGTTTAAGAAGGATAAATGGTCTGTATAGCCTTTTAATTGGTAGATGTCTTTCCTAAGCTGAATAAAACTGTCTAACTTTATCCAGAATATGATGAAAAATATGTCACTGGTACTGAATGGGTTAAGTGAAAATATACCCTTGAGTCAGTAGCCAACTTCACTGGCTAACCTAACACGATTTTAATCAAGTAAAGCATCACTTGTTGGAATTCAAGGGGTACGACTCTGCCTATTCATCTGTTAACCCCCTCAGTTCCTTCCTAAACTGAATAAATTCGCGTAATGAGAGCCAGAATCAGAGAAAAACAAACTGTCATTGTGTTGAATGGTTAAAATATGGAAGGATGCTAAAAAAATGAAGTTGAGTTACATTGAAAGACGCATGGCTGATGTACTCTTTTAATTTTGTCTCACCATGATATGACAGTTGCGTTTCTCCAGTGTCCCCATTATCTGATTGCCATGTTTATCCTCTTTCTCCATTGTCTGACTGTTTTGCTTGTTCTGTGTCCCTAATTTGTCTCTAAGTCACCATTGGGCCACCTAATCCACTTTTCTAATTATCTGGCTGTTGTACTCGTAATCTGAATGCATTATGACAATTTTTGCTAGTTTTCTATTCCCATTATCTAATTCTATTCACCTAAATAGTTATCTATTGCCAGACACCTTGATCCCCGAGGGAGTAGTCACAAATTAATCGCCTCTGTTTGATTATCTAGATTGTTTATTTACACGGCCACTAACCCAACTTTCAATTGTTGTATATTTAATTTTCATACTTGCCCTATATTTACAGTCTGTCTCTAGTTCCACCCACACTGAGTCGCTCCTACCCAACGGAGAGCCGCGTTCTGGACTCTGTGAGGTTCCCCAACATCTTCACCTCGGCCACGGCCACCATGAAGACCCGATACACCCCAGCGGATTGGTCGCAAAGTGAGGATTGCTGTATTATCTCATATTATATAAGTTCTGCATTGTTGTAACTCAACCAAAAGTAGTCCCCTTTTTCTTCAGGGTTAACCCGGCAAGCGCGATAGGCCTCACGGAAGGCTTCCTATAGGGAACGCGATAGGCCTCACGGAAGCAAGACCATAAAAAAAGACTTCCAAAAAAAAAAAGGGCCTATCAAAACAAAGGATTTTGTCTCTTGGTGAGATAATTCCCCTCTAGTACTCATCCATGTGTTTCTCACCCCTCCCCCTCCCCTCCTTCCCCACCTTATTCCCCCCTCCCCCCCCCCTCCTCAATTATCACCTATTTATCCACTTATTATCATCATTTATCGGTTATTTTTCTCTCCCGCGATAATGTAGCACAAGTGGGTTGCATAAAAGATCGTTATGCAACACCCAGACACCGGCACACACCGCCCCGCTCGTCTCAGTTGACTCCCAGACAGCGAGAGGGGAGGGCTGCCTGTGGCTCTCTCTCGCCTGAGATTATGACCGGGTGGCCAATATCTTCGTTTTTCACCACCCAAATGCTTTTCCCACTTATTTTAGCACTCTTGAAGGTTCATATATACATCATATATGTAAAATAAAAGCATACCGAAAACAAATAATGGTTTATATTGTAAATATAACGAATTCTGTCAGAATCCAGGGCTAGAAATGCACAAATAACTACCCTAGCACCTAGGTCTATATCGCGCTTGTCAGGTTAATGAGTGTGTCGATTTAAGGTTTTGTTTTTTCCTTTTTGCTTCCTACAGGTAACATGGACCACTACAGCCAAGCGGACAACACGCGAGGAATATCTGAGAGGGTCAGAGATGATGCGGTCAGGCTGGTGGGGTGAGTCTTTTAACCTTCAACCCATATTAGGCGGCTGACATTATTCAATAGGGCTTGGCGGGTGACATAAGTATTGTATTTCCTGCCATAGAAAATGTTCTGGGGTGACATGTGGTGGTCAATATCGATAGTACTCATGCCTAGCCATAGTCCCAAACTATAATTTGTAATGTATAGAGGAACAAAGGGTTACATTTTATTTTTGTAATCAACTTGATGCTCCACTTTATAGATTCACATACGACCGCACCAATATTGCCCAGCGGGAGAGCTCTCAGAGGCTGGGGGAACGAGTGAGTGACGTCACCTTCTGGCGGAGCGAGCTGATGCAGGAGCTAGACCGAATGTTGGGAGAGACGAGCCGACTCAACGACTCCCGCAGGGCAATGGAGCACGCCTTGAAGGACACGCAGAATCCAATGCATGTCACCAAGGAGTGCCTCTACTTTAGGGAAAATAGGCAAGGTCAGTGATGGATCAAATTTAGACTTATAACGAAGAGCTACTGATAATTATAAACTATGTGCTATCTACGTTTGAGGATGCAGCTATATCTCCAGTACTTGCACATCTGTCTTTTAATTGTATTCGATGTCTCTCAACCTGATGTGAGGCGATCACTATTAAGAACTTTCACTTTTCTCCTTCTCTCTTTTCCATTCATCTGTATAGATATATTTATATGTCTACTAGTCTGTGTATGAAATTGTCAATCTTCATTTCTATTTTTAATTTTCTGTCTGCCTACCTCACCTCTAGGGATCGACTAATTACGAGACCAACACAAGGAAAGTATGCGAGGCGAAGTGGATACGATCACGGATTATCTCTCTTCTCTCTAGCATATCTCATCTACATATCTGTGTATCCATAATCTCCTATACTAAATATTTCCTCCATCTCGCCCCTAGGGATCGACTTAGTACGAGATCAACCAGAAGAAACCATGCTCCGCGAGGTGGACACGATCAAGGACTGTCAGAGTCGCATGTCTAACCTGCTGGACCGCGTCAATCTCCAGGTAAGGTCACTGGTAGATAAAAGATCTTGACTCGACGACCTGTTATGACTCAGCTGGCAAAAGAAAATGAAAATTAAAATAGAAGCAGAGATAATAAGATACAGTTGGAAAATTGCATATTAAGAATGTGGTAATGAGAGGCAGTAGCACATCACATTTATACTACTCAGTTCTCAAGAGAATGGACCATGGTAATGTGAATGTGACAGGCAGAAAGCGACATCAAATACTTATTGCTAAGATAATGTGCATAGCAAATATGAAGCAGAATGTTACTATCTGTACGAATTCCTATCACGAAAATAATGCAATGAGAAGATAGCAGTAAAAACTAAAAGCATAGAAGTAATTTGGTAGTTTGTGAGTTGCATTCAGCTGGTCAAATGATATTTTTCATTAAGAGTAATATGTTGATTACTTTATTTCTATGGTTCTGTGTTAGGAAGTTTTGTCATGATAAGTAACTTTGAAACAATTGTTAATTTTATATAATAAGGTTTCTATGATGCACTGGCAAGAGGGATTTTATATAGATACACCCCCTCATTTTCCCTTACTGGATTTCTATCTGTATAAACCAAATCAAGAGGTTGGTGGAGCTACCATAACCTACATCCCAGGAATTCTAATAATGTGTACAAGCAATGAGGGAAGGACGAAGGGGGTTTAGAGTGTCTTGGGTGGTGGATGCAAGCGACGGTGGCGTTCGTTGCCTTCTACAAGCATCTCTGCATTCGTGTCTTTGTTGTCTTTTGCCAGCTGAGTCGTAATCGGTCGTCGCGCCAAGACCTGGAGCACGACGTGATGAACAAGAACAACGCCCTGACCATCGACCACACCCAGCACTCCCTCCACAACCACTCACCCGCCATCACCTACTACCCGGGCATTGAGAGGGTCGACAACACGTGAGCTGCCTTCCTTAACTCAACCTTCTGTGAGGACGAGAAGTAGTAAACTAGCTTTTTATACATATAGATAAGCAGGAACGATTGACTTTGGCTCTAACTCCTTTAATAGAGATGGTCAAGGTCAAGTTTCCTTACTAGCAGTATTAAACCCCTTCATTACCGGTGCCGTCTCTAATTTCGTTCTTGCTACAATTAGACGATTTTATAAAGTTTAAGAAGGGCTTCCAGCAACTAACAGGCTTCGAACTATCTTGCTTAACCCTTTTTACTACCACAGATCCTTCTTACACTGCACAAAATCGTCTAAAAATAGCTAGCATAAAATATAAAAGACGTCGCCGGTACAGAAGGGGTTAATAAGAACTTGGTATAGGCGGAATGTTTTGAAGTCCCCTTTGGAGTTGGCGGTCAGGTACCTTCCAGGTCACCCAAGCCTTTGCATCCAGATGTCGCCAATTAAAAACAGAAAAATGTCTCGCGAGCTGTCGTTCGCCAGGAAACAAATGACATCTAACTGGCACAAAAGGTCTTAATATGGAAAAATAAATGGGGCGAAAGGTCTTAAAATCTCCAAACTAATGGGCCGAACATCTAAAAACTGTCAAAAATAATGGGGTTAAACATGAGGTAGAAGAGGGTCCAGAAAATGCAAAATCCTCCCCTTAATTAACCTTCTTAGAGGACCAGAAGTAGCAGAATAACCTTCATGTATGCTAAAGGGAGCCATCTCTTCCTTTTTTACATATATTTCTGGCTATCATGAGACGAGTTTATACAGCTTAGGAAGGATCTGTGGGAACTAAAAGGGTAAAGGCTATCTCAATCAACCCTCTGACTTCCATATACCCTTCCTAATCGAATAATATCGTCTATTAATAATACGGCTTCCTCTCTCTCCAACACCCCTTCTCCCCTCTCAACACTCTCCAAAAAGTAGATAAGAGGTGCTATCGTAAAGGCTTATCTCTCAATACCTTCACCTGACCTAACCTGACCTGACCTGTACCTTGTGATTCCCTCTCCTATTCCATCAGTGTAAGTGTACCGGACACCTGGGCTGAATTCAGTAACCGCAACATCCAGCAGAGTCAGAGTGAACGCAGCTCCTCCCAGCGGCTGCGTCAGGAGGTGGAGAGCTTGATGGCCGCCACCCACCAGGACATGTGGTCGGCCTGGTCCTCCGCCAACACCGCCCTCACACACCGCTCGGGGGAAACCAATGACACCAGGAACAAGTTACTGGCACACAGAGACAGGGTAAGGGAAAGGGGAATGTTGAGACTATTATACCACATTATTATTACTCTGAGAAGATTTTTGTTTAACCCTTTCCCTGCAGTTGACGTCTTCGCACGTTATACAGTATGTAATATGATCGTTTACTGTGGCCAACGTCTCGGTATGTTTTGGTATTACCGATTGACTATGGTAGTACCAGGCCACTTGTTGCCAGACGTAAGATAAGCTTCTGAGACCTTTCACCCCATTTCTCTATCAATATTAGGACCTTTCGTGCCATTTCGGTGTCGTTTTTCCCTGGCGAGCAATAGCGAGCCTGTAATTTTAGAAGGAACCGGCCCATTGGCCGGAACATTTTTCTACCAAAAAACTTACAAAACTATCTCGGATAGGGTACCTAGAGATGTTGTACAGTGGGCTATGAGGAAACTTGGTGTGGAAGAGTGGCTGGTGCGTGTGATAATGAAGATGTATGAGGATTCGCGAAGTTCGGTGAGGGTGAAGGGTGTACTGAGTGATGAGTTCGCAGTCCGTGTTGGAGTCCATCAGGGTTCAGTGTTAAGCCCCCTCCTCTTTATTATGGTCTTGGAGGCGCTGTCTAGAATTTTTAGAGGCGGACTCCCGTTGGAACTGTTTTATGCAGACGATTTAGTCCTAATAGCTGACAGTATGCAGGATGCTGAGGCCAAATTCAGAGAGTGGAGAGAGGGCATGGCGAGCAAGGGTCTAAGAGTCAATATTAACAAAACCAAGGTTATGCATTGTAGTTTGAGACGAGGCAATGTGGAAAAGAGCGGTGCATACCCATGTGCAGTGTGTGGAAAGGGAGTGGGCGTTAACTCAATTCAATGTAGCATCTGTCGATGTTGGGTACACCATGGGAGTAAGCGCTGTAGTAGAATAAAGGGGCCCCTGCCGAAGGATAAGTCAAATAGAGAAATTTGAGTGCATAGTGTGCAAAGGCGAGCTTGTGTTAAGTGATGATCCTGTGGCTGTGAATTTTGGAAATGAGTTTTTGGAGCTGGTGAACAAGTTTTGTTACCTAGGAGATACCATCTCTGCCGGTGGTGGGGCTGAGGCTGCCACTGTTGCTAGAATTAGGTGTGGCTGGGGGAAGTTCAGAGAATTGATGCCAATCCTGACCATGAAAAGAATGCCTCTCCCCCTGAAGGGAAAGGTGTATGCCTCATGTGTTAGAAGTGCAATGACGTATGCCTCAGAAACATGGGCCGTTAAAGTAGAGGATGTCAACAGAATGGAGCGTAATGAGATGAGAATGGTGAGATGGATGTGTGGGGCCAGGCTACAGGATAGAATAACAAATGTTGAGCTGAGGAGACGTTTAGGTATAAAGAGTATTAGCGAGGTGATGCGTACAAGTAGACTGGGATGGTATGGACATGTGGAGAGAATGGATGAACAAAATTGGGTGAAAAAATGCAGGTCTGTGATTGTGGAGGGAGCTGCACCAAGGGGTGGACCGAGGAAGACCTGGGATCGGACTATACGCGCCGATCTCAAATCCAAGAACTTGACAAGTAAAGCAGCCCTTAACAGGGTTGCATGGAATGCCGCCATTAGGACAAGAGACTGAAACTGCACTTATGTGTGGAACACTCAGTCTTAAAATTTTATGTATGTATGTTATGTATGTCTAGGGTGTGTTTTTTAAGCTTGACGGAGGTTTAGCGAGGAAACTCAAAAATAAATAAATAAATAAATATATAGACCAAAAACCAAACACTACCCACTTAAGTTGTACAATTTGAAAGAAGGCCGTACTCATGAAACTGAAGGGTGGGTATTTAATTTTTCAAATCGAACAAGGCAGGGGCAGAGTGTTATGGCCCTATTCTTAAAGGCTAATGATGCCAGGAATAAGATACTGGTGAGATAGGATAAAGCGGGAGGACCATATTAACTTTTTCGAGTCGTATTTGCACTGTGTTTGGGACTTTATTTACTTATGTTACTTGTCCAAGTATTGAAATACAAATCTTACTATGAGTTATCTTTTAAATGTATCTTTATTCGATTATCTACATGATTTATATAGTATGTATCCTGTACTTCTGATGTGTATGTCTCTCTTCAGGTTCGAGTTATGTTTTTTATTCATTTATATTCGTGGCATATCTACTTTGTATCCTGAAATTCTGATGTGTACACCTCTTTCCAGGTTCAGCGTGAGATGAACGACCTTGAGCGACATATCGACCTCCTGAAGAAGGCCATCCTGGACAAGTCGCGCCCCCTGAAGGTGGTACACACGAGGCTTGAGGGACGTGTACACCGGCCGGAGATAGAGCTGTGTCGAGACCCTCCTCAGCATAGGTCAGTAGGATAAAATATCTTGAATAATCCATCATCTATCAGTGGAAATCAAACTCAGTTTTCAGATGGGTGTTCCGCTACTCTAACTTTAAGACTCAGAACTTTGCAGTATCTAATGTCATGGGTCATTATTTACGTCAAATTCATTTGGAAACAAAAGCGTTTGTGTTGATATCAGTGATTAATAAAGTGTCACATAAATCTACTGCAGCAGAATTGGGGTGCTAAATGAGTGTACATTGTAGAATGGTACGTGAGGTGCAGGAGCTGAGTGAGAGTGTGGAGTCCCTGCGTCACAAACTGTCGGAGGCTGAGAACTCCCTACACCGCCTGGCCCAGACTCGCGCCCGCCTGGACCACGACGTAGGGGTTAAAACCAACTCCCTCTACATCGACCGTGATAAGTGTCTGTCCATAAGGAAGAGCTTCCCCCTTTCACAACCCCATCTGGTGGATTTTACTCTGTACTAAGTCACACCCTCAGTTATTTATTAATTTATTCAGTTATTTATTTATTTATTTATCTATATATGAGTGGACTTTACTCTCTATTAACTCACCCTCAGTTATTTATTCAATAATACAAATCTTCCCTTAACACTAGGTATTTTCCGGTGTACCTCAAGCTACCCATACTGCCAGAACTCTTACTGCCATTTACTTATGCTACTGAAATAGAGTAACATAGGTCCAATAAGGCAATCATTACTTTCGATTGTTCTGACAAATACTTCCAATGAATAGAAGTCTTGTTGTTTTTTGTATAAACTTTAATGTATAACCTCCACTGACCATTCTCACAAGATAGAATGCAATAACAGTAGGAAGTTAATTTTCTTTAAACAATTTATTATCGGCAGTAAAAAGCTCGCTGTTTTACTCTCTTGGCCTCACATGACGTTACAGCCCATTGTAACTGTAAATGATTGCAACATACTTTGATATATATATACATAAGCTACATATGCAAGAATGATGAAGTAATATTATTAGTATATGATGCTTAATTAATTCATGCCATTGTTTTACATGCAATATCAAGGGCTACTTAAAATCTATAATCTTGCATTGGTCACTGGCGTAGAGGGTTGCCTGTGTAGCAAACGCAATAGTCTACGTTTTTCATTACTGAGAGTTTCAAATTCCTTCCATAATACATTACGAATTTCCTAGGTATAGATATTGAGCTTTACATTGAATTAGATGAATTTAGAAATCCTATGATGAATATGCACTGTTGTAGACATTAGAGCTCATATTATTTAGTCATTTCACAATAGATCTTATTAGAGGGAAATTATTTGTAGGCTTGGAGAAGGATGGTTTAAGTTTAACATTTAGTGTTTTATGACAGAGACCTAGTGAACCCTTCCTTAATTGAACCAGATATTTCTTTAGCATTTATAAGGCAAATCCATTAATCTGGCTGAAGCATGATCAATTGAAAAATTTCGCCATAACTCGGTATGTTTTGATTGTGTAATGTAACCATCCAAATGTATAAATCGTCTTTCATAATGTCTAGATTTACAAGCCTACAGATTCGGAAACATATTAAATATTTTAAATGAGTTTAACTTCATAATCAAGGAGAAGTCCTTTCTTGGTACATTACAATTAATTGGGGGAAATTAAATATTAAGAAGGTTAACCGAAATTAAACAACTAAATTATAGGTTAAGGTGAAACATACAAGTGTAGGAAAAGACGATTCGCGTACAGTTGGCCCCAGGAATTTGGCTACAACTCGGTAATTTTATGTGTATGGAAGAAATCTCAGTAGGTTGGAATTAGAAGTAGAACTACATCGTTTTAGGAGAAGTTTCTGCATCGGCCTGGACATTTTTCTACCGAAAAATTTACAAAATCATCTTGAATCGTGATCTTGGGTGTGTGTTTTATTTTAAAGCTTGATAGAGACGTAGAGAGCAAATTGAAAAAAATAATAATAGAAATAATATAAAATAGGCTAATATATATAATTAAATCGGCATTAAGAAATTATCTGTTTTGCTTTGAGAGATAATTATTGCAGAGTATATGACGTTACCGTTCGTTATGTGTTACCTATATAGATATTCACATTTATAGAATCTATAGCATTTATGTTCATATTATAATATACATTTATTACATACTTTATGACAGGGTGTCAAACGAAAACCGAATCTCTATTTTTAGGCTATATTTTTGTATATGCAAAGCCATAATTAAGGGGGGTGGCCTGCCTTTTTTCTCCTTTTTCTCTCTTTCTCTGGCTTGTATCCATTAGGCCAAATTCAGCCTACTGTTTTAAGACGTTTACCCCCATGCAGGTGTAATTTTTGTCCTGGCGAGTGGTATCGAGCAAACATATTTGTTTTAAATGTTTTTGACAGCAGGCTAAATTTGTAAATTTTTCGATAGAAAAATGTCTCCGGCAAAGCCGGATTTCTCCATACAATGCTGTGGAAAAAATTGACACCTAGATGGGGATTAACGTGTTTAAAACAGTAGGCTGAATGGGGCCGAATGGATACAAGCCAGAGATATAAAGCAAAGGAGAGAAAAAAAGCAGGTGACCCCCCTTAAAGTTCATATTTCTTATCATGTCTTAGAGATTGTTAAAATGGCCACAATAATGCAATTTGGTGTTAATGTTGCTGCGTTCATTTTCATATTCATTAGGATCTTAAAAACAAGATTGGCTCGGTTTGACACCCTATTTTATGGCTATGTTTGGGTGACTGAATAAAGCTTCAAAATATTAACTACCATAATGACTTTCAATTACCTCACAAACATGCTCTTATATTCTCACTAGCTGAGGTACCCGGCGCTGCCCTGGACAAAACAAAATTTGTTTTAAACCTATTCTGGCACCCCTTTATTATGCATGCCAAGTATTATTTTTCTTTTCTATGTGGATGAAGGAGACAAAAGGCAGAACTGCCTGTGATGAATGCCTCCCCCAGTTGAAAGAGTGACAGGGCCAAAATCAAGGAATGTTCAAGCTAAAATGCCTGGAAACACGGAGTTTGAAGCAATTTAAGTTAAGGGGAAGATGGATTCAGGGAGAGAGTTCCAGAGCTCAGCTGTTGAATAGAAGAAGTTCTTTTGTCTTTATAGTGTGCCGTTCCTGTTTTGGTTGTTTGTTTTGCAAGTTTTACATTTTAATAATTTGATAAGACATACCTTAGTGTACAGTCGGCCTAATAAGTGATGTCTCGGCACCAATTATGTTTTCATCAATAATTGGTATCAGCAATATTTACACATGATTTCTTCTTTTTGAGTGAGATATACAAACATGTTCCTACACTTACCCACCCTATTCAACATCTGACAGACACAGAGCGAGCCAAACGTAATGCCAGCTGGGACATGACTTCTTAGTGCCACGGTACAACATTGTTTAGGATAAAAATAATTACCCATCATAAGTATTTGCAAAACCTGTATTTTTGTTCTTCATAAGTCTATAACCAAAGGAAAGTACGATACTATCTAACATTTATTATATAGGCTATATAATATATATATATATATATATATATATATATATATATATATATATATATAATTGTATACTGTATATATATAAATATATATATTGAGTTGAATCCACATTTACTGTGAGTGAAGAAATAGTTGAAGTCCTGCCATAATATAAAAACTTAACCTCTTGAGGATTATGATGCATTTTCACATTATTTTCTGCACATCATTAGACGATTATATTCAGCTTAGGAAGGTTGTATGGGACTCGGAGGCGTAATAGAGTTGGTTTGGGCCCCTTAGATTGCTAGAGGTCCTTCCTTAGCTGCATAAAATCGTCTAATTATAGCCAGAATAAAATAAGAGAATGGGACACCCTATTCTGGAACGGTTAAATGCAATGAACAGCTTTGAACTTCTGAGAACAAGAGTAGGGTCATTGGCAACCATTTCTGATCAAAATATATAGATTAATTCATGGGTTTATGCTCAAATTAACTCCTACAGTATAATGAAGTAATTTTCGCTAAATTCTAGCCAGTACTGGGCGTCCTGGGTTCGAATCCCCGGACTGCCACATGTGTTTGTTAATTTCATTAATCGAGTTTAGGAGTAAAGTTGGTTGGTGGAGAGAACATAATAATATACAGCTTAGGAAGAGTCCCGAACACACAAAAGCGGTAATAATCTAAAAAATTAATCTTTTGAGTCTCACAGATCTCTTCTAAACTTAATAACCTGTCTAATAATAGCCAAAATAAAATTAAAGAAGGTTTTTCTTGGTATACTACAAATGTATGAGACCTTCAGGTTTTAGCTCGAGATTGAACCCTCTCTGTACCAGCGACGTCTGTTATGTTTTATTCTGTGTGGTGGTGTAATGGTTGAGATGCTATGTTCTGGGTGTGGTGTCCCGAGTTTGAATCCCGGGAGGACCATAGGCTTTCATTAGTTTATTCAAGTACATTGGGGTTTGTAATGAATGATTAATGTCAAGAACGGGGTGTAATTTAGTCTAGCAATATCTAGACGATTCTATGCAGCTTAGAAAAAAGGATCTGTGGTAGTTAAAAGGGTTGATAGAGATAGTTCGAAGCCTTATAATTGCTAGAGATCCTTCCTAAACAAAATAAAGTCGATTAGTAGTAGCCAGAGTGTAATAAAAAGAATGTCGACAGTACAGAAGAGGTTAAATATTGTATGATGAAGAACTTAAGGGAAAAAATATGCACCTAGAAAGAGATGAACAACTTTTAATTGGATGGATTGTTTAATATTGCACAAATTATAATAAGTAACCGTGACATTTCATTATTGGTCACAGATGCGAGAAACCAAAGTGTGTCAAATTTGCATGTACTGTGTTGGTGGTGTAATGGTTTAGGTGCTTATATTCTGGGTGTGGTGTCCCGAGTTCGAATCCCGGGAGGACCATATGCTTTCATTAGTTTATTCAAGTACATTGGGGTTTGTAATGAATGATTAATGTTAAGAACGGGGTGTTACTTAATTACTGCGGTCCAGGACATGCACAGAATTTACACAACTCTTTTTCACCAATTGATAGAAGCGACCCTCCTACAACTATTTTGCTCTGTACAATATACTCGCCAATTCTTAATTTTTCACTTATTGACATAATCGACTACCCTCCAACTGTATTGTATAATGTATGTATGTACTGTCTTGATAGTGTAATGCATAAATGTGCAGAATTTTGGTGTGAGCATCCTAGGTTCGAGTCCTTGGAGTGCCCCATGTATTTGTTGATTTCATTATTTGAGTTTAGAAGTAAAGTTGGTTGGTGAAAAAATATGATGTATATACTCAGGCACATACCTCATTACTGGGGGTGGCCAACTCGGGACAGAGCCCGAACAGGGACAACACAAAATAATAAACAAAATACATAATTCACACACATCTGTATAATATGTGTTGCTTATCATTTGTTTAGATTCTCTTCCTACCTATTAGTGCTCTATATCACTTATAATAGGCTAAGTTTAATTAGGTTAGGTTAATAAGTATAGAGAGAGTGCCAGCATGGGGGGGGGTCAATATATATACCATAATCTGAAAGTTTATTGCACCAAACAAAATAGATGTCGGCAAGTCTCAACTGGAAAAGTGAAATCAAGTTAATTGTGTGCATGTTCAAAACTGCAAATTCATCGTGAGAATTAGAATAATGATCAATTTGACTAGTAGAGATACACTGAGTAATCTAACTCCGAGTACACTTTCAAATAGAATGCCTATGTACAATAATACCCAGCATATCCAGGATTCAATAACTAAACTCATTGAGGATTATGCCACGTTTTGACACATTATTCTGGCTATCATTAGACAATTTTATTCAGAGCCATTCTAAGCTGCATACAATCGTCCACTGAAAGTCAGAATAAACTGTCGAAACGCGTCACAAATCTCAAGGGGTTGATTACTTTTATTTTATCAACTCATGGATTTTCCCTACAACTGTGTATTTCAGTTGCCTGTAACCTTGTCTAACCTATTGCAGTACAATGTAAATCAACAATACTATAGTCGTCAGTGTATTAGAATAGCCACCGTATTATAATCGTGGGATCAGGTACTTCTTGACCATATACATACATACACAAATTTAGAGACCGAGTGCCCCACACAAAACGCGGTTCTGGTCTCACGTCCTAATGGCGGCATTCCAGGCAACCCTGTTAAGAGCTGCCCCACTTGTCAGGTTCTTTGATTTAAGATCAGACTGCAAAGTCCAATCCCACGTCTTTCTTGACCATATCTGATCTTAAATTTTAAAACATGAAAAATGAGGCAGCCCAAAAAAAGGCTGCCTGTAATGCCGCCATATTAAGTGAATGAATGTATGTACAGTATATAAAAGTTAATACAATGACGACTTTAGTGCTATTGATCTTGGTACTTTAGTCAACAAACTTTAATGGCTATGCACTACAATTAAATGAGGAATCTTGACCATTAACCTCTCGTAACTCTACACAGACTAGAGCAAATGAGCAGTACATTTCCACATCTAGCGGCCAGCCGTATGAGAGTTCTTTTGGGGAACTATGAGGTCGGGTTAAACTATTTACAAACAAATTGTTTTTTCTCAACATCTAGCTATCAGCATATCGGCCCGATTACTATAGTCCTTTTTAAGTTATTAGAATTTTGTGGTCAAGATTTCAGACCGTAATTAAAGTGATTACTTTGTATATAGATAACAAGAGGATGTGGTGCTTGTAAGTTTGCTTCGAGGAAACACTTTTTACAATATTTTGGTTTATTTAAACATTACAATAATGCAAAATTCCAGTGAGATTCAATACACACTGTACAATAAATATACAAAATCCTACTTAGCAGCATTATACATACACTAAGTTCACAAAGCAGTCAATGTAATCTCTCCAGAAATCCTAGTTAATTGCAACATTTTATACTATATAATATTTGAAGGAAGAAGGAAATTTACTTGCATGTGATATGTGACTAATAGAATTTAAATGCTGATTATCTCAAAATCTTACTAACTTGCAAAATATGACTGTAATTATGATAAATACACCAAGTTTTGGATGCTTATATGTAATTTTATTAAATATTGGTGTATTGAGAGTGTTATATAGTCCTAACAAGTGATCTACGGGAGTACTAAAGAAATTATACATGAGATCCAAGTCCTTTTCAAAAACAGCGACTCGAGTTTCTGGCTATGATGCAACTTCGGCTTGGAATTATTCTGCATAATGCTCGAACAGAAAGTATCATTATTAAGTATATAATTATCTAAAAGGTAATCATTATAAGCTTAGGCACGAGGCAAATAATTCAACACGCTCACACCGGTTCACTCTCCCATTCAGCATTGTACAGTCGCGCTAATAAGTCATGTCACGGCTATCATTACGTTTGGCTTGCTCTGTGCTGTATTAATGTCTGTCAGATGTTTAATAGAGTGGGTAGGTGTAGGAACATGTTTGTATATTTCAACTCGATATGAAGAAATGAAGCTTAGATATTGCTGATACCAATTATTGATCAAAACATACTTGGTGCCGAGACATCACTTATTAGCGCGACTGTACAATCAAAGTTTTGCTCTGTATAAACTTGTTGATTTGCCCGAACATACTTCAGGAAATAAATAAATAGATAGATGGAGATAGAAAGAGACACAGAGAGTAGGTAGGTGGGTCAATAAATAGATAGAACAATAGAGACAGAAAGAATAAAATATAAACAGTAAATAAATAGATAAAATAGTATGTCTATGTATTTATGCACGTATGTGAGAGTTGTGTGTACCTGTATATGTATGTGTATGTATATATGTATCAGTCACTCTTGGGCAGCTTGCAGTACATAAAGTTCACATAAAGTCCAAACAAGTGACAAGAAGAGAATCGGAGAGACAGAGTGAGTGAACTGTATGTATATATATATTTATTTATGCGTGTTTAGCTGTACGGATGTGAGAATAAACCTATGTATTTACAGAATGTATCATATGTGAGAGTTCCGTGTATCTATGTATGTGAGACAGTGAGAGTGTATGTGTATGGAGGTGCATAATATGTAACAGCATTAGATCTAGAAACGCACGATCACTCTCTATATGTAGCTTACAGTACATATCACCAAGTGAAGATAATAGAGGGAGAGAGAGATAGTGATAGGGAATAAAAGAGATAACGTATGTGAGTATCTCCATATATGTGCGAGTTTTGTGTATCTTTGTATCTATGTAAGAGTGTATGAATCTGTGTTTGTGTATATATGTAACAGCATTAGACCTAGACAAACACGTACAGTATGTGTATAATAGTGTATGAATCTGTGTATGAGAGAGAGAGAGAGAGAGAGAGAGAGAGAGAGAGAGAGAGAGAGAGAGAGAGAGAGAGAGAGAGAGAGAGAGAGAGAGAGAGAGAGAGAGAGAGAGAGAGAGAGAGAGAGAGAGAGAGAGAGAGAGTGAGAGCGAGAGAGTAATAGAGATAGTGTTTGAGTTTTGTGTATCTTTAAATGTATGTACGTGAGAGTGTATGTATGTACCTATGTTTGTATATATAAGTAACATCATTAAACCTAGACACACACGGTGACACTCTAGGGCAGCTTGCAGTACATGTCGTCCAGCTGTGGCGTGAAGTACTTCCTGAGCTGCGGCCGCTTGGTCTTCAAGGTCGGGGTCAGCAGGCCATTCTGCACGCTGAAGGGGTCGGGGTGCAGGTAGACGTCCTTTACCTGCAGTTACAGTTATTACTATTAGACATTATTTTTAACATCGTTTTTAACCCTTCTTTAGCGGGGCCCGACTTAAGTCCGTAGCTAAAAATCTGGACTATGTGGCGGGGCCCGACTTAAGTCCGTGTGCAATTTTGGCGCAATATTGGCTCTGAGAGAGAGACGAGCGACGGGAGGAGCGTAGGTTACCTCATGACCGCTCGCCACGGCCGCCGTGGGTCTACTGACATGTACTCCACACTACACCACCCTCCCTCCCTCGCTACACACGTAATTATGTAACGAAATGACCGTATTTTAGCGATTTTGCCCTTCGGTTGCACGATCGTTGCAAGACGACCAGTGATCGTAGAAGGATGGTTCTGGTGTCATTGGAAAGCTCAATGTACGCCCTTTCAGGGATACATAATTGTATTACGCTCTGGCTCTTGTTTATGCATGAAAAAGAGCACGGAAACAACGCCATTTATGGTAAAAAAAAACGCTGGGTGGCACGGTGAAATATACTCCATCAGCCGCTCTTGGAGTGATTTTTTTCTCTCCTTTTCTCTCTTTCTCTGGCTTGAATCCATTCGGCCCCATTCAGCCTACTGTTGTAAGACGTTTATCCACATCCAGGTTTCGGTTTCGCGAGCCAGCATTGTATGGAGAAAACCGACTTCGTCGGAAAAAAAATTCTATCGAAAAATGTACAAATTTAGCCTGCTGTCAAAACATTGTTAAAAATATGCTGGCTTGCTACCACTTGCCAGGAAAACTCGACACCTGGATGGGGATACACATCTTAAAACAGTAGGCTGAATGGGGTGAATGGATACAGCCAAGAGATAGAGAGAGAGAGAGAGAGGAAGAAAAAAAACGAGGTGGGCCCCCTTAACAACAATAACCCTCCAAATGAAATTAATGAAAGAATGTGATCCTCCCAGGATTCGAACCCGGGATACCACATACAGAACTTACACGCTCTAACCATTACACCATCAAGACAGTTAAAGGTACATCTTAGAACAGATCACCTATACGGATATACAGGACTAACATCCTTCGTTCAAAACACACATACGGAAACATAAGTACAGTAAGTAAAATCGTAGAATGCTAGCCCAAAATATAATGAAAAGGTCCACCATTGGAATGGAGTGCAGTTAGATGTCCTTTATCAGGAGCTAGAATTATTGTTATTAAACTCTTAAGAGTCTTCCCGCAGTTCCCGGGTTAACCATTACAAATCAAAGTAAAATGTCTAATGCTAGCTGGAATATCATGAAAATTATGCGATCGTGCCAAAGGGTCTAATTCTAATTTGAATACAATTAAAGTGACACCGACGAATTGAAGAGCTTTAACAGTTCTAACTTTCTATTTGTAAGATAATTTAATCCAGATACAACTTCGCAACATATATAATTTGTGATATAAAGTTTGTGTCATAATGTTGATGACTGTAGTACATGTACAAGTAAATTAATGATAAGTCGGTCATTTATCAAGAGATATATAATAACCAACCTGTTTGAAGGATTTGGAATATGCTGCCTAAATATAGTCCATATACCTACAATGATTAGTACTTGAATTATAGTAATGATAATTTTGTCAATCATCAAGGGACTAAATACAATAACCAACATGTTTGAAGGACTGAAGACCTGCTGTTCTACCGAGACCCATTATGACGTTGATGATGCGGGATGGTGAAATGACTGCTCCAGTTTGAATACAGGTTTCCCTCACTACCGTATCCGATGCCCCAATTTACGTTATTATTACAGGTTTTTAGGTGTTTGGGTTTGGGTTTTGGCTGGTCCAAGAACGCATTCACATTCACCCCATATATTTTAGGGTTCGCTATATGATTTTTCTATTTAAGATCGTGTTTTCAGGAACGTAACCAAATCGTAAATCGAGGGAGACCTGTATTGATAAGTTAGCACTTAATCAAGATATAATAATATTATGATAACCGACCTGTTCGAAGGACTTGAGACCCGCTGCCTTGCCGAGGTCCGTAATGTCATCCATGATGAGTTGCTTGACATGGGGGTTGGCACACAGGACGGACAGGGTGCCGGGGATGTCCTGCTCCCGCGCCCAGTCTTTGACCGGCTCCACTTCCGGCACCACGATGGCCACTATGCTAGACTGTGGGCACGACAACACAATATTATACTCGGTTTCATTTCAACTGACAGTAAATTGCAAAGTTTCCATCAAGATTTCTCAGTTATTTTGAAGATTTTGAAGTGAAATATGTTGTTAATTAAAAACTCGAAAAGGACTTGATCAATCGACCTGACATTTCTACCACATGGGAAAAATATGCCAGAATATACTGTAGGTGTGGACAGCTTTTTTGCTCAAGCCCTTTTTTAGTACAAGAGGTTATCGGTCAAGATTTCCTTTCTTGTTATAGTGACTAGACTGTAGATCGAGAAGAAAAAACTTGATATGTGTTCTACGATGACTATATTAAACCTATATAAGACTGGTGAAAAGAAAGTTCCTCTAGGCCTACTCTCATTTAATTTACACACTTTTAATTTACACACTCTTAGCTCCTTCATTAAATATACTGTAAATGTTACTTTTAAAAATACTTCCCTTATTATTATACAAACCTTTAGACTCTCCCCATGAATGAAGACCTGAGAGACATAATGCGACCTCGTGTAGATGTTCTCGATCTTCTCCGGAGCGATATATTCTCCTATGGATAGCTTGAATATATGTTTCTTACGGTCAATGATTTTCAGGGTGCCATTCTGAAAGAGAAATTAGGTTAGTTTAGGTTAGGTTAGGCTTTTCTATTCAATGTAATATTTAATGATATAAGTATTTTACAGTGTATTTCCTAGACACTTTCGTGAAGATAGATTAATAATAAAGAAATTCTCTCATATTACTCAAGGACAACTAGAGCTCAGAAAATTGTCATGCATTCAGTATCAGTGACATCCTTTTCATTATATTCTGGCAACCATTACACGGTTTTATTCATCTTAGGAAGGACGTTCTACCCGTGAAAAGGCTACAGACTTCTCAATTAATCCTTTTAGCTACCATACATCTCTCCTAAGCTTCATAAAATCGTCTAAATGCAGCTGAAATAAAAAACAAAAAGACGTCACCGGTAGGATACTGTAAGGGTTATTATCAACACAGGTATATTTGAGTTAAGGGAAGGTATTTTTCAGGACCCCCTTTTCCCTCATGTCTAACCGCATTAGTTTTGAAAATGTAATAGGTCTATTTTGAGTTAAGGTGGAGGTATTTTTCAAGACCCCCTTTTCCCTCATGCTTAGCCCCATTAGTACTGCAAGAATAACAGTTCCAACTCACAGGTAACCATTGTCCAATATCGCCTGTGTGTAGCCATCCCGTGGGGTCGATGGCTTCTTTGGTCTTCTCCGGATCTTTGAAGTAGCCCTTGAAGACGTTGGAGCCCTTGATGCAAACCTCACCCTGACCTGCAATAAACAAGGTGGATAATTGAATGTATATGAAGAACTTTAGTCCAACTTTCTTTCCTTAAACATTATAGCATCTAAGTTATAAATTATAATGTAAAACTTACAAAATAAATAAACCAAAACTTGGACGAACACAGTAAAAAGACAAACAAAGGAGCTACCTGATTCCCATTTATCAGCTTGTAGATTATATTTAACATCGTTCTCAACACCAATAACACCCCACATGAAATTAATGAAAGCATGTGATCACCCCCAGATTCGAACCTAGGATATCTCATACAGAACTTACACGCACAAACCAATACACCATCAAAACAGTAAACTATACCTAATTTCTTAAACAAAAGCAAAGAACTATTGCATAAAACTTGCAGATCCAGTTGTTACAAACATTTTATGAATGGAGGATGCCTTTAGGCACATGGACCTTTTTGTTTTATCTGTGTTTTTCCTTCCTCCGTTCATTGTCTCTTAAAAAAAAAAAAAAAAAAAAAAGATAAAAGCAATAGTAACCACAGAAAACCATACCATGAGAAGCAAAGTAGTCCATATCAGGAACATCGAATATACATACATACATACAACTAATGAAGACCATACCTTGAGAAGCAAAGTATTCATATCAGGAATGTCGATTATACATACATACATACATACAACTAAATAAGACCATACCTTGAGAAGCAAAGTAGTCCATATCAGGAACGTCGCACAGTTTGATGGCGTTGCAAGCGATGGGTGGGCCAACATGATCTGGTCTGTAGTCCCCCTGGATGGTAAGGGTGGCCGGGGCTCCACACTCAGTCTGTCCGTAACCTTCAACAATCTGCACAAGTAGGGTACATATTGTAAGGGGGTAGTGGATATTTTTGGGTCTATTTATATAATATACATGAATAAAGTTTGTTTCATTTATAGACGTAAAACAATAACTGATACTTACAACACATCCCAGCGCGGCTCTCATAAAGGTAAGAACGTTGCCTGCCAGAGGAGCAGACCCAACCACCAGAAGTCGTAGCCGACCTCCCATGCCATCTTGAACTTTCTTGAACACCAGCTTGTCCCATAGTGAGGTTCTTCTAACAACTCCTCTGTAAAATTGGATTAATTCAACTACTGTAGTACAATGAAAACAACAATTAAGGATGACATTACTAAATGGCTTTTTCATTACTCATGTTCAATGTAAATGTTTATCTCTAATCAAAACTTGAATATCTACAGTACATGATTAGTATTATTTCAATGCTTTCATAAAATTGGAGAATGTGTAATAATAGGTAAAATTTAATGATCTACATCAAATTATAAAGACAGATTATACTATATATCTTATAAGTACAATAATATAATGCAATGAGCATAGTACGAAGCAAGATAAATATTTTCATTATAAACTACCAAGTTGTTTCATGTTAAAAGACATACAATGCTGTATATATATATATATATATATAATAAGATGTTTACCTCTCTAATTCCCCTTTCTTGCTAGCAAATGCCATTTTCAACATGAGTTTCTTTATGGATGATCCGTTGACTGAGGTGGTGACCTTATCATAGACCCTGTTGAGGAGGCGTGGGACGGAGGGCGTGATGGTGGGCCGCAGAGTCTTGTAGTCATCAACCAGGTTTCTGATGTCCCCGGAGTAGAAGCCTACTGCCCCACCGGCGATGTACACGGCCACCTCACAACAACGCTCCAACATGTGGGCCAGCGGAAGGAACGACAGCAGTACGTCACTCTGGAATACCCATTAGGATAGTCGTCAGTCAATAAATAATGGCTCTGACTCTTGATAGGGCTTTGGTTTAACCTTAATACCAATTATGGCATAGTAAAAGGTTTCAAGCTTACCTTCAATCAGGTGAGCTAGCAGGTGACCAAGGATTGTCGACCTTACTACAATATTTTAACTTGGATTTGTTAAAGTGTAAAAGGTGAGTATTGATTGTGGATATCTAGTTTGAAAGTAATTTATATCTAAGAAGCGTATGTGTAACATCAAATTAACAAAACACTCTTGTGTTCCAACAAGTATTTAGTATGGAGGTAGTACCCATGCTGTTCAATAAGTTCATTAAGATTGAAACGTTGTTATGACCAATGTGCATTATATAAAACGGAATCAATGAAATATATATTACAATATAACCACTAGTTACGATTTATATCCTAGTAATCGTTCCTATTATATGGATAAAGGAATATGCTTAGCTCGATTAGTTTCGAGATTATATGATAGTTGTACCAACAGTGATGTATGGGGCTGAGACATGGCCTCTAAAGTCACAAGAGAGAAGAAACTTGGATCTGATGGAGATGAGCTGCTTGAGGAGTATGTGTAGAGTGATGTGTTGAGGAACGAAGAGGTACGTAGGAGAGTGGGACAGCAGGAACCCTTATCGGCCAAAGTGGACAGAAGGGTGCTGTGCTGGTATGGACATGTTGAACGAATGGGAGATGAAAGGCTTACAAAGAGAGTATATGAGTCAGAAACAAGGGGAGGTAGAGGGAGAGGAAGACCTCGGATGAGATGGAGAGATGGTGTAGTACAGCCATTGGAGGGTAAAGAGATGACTGTAGAACAGGCAAGAGAAGTGGTAATGAATAGGAATGAATGGAGAATGCTTGTGAATAGATGAGTGATAACGTGGTCGTAGGGAGAGGGGGCTAGGTGCCAGTTGGACTAGATAATATTCCGTCAGGCGCCTGGCCGAGTGAGCCAGTCTATCCTGTGAAGTGCCATGCCTGGAAGTAATGTGGGCGGGCATTGTGGTGGTAAAGCTCCGCTTGGTGTCTGCCTGTTGAGATCGAACCTCTCCGGGATGTCTGGGACCTGGGTGACTTAGCTGGGGACCCCAAAATGAACCTGGGTCTCTTGGTTTTCTCCTGGGCGATCTAAATGTTATTTTTTTTTTTTTGTGTTGTGTTGTCCCTATTCGGACTCTGTTTCGAGTCGGCCACCCCCAGCTGTGGGGTATGTGCATGAGTATATACTGTACTGTACAATACATACATACATATATAAAACACAAAACAAATAACTCAAAGAGAATGTAAGCTGCCCAAACTAACCTTGTGAGGCTTGTGTTCGGCTAGCTGCAGTAGGGTCGCGGATACGTCAGCTACAATGTTCTCGTGGGTGAGCATGACGCCCTTGGGGGTCCCTGTGGTGCCGGAGGTGTAGCAGATCGTCGACAGGTCACTGGGGGCTGGGGGCTGGGAAAATGGGGATTATAGGTTAGCTTTAAGATCAGGGTAAGGTGTATTGGCTCTAGCTAACAATGGGAGTGATTATATGTTAGATATATGCTCATGTTTACCCCTTGAGGATTATGACATGTTTTAGCAGTTCATATTGGCTATCATTAGAAGATTCTATTCTGTTAAGGAAGGACCTGTGGGAGTAAGAGGCATATTTGAGATGGGTTTGACCCCTTAGATTCCTAAAAGTCCTTCCTTAACCAAAGAAAGTCGTCTAATGATAGCCAAATTAAATTGTCACAATGTGTCCTAATCCTCCAGGGGTTCCCATGTTAACCTGGATGTACAGTTTAATGAACCCTCCATTAGCAGTACCTAAGGGACCAATGTAAGCTTTTGGCTTACCATCCACTTCCCTTATACACATATAGTTACATTGTTCTTCCTTCTTCAGCTTATAACGTGTATTTTTAATTAAAACATTCATCAAAGCAAAATGTTTCAAAGCTTAAATATATTCCTTCGATGCAACTGACCAATTCCGGTAGGTGACTGGCCGCCCCCATCGTCTCAACCTCCTCGAAGTACTTGATGGTGATGCCCTTCTTCTTAGCACGCTCGGCTGACTCTGCGCTAATATCCTTGACGGCGATGAGGGTGTGCAGACATTTGGGCGGGTTTTGCAGCAGTTGGCTCATTTTACGGTCATCCTGGCATATGACTGTTGATATGGAGGCTGCGGAGCAAAGACAAATGGGTTAGATTATTATTTTTTTTTTTTTTTTTTTTTTTTTAGTCAATATTTCCTATAATTGTTGATATAGAAGTTGCAGAGTAAAGAGAATTTGGTTAGATTTATTTTCTAGTCCAGTTTTCAACCTATATTTGGCTTTGATAATTATGAAAACATATGTCTAAATTCCCATTTTCTTGTATTTATGAAGCATTATAATAGCAAACTAATTGACCTTTAACCCCTTCTGTACCGGCGATGTTTTTTAGCTTTTTGCTAGCTAGTATTAGGTCATTATATTCAGTTTCCTAAGGCCTCCAGCATTTATCAGGCTTCTAACTATCTCACTTTACCCATTTTACTACCACAGATCCTTCTTAAACTGCATAAAATGTCTACATATAGCTAGAATAAACTACAAAAGATGTCGCCGGTACAGAAGGGGTTAATGATAAACTTGCACAATTCTAGTTCGAAGGTGTTACAAAGGAAGACAATAACCTCAGACCACTGCAGTATATGTTCTCTGGGCCATTTATCAACCATCTGTATTTTTTTAATTAATTTCTTTATTGGGTGGGGGGGGGGGGGGGGGGCCCTTTTAGACAGCCCAAATTTCGATGTATATCTACAATGGGAATAGAGGTTAGACAGAGAGTGTGTGAGGGAAAGAAAGTTTTCGGAGCAATGGGTAGTATGTGGAAGGTGAGAAATCTCGGAATGGAATGAAAACTACAAGTGCAATGTACCAAGAGATAGGTGAAAACTTCGAAATCACCCATAGACGGGTTATTTATGTATGGATTTTGCTATTTTTTTTACCACAAGTACACTTTCACCCGCTGAATCCAATGGCACAAACATAATTAAAATCGGACCATTACTTTAGGATTTCGATTTTGATTTGACCTCCAGAAACGCCCGAAATGAGCACTTTTTCAACTTTAAAAGTTTTCTGTAGCCAAAACTAAATGTCCAAATTAATTTTACCTCGTGCCATTCGATTTACCTTGCCCAACACCTTCCATATATATGGTATTAGATTCCATGTTAGAAAAGCTATTCGGCCAGAATCAAACATTATTTTTTTTAAATACCAAAGTGTCGTAGAGCGGGACAATAAGCATAGACTATTAGAGACTGTTTGACGAGAGAGTTAATACCTTCAAAACAATTACACTGACTCTGGAAAATGGGCTGTAAATTCCCACACCTATTCCCTGGATGACCCTTCCCAAATGGTAGAAATATTAGCTCGATTACTCTAGTCGTTTGTGTGTTATAGAGGCATATGTTCCTAAGTTTAGGCCGACTTACTTGGAACAGGGTATAGTAGAGACTGTTTGATAAGAGTTAATAAGCTCGAAACACGCACGCAGAGTCAGGGAAACATTACATTTGCAAGAAAACTACCTTGGTTAATGATAAAGTTGCATGATTCAGGTCCCAGGGTGTCGTAGAGCGGAACAATAACCATGGACTGACAGTAGAGGCCCTGTTCGGTGAGGATCCACTCGGGACAGTTCTGGGCGTAGATACCGACGAAGGTGTCTGGGCCGGGGTTGAGCCCCAGCGCCACCAGGCCGGCTCCGAAGTTCTTGGCTCTCAGCAGTGCCTCGTTGTAGTGCAGCCATTGGTACGGCTTGCCTGGACCCTCGCGCCACCCTAAACACGGCCCGTTGTCTGAAATAGTTGGGATTATATTAGCATACAAGGAGGATACACACATCCTAACAACTGTTGATCTTGCTAAGTAGATCACATATCTCAATATGCATGCTATTTTTTTCGAGGCCAAATTATCATATGATTAGGCTCGTATGGGTCGGTAACAGGGGAATAGGGAGCAGGGGGATGGTTTAATCTTAGCAAACAAATTAATACAATATTTCCGTGTACAGATTTTAGGTATGGTACTTATTAAGATTAATTAAATGCTGCCAGTAAATATTTGAGAAATAGTGAGAGCATACAGACTACCAAGAGTACCAATTACAAAATAATAATGACACAAAGAAGGTAGTCAACAGATGTTCTGTTATTTCTTGGATAATTGTTGGAGATGATGCTAAAGTAACACAGGTTGAGGTCAAAGATCTATACTGTATATACTGTATATATATATATATATATGAGTGTGTGTGTGGTGGTGGGGTGGGGTGGGGTGGGCGGGTTACTTACTGGATTCCCTGACGCCCCTCCTGAAGACGTCGTAGAGGGTACGTGTATCCTCGTACAGGAACTTCATGAACTTCCCCTCCTTGGCCTCCTTCGTTAGTTTGGACACCCGTATCAACTCTGACCCCTGCAACAAGAGAGAGAAGGGGGTGGTTAATATAAGATGGTAGATTACTACATTCTCTCTCTCTCTCTTACACATACACACACGCACACATACACACACGCACACACACACACAGTTACACACGTACACACCCATTTAGTATCAAAGTCAGACGTTTTGGCACACAGTGTATATTTGTTTAAAGGGTACTCTATTTTTTTTGGTACCTTTACTCCCGCCACTACTGATTAAACACACACACAGTCACAGTTAGCATAGACGCTCACAAATATACACACACACACACACACAGTCTCACACGCACACAGTCACTCACACACACAGATAAACACACATACAGATAGTCACACGTTTGGCACACAGGGAATATTTTAAAGGATACTCTTTTTTTATTAACCCAGCCACTTACAATTATACACACACTCACACATATGTATACACTCTCTCTCTCTCTCTTTTCACACACACACACACACGCACACACACTTGAAATATTTTAGTCACATGAACCACACAAAAACTAAGTTAAAATAGCCATAGCTCTCGTACACTGTGTTTGTTCACCTGTTCGCTAGCTCTCACTCTCTCGTACCCTGATAACGGAGACAGGTGTGTGTGTGTGTGTGTGTGTGTGTTTATGTATGTATGTATGTATGTATGTATGTATGTATGTATGTATGTATGTGTGTGTGTGTGTGTGTGTGTGTGTGTGTGTGTGTGTGTGTGTGTGTGTGTGTGTGTGTGTGTGTGTGTGTACTTGTACACAGGTATAGTGGGTAGCTTAAGTCTGTATATATGTGTTGTCATTACTCTACTGTACTACTCTATACTAGCATAAAAACAACTCCTGACGGGTGTACTATAGTCATTAATTAAAATCTAAGGGAGTTAACCAGTCTGTGTGACATTTATTTATTATTTGTTTTTATCCATACAGAGCAGGGTGAAATCCGATGCGGGCTTCTAAACACACCGACAATAGCCCGTGTGACGCGACCTTGAAGGGGACATTTGTAATTATCTGTTCACTTACCTTTGTATTGGTTATTCTCTATAGTTTCCTCCTAAGACTTCCATCAAACTTTAAAAAATACCTCCAAAACCACCCTTCGAGAACAATTTTTTTTTATACATTTTTGGGTAGAAAATGTTTCTAAGTTACAAGCTCGCTATTGCTCTCCAGAAAAAATAGACACCTAAATGACACAACAGGTCTTAAAATCGTCAAACTAATGGAGGGAACGTCTTAAAAAAATGTAAAAATTTATCTTAAAGGCGGGTCTAGGGAGTGTTTTTCTAAGCTTGATGGAGGTCTAGGGAGGAAACTAAAAAATATATATGTGAATAAATAAATTAATAGACCAAACAAACGGCCAGCCTCCCCTTAATAATGTATATATTGATAAGACTGTTGTGCTCAGAAGCAGGCACAGCAGACTACCCCCAGACCACCAGAGCCTTATAGCGATGGGTTGTTTAGATAGTCACAAAATGGTCTTTATCTGTGGTTTTCATCTCTTAACGCTCGTCTGTTCTTTCTCTCTGTTTGTTTCTCTCTCACACACTCTCTCTCATTCTTTAAGCGCACACACACACACACACACACACACACACACACACACACAAACGCACGTTATTTAAGTTCACATTTACACAAAAATATATGAAACATGAATATTGCCCCCTCTCTCTCTCTCTTTCTCTCACCAAAGGGATCCAGCCCCCCATAAATATTGCTCTATGGGGGGCACCACTTAACCCCCCCACCCCTATACAAGAACACTGGCCCTCCAAGGTTTCAGGCCCCCCCCCCCCCCCCCCTCCCTCCCTGGCACCGGTTGGCATCGAAACGTTGCCAAATAGCTCTCTAGCCCCTCACAAAAAAGCCAATGGAGTTAAGGGGGTAGTGCCTGGTTTTGGTTTATATATTTATTTATTTATTCATTTTTGAGTTTCCTCGCTAGACCTCCATCAAGCTTAGAAAAACACCCCCTAGACCCCCTTTCAAGATAAATGTGTACATTTTTCGGTAGAAAAACATCCCGGCCAGAGGCCGGTTCTTTCTAAAAATTAGAGGCTCGCTTTCGATCGCCAGGAAATAATCGACACCTAAAGGGCACGAAAGGTCTTAATATTGAAAACAAAATGAGTCGAAAGGTCTCAAAATCGCCAAACTAACGGAACGAACGTCTTAAAACCTCAACACGAATATGCTAAACATGAGGGAGAAGGGGGTCAAGAAAAAAGCAAGTAGTACCCCCTTAACGTTGTGTGGTATTCGTCTATTATGTAAACAGCGTAATTGACCACTTGCGAGTTTCAGGCTATAAGGAAGTTGGAGCTGTAGACATCGATATTTAGTAGAATTACCAGCTAAAATACGGTTCTAGTGCATTAATAAATACATAAAACCCAATTCAACATACTCTTGAACCATCAGAAAGCTCCATTATTTTGTATTTCTGTTTACCATCAATGTCTACAGCTCCAACTTCCTTATAGCCTGAAACTCGCAAGTGGTCAATTGTTGTTTGGGGAGGGTAGTGAACTGAGTAACACTATCTGGTCCGACGTCTTGGGGGGGGGGGGGGGGGGGTTAATTAGGTGATTTGGATGGTTATTGAGGATTTGGTTTGTTTTTGCCATTATCGAGCATTGTATTTTAGTTTGTCCCCTAGGCTAACGATAACATCTTCCAGACTCTTAAAAAAAATATATATATATAATAATAATAATAATAATAATAATAATAATAATAATAATAATAATAAAACAAAACACCAAGACCACCTTCAAGGTAATTTGTACATTTTGGAAGTATAAAATGATTGTCTCAGTCGATGGCCTTACCTAAATTAACGTTGCTCTATTATATTAATATTATACCCTGATACAGACATCTGACAGGCCGAGTAGCTCGTGACTCGGAGCCTCGTGGGGTTTAATCTATAATAGGGAGGTTTTATGTAGTTTTTGACACCAGGTAAGGAAGACGTTTGTGAGTCTCCTTAATTAGGTAATGTAAGGTAATGGCAAGGTAAACTGTTTGGGAGGTTTTCCTATGGAGTTATAGATTTGGTATATTGTAGTCTATCTATTGGTCTTGGTTCGTCTAAATATTTATCTTTTGGTCTATCTATCTTCATCTATCTATCTACTATCTATCTATCGGTCTCTCTCTAAGTCTATATATCTATCTATTGGTCTCTCTCACAGTCTTCATCTATCTTCATCTATCTATCTAGCAATTGGTCTCTTTCTCTCTCTCTCTCTCTCTATCTATCTACCTCTTGAAGTATTGATTGGCCTCTCTATCAGTGTACAGTATGTATCTTCTACCAACCATAGTCTCTGCCTATTCACCTACCCATCTCTCTAATTATATCTATGTTAACCTTGTACTAATAATAATACATCTGACAGACAGACTCTTAACAGCTCGTGACTTGGACCTTTGTGGGTTTAATATAATAGGGATGTACAGTCACGATAAAAAGTCACGTCTTGCCTCAATATATAACAAACATGTAGACATACATCACAAAATGGCCCACATACAAAATATATTACAACCCACACACACAATACAATACAGTATAGCATATTACAACACACAAACATCACACCCACTTAACAACATACACAATACATCACAACACACATACACAATACAGTAAAACATATTACAACACACAAACATGGCGATGGGCTGGTCTATCAGAGTGAGACCTGAGCGATCTCTGCCATACCCATAGCTTACTCTGACTGTTCCTTTTACTTATATATTTTCTAGATCTCAAGTGACGGCGTCTCTTCCGTGGATTGACCTCCCAATCTATCAAGATTGGAAGCTAAAGCGTCACATTATTCCTTTGTCCCTCAACTTTCTCTTCATAATTGCTGAGGGGCACAGGGCCCTGGGTGGGGCTTTGGTTTCCCGGGCGTTTACGCACCCTCTCAGCTCCCCGCCATGGAGTGGCTTCGGTCACCCAGGCTTTATTGTGGTCGGCAGGGAGGGTTCTGTGGGGGCGCTCGTTTATGGCCTTGGCCTTACTCGGGGCCTTGGGGCTGTTCGGCCAGGCAGCTTGGGGAACAACAACAACAACAACAACAACACACAAACATAACAAAATACAAAACATCACACACACGCACACATAACATACTAGAACATCACACATACACGATACAATGAAGCACAGCACAATACAGCACACAAACATCACAAAATACAACACATCACAAAATACAACACACACACTTAACAACATACTACGACAACACAACACACATACACATCACAATAAAGCACAACACATTACAAAACACAAACATCACAAAATACAACACATCACATCACAACACACACATATACCAACATACTACGATTACACAACACAACACACAACATACCACAAAACACATACAAGTCCACAAATATTTATAAACAAACTTCTCTAATTGTTAAAGTTCTATTCCTGGAAACGAATTGGAATGAATAATGCAACTCACTTTCACACACACACACACACACACTCTCTCTCTCTCTCTATGTGTGTGTGTGTGTGTGCATGTGTGTGTGTGTGTGTGTATGTGTGAGTGTATATGTGTGTGTGTGTGTGACCTTGGACTGTCCCGGGAGGTCAGCTGGTCTCTAGTGCCACACCTTTAATATGGCACCTTTATTATGGCACCCTCACATGACACCTATATTAGGGCACCCACCTCCTCCTTTTTAAATACACACACACACAAATACATACAGCACAACACAGCACATGACAATAAACCCACACACACACACACACACACACACTAACTCTTCCCTACTCCTACTTTTTCTCCTGTACAAATTTACTTTCAATGTTATTCTTTGCCCCCCCCCACCCCCTGCTCTCACAAACCTATACACATCATCTGTCAATGCTCATATCTACCCTTACCATCATCTATTTCGTGTACTTCCCTAAATAAACAAACCCCGGAGAGAGAGAGAGAGAGAGAGAGAGAGTAATCCACATGCCACACAGAAAACGAGACACTCCCACCACCCCCTCCTCCCTCCCTCCATCTCAAAGGTAGCGTCAGCGAACTTGACAATAATCTTGACCCCTTAACTTCTTATAACTCGAGATTAATGAAAGCAATCGGGCTGACCGTTTCTATCATTTGGGAAGAGTCTACCAGGAAATAGGTATGGATATTTACAGCCGGTTTGCTCTATGCCCTTTTGAGTTACAGAGAGGTCAGGGATCAAGATTATTGTCAAGTTCGATGGCGCTATCTATAATTCTATGTTATATCGTATCTATCTCATGACCAACAAAAATATAACAAATATTCATTGTTGATGGCAACATATTGAATATTCGTAATTGCATGATAGGCTATCCTAATTCCATTATTTTCAATTTACAAAGGCTTGATTCCGTTTCATCCCTCCTTCCCAACCTTTATTCCTTACTTTCTGGCACTGTGACTCCCAGACAATGTTGGCACTCATGGCACTGGTCTACTGTGTGTGTGTGTGTGTGTGTGTGTGAGAGAGAATGAGAGTGAGAAGAAGAAGAGGAAATGTGGTTGATCTTTTTGGTGTTTGTGTGTGTGTGTGTGTGTGTGACTGAGAATGAGAGTGAGAAGAAGAAGAGAAAATGTGGTTGATCTTTTTGGTTTGTATATGTGTGTGTGTGTGTGTGTGTGTGTGTGTGTGTGTGTGTGTGTGTGTGTGTGTGTGTGTGTGTGTGTGTGACTGAGAATGAGAGTGAGAAGAAGAAGAAGAGGAAATACGGTTGATCTTTATGGTGTTTGTATGTGAATGTGCATGTGTGTGTGTACTTACTCTAGTTGTACTTACTCTAGTTGTATTGCGGGAGTGAGCATGCTCGTTATTTCCCGCCTCCTATTATGTGTAGGTGTTATATGTATCGTTGGAATGGCTGTGGATGTGTGTGTAGTCTGTATTTTTAGCCAATTGGCGACATCGGAAACGAAGGCTTAGGGTGGATCTGTATGGTACCATTCTCACTATAGACGGTACCGTCTCGCCCGAAGGCTTAGGTAGCCATCAGCTTAGGTGAACCATATGATACCCATCTCGCCTTGTACCATTTTTGCCAACCCCAGATGGGACGTCACAACGTCGTCCACTTATTCCAGGTACCTATTTACAGCTAGGTGAACTGAGGCTAACACATGAAAGGAGACAAGCCCAATTTGTCTCCGCCCGGCGGGGGATTGAACCCCCGACCCCTCGTGTGTGAGACGAGAGCTCTACCTACTAGGCTACGGGCTGTGTGTGTGTGTGTGTGTGTGTGTGTGTGTGTGTGTGTGTGTGTGTGTGTGTGTGTGTGTGTGTGTGTGTGTGTGTGTGTAAGATAATGAGAGGTTAATGAGGTGAGACCATGTAATATAATACCTGTCATACAACTTGTTCATATATTTATTTATTTTATATTTTTGTATTACGACAATATGATGAAGATTGTTTTAAATATTTTTGGTGACTTCCTTCATCTTCGCCAAGCCTTTATGATGATGACCTCTTCTATATTATACTTTGTGTAATATTAGACGATGTTAAAAATATTTGATTTATAGTTCGGGCAATACTATAAATGTATAAATGGCCTGGTTTATTGAGTACTACATGAAATTTCTTGTTGAAATTACCTGCTGGTCGAAATGATCAACTGATTGAAATGATTTAGTTGAAATTATCTGCTGGTTGAAATGATAAGCTGTTTTAAATGATCTGGTTGAGATGATGTTTGAAATAATCTGGTTGAAATGATCATTTTGATATTATCTGTTTGTTGAAATGATCTGTTTGAAGTGAACTAATGGTAGAGTGGCTTAAATACCGTTTTGTTTGTGTGTGTCCAGTGTTCCTTTAGGGGAGTGGATAAAGTGATGGGGTGACAGATGGGTCCTCTCTCCGGCCGGTGAAGTGCTGTCATAACATTAGACTGGCACGGACCACCCCCTACTGCTTAACTCACATATGGCACTCTGCTTAGCTCACATATGGCACTCTGCTTAACTCACATATGGCACTCTGCTTTAAGGGGAGATGGGTAGTTTTTCTGGTCCCCCTTCTTCCTCATGTTTAAATTTATCTTGAAGGGGAGTCTAGGGGGTTGTTTTTCGAAGCTTGATGGAGGTCTAGCGAGGAAACTAAGATATAAAAGAATACACTTTGGGGAGTATAAGTAATGTCAAGTGTTTGGTTGCCAGGTTGGAATCCTTCTTATTTATGGCATTACGCCTATTAGTTTATATCAGTAACCTAGTCTAATGTGGTGACCCAGGTTCTAATCCTGGGTGGATCATATGCTTTCATTAATTTAATTGGGAGGTGTTCAGTGTTGGGACTGAAGTAATAAATTAGATTATACTATATAATACAAAAATGCTTCCATATTCATGACAATGAAATCATTTATATGACAATTTGTAAACTATCAATGAAAAGAAATAACATCAGAACAGTAATAAAAAAAAAAAAAAAAAAATATATATATATATAAAGGAGTACAAAGGAAATCAAGCAACAACAGATCTAGTGACCCTTTTAGGTTGCTTGTCCTCCAAAACACTGAGGATCAAGTGTCCAAACAGTGGTTTAGAGTGGGTAAGGGAACATTGGAAAGGGAATTACTGCCCTGGAACTAATGTCCGTGGCAGGATTAGGAAGTTAGTAGGGGACAGATGGGTTAGTAACTGAGGGGGGGATAAAATAAAGTTATTCATTTACAAACGCAGTCAGTCGCGGGTTTGATGCGAGATATTTGTCTAGGCGGAGTTTAAATGAATCAACGGTGATGCAGTCTATAACGTTTCGGGGAAGCCCATTCCACAAGTTGACAACTCGATTGAAGAAGAAATTCTTAGATTCGTGTGAGTTAAAAGATTTACCAATAATTTTGCAACCGTTTCCCCGCGTGTAATTAGATTGGTCGATAGTGAAGTACTTACTACAGTTCATATTGTCGATGCCTTTGATGATTTTGAACACTTGAATTAAGTCACCTCTTAATCTGCGCTGGGTTAAAGGAAATAGATTTAATTCTCTAAGACGCTCTTCGTATGGTTTGTTCTTTAGGCTAGGTATCATTTTGGTAACTCTACGTTGAACTCGTTCTAGCTTGTTTATATCTTTTTGGTAATAAGGGCACCAGGATTGAACGCAGTATTCCAGAAGAGGGCGGACTAAGGAATTGTAAAGGGTTAGGATAACTTCTTTGGATTTATGCTCAAATGACCTGCCTATAAAGCCAATTATTTTGTTTGCCTTCTTAACAACTTCTGAACATTGTTGACTCGGTTTTAGGTTACTCGATATTGTTACTCCCAGATCGGTTTCTCTGTTTACATTCTAAAGCTGAGTGCCATTCATCGAATAGTTTGCATTCTCATTTAGGTATCCGATATGTAGTACTTTACATTTATCCGCATTGAAACTCATTTGCCAAATTTGGGCCCAACATGACAATTTATCTAGATTGTGTTGCATATCGTCAACTTGTTCTTTTGAGAGTACGCTATTTGCAATTTTTGTATCGTCAGCAAATTTTGAGATTGTACAGGTGAGACCCTCATCTATGTCGTTGATGTAAATTAGAAAGAGAATTGGTCCTAGTACCGATCCCTGGGGTACCCCGCTACTTACATTGGTCCATTTAGATGCCTTACCGTTTATGACTACTCTTTGCTTTCTGTCGCTGAGCCAATTTTCTATCCATTTCAACACCCGTCTTGTATTCCATGCGCTTTTAGTTTTAGCAGTAAACGTTTGTGGGGAACTTTGTCAAAGGCCTTTTGAAAATCAAGGTATATAATATCTACAGCTTTACTCTCATCGTAGAGGTTGAGGATATCGTGGAAGAAGTTTAAGAGGTTTGTTAAACAGGAACGTTTTTTACGAAAGCCGTGTTGAGTATCTTTAAGTATGTTATTTTCCTCTAAGTGATTTACGAGTCGGTCTCGTATGACCGTTTCTAGCATTTTACATACAACTGAGGTTAAGCTAATTGGACGATAGTTACTGGGTAGGGATTTGCTGCCTTTTTTGAATATCGGTGTTACGTTGGCTAGCTTCCACTGATCGGGCATAGTTCCAGACTGCAAGGATTTATTGAATAGTAATGTCAGTGGTTTGGAGAGCTCATCCTTAGCTTCCTTTAGAACTCTAGGCGAGATTGTATCAGGTCCAGGCGTTTTATTTACCTTGAGTTTATCTAAACAATTCAATACTTCTCTCTCTGTAACGGTGATATTGCTTAGAACATCTGAATTATCAATCTGAATCGGCGATGGTGTAGGGATATCACTGAGGTCTTCTGTTGTAAAAACTGATGCAAAGAAGGTATTGAGGGCATTACTCATTTGTACTTCGTCTTTGGTGTATTCTCCATTTTCATCGACTAACGGTCCAACAGTTGAAGTAACTACTTTTTTCTTTCTGATATAACTATAGAATTCTTTCGGGTTTGTTTTACTTTGATTCGCAATATGTAACTCTAAGGTCTTTTTACTTTGCTTAATTAACTTTTTGGCTTTGCGTCGTAGCTCTACAAATTTCACCCGTTCTTCGTCATTTTGTGAGGATTTTAATCTATCATTAGCAAATTTTTTAGCAAGCAGGCAGTTTGAAATATCTTTATTCCACCATTTGGGCTTATTATTATGGCCTGGACGCCGTATTTTCGATGGTATGCAGTCTTGCACTGCTTTTAGGTAAGTGGCTTCGAATAACTTCCAAGATGTATTTATGTCGTTATTGTGAATTAAAAAGCTCCAGTCAGTTTCTTTAAACATAGCTCTAAGTTTATGGAAGTTTGCTTTCTTGAAATTAGGGACTTTTTCGATGCTACTATTTGGTTCGTTACAAGTAAACTTTAAAGTGAAAGTTATCGTACGATGGTCGCTGTTACTGAATTCATCACCAACATTCAAATTCTCTATTAATTCTTCTTTTGTTGCAAGTACAATGTCAAGAACGTTATTACCACGGGTTGGCGTTCGAACAAATTGATAAAGCGAACTCTCTTGCAAGTTCGTATACAAGTCATGTCCGGAGTGTGAAGTACGAGTATCGCCCCACTTGGTCACAGGTAAATTAAAGTCGCCAAAAATTACGGTATCTTGTGAGTTACTTACATCTGCAATTTGTTCGTAAATTTCTCGGTCAGTTTGCACTGATTGAGCTGGAGGTCTGTATATTAATGCAATTATTTTTGTACCTTTATTATTCTTTATTAGCACAAAAGATGCGTCGACGTTCACAATTTGAGGTTTTGACAAGAGGGTAGGGTTAAGACTTTCTTTGATATAAAGTAAAACGCCACCTCCATTTCGATTTATTCGGCTTTTCTCAAACATTACATAACCGGGAAGTGAATACTCTGCTAAAAAGTCTCTATCTTCTGTATTGAGCCAAGATTCTGTTATGCCAATCACATCATAATTTTCTGTAAACACTAGCTCCTCTAAATCTGAAAATTTATTGCGTATGCTACGAGCGTTTGCATAGAAAACCTTTAAATTTGTTATTTTAGAACTCACGGAACGCTCTTTAATAATATTTTTGGTTCTTGTCGGATCTACATTTATGTTCATGGCTGTCCTCGGTCCTCGCTGTCTTCGGTCCTTATCGCTGGTGGTCCTAGGTTGCCTCTGTTTTTTTCTTGGCGTTGGATGATTTATGTCACTGCTGCTTCTTCTCGGATGGCGTTTTTTGATCCATGGCTGCGGACTGCTTCGTGTAGGAGACGACCCATGCGTGCTGAACCCACAGGGTTTAGATGAGTGCCATCCTTGCGGAACAGAGTAGGCTGGTTGTAGAAGTTGTCCCAGAGGTTGATGAATTCAACTTCTTCTTCCCTCAGACACAAATATTTTAGTCGGCTATTTGTGCTGAAGGCCTTGTCGTAGAATTTGTCAGGTGCGTCGATCTTGGGGAGAATGCCTGAGATGATGATATTCCTTGACTTGTTTTTGTAGTGCTGGATCATCTTGCGATATTTCTCCATCAACTCTTCGGATCTGGTGCGCATGACGTCATTTGAACCAGCATGGATGACAAAAAGGGTATTTTCATTTGCATCCTTTGTGGTATCTTCGAAGGCTTCCACAATGTCGTCCAGTCCAGCTCCTGGGATGCAAAATCTTTTTCGTTGATTTGGGACTCTGTCGCAGAACTCTTCGACCTGTCCTCGTAGGATGGAATCCCCAACAAGCCTGGTCTCCTCTGGTTCGTCTTTCATCTCTACCAATATCTCAAATCTGTTTGACATTGTGACTGGTAGATGAGACCTTTTCTGCGTTGGCCGAGCACCGTTTCTCACTGGTGTAAATCCGGAAACCTGTGGTGGCGGGACTCTACGTACAGGTCGGGGAGAGGAGTGGTTAGAACGGGGGCGAGGGGTTGGTACTGTTCGTGCTAGCAGGCTTCTTGCATGAGGAGTGGGGGAGAGACTAAGGTGAACAGGGCGGCTGTCCTGGTTTGATGTCGGCTCAGGTTCGTCAAAAGCATCTGCTGCAGTGTCTACTGCAGGTGTTGGATTGTTGGCAGATGACATTGGGGCGGTGGTGGATGCTGGACTTGAAACAATTGGAGTTAGTGATACTCCAACGTTGAGTGTTACAAACTCTTGGAGTGATTCCAGCTTCCTGGTGAGGGCGTTGATCTTGTTGTGGGCTTCATCCAATTTTGCTGTCAAATCCTCTCGTTGCTGGCAGAGTCGGCAGACTTGTGGATCGACAGGAGCAAACATGGAAGCACCAAACCTACCGGCGCAGTTCGTACAGGCACGAGGCATGGTGACGATCACTTTCTTCAGATCACTTCACTCACTTAAAAACACTTAACTCACTTTAAAAACACTTCACTCCCTTCAGGTCGCTTCACTTACTTAAATAGGCCTAACCGAAAACAAAAATGTTGAAATACACACAAATAGGTTATCAGCGGTGATAGCCTAACCGAAAATTAAAACAAAACTAAATTAAATTTGAATACGCAGTGATAGCTGAACCGAAAACAATTTTATGTTTATTTAAACAGAAATAGGCCACCAGGGGTTATAGCCTATCCTAACCGAAAACAAAAATTATGAAATAACGGTAAGCAGAAATAGGCCACCAGCGGTGATAGCCTAACTGAAAATTTAAAAATTGAAGTACGCAGAAATAGGCCAGAGAGAGAGTATTCAAGGATGTAGTCAGTAAGTCAGGTGAGGGAAACAAAAAGGGTGTGAAGGGTATGGGGTATGGGGGTGGGGGATGAGGGGAGGGGGGGCGGGATGAGGGTATTGGCGGGAGCATGGGGGGTGGGGGGGAGAGACTGTATGGGCGGAGGGAGAAGGTAGTAAATAGGGGTGACTAAATTAGATCAAAGGGGCGCCCAGCCATCACGAGGTTTACAAATTATCTATCTATTTACCTCTTTATATGTACATTTATCTATCTCAATCTATCTATCTATAGTATCGCTTTACCTCTTTTCTCTATTTACTTATCTACCTATCTATCTAGCGCTCTATCTATCTATCTATCTATTGCCAGGCGCCCTAATTCCCGAACACAAGTATGCTATATTGATTTCTCGTGGACATCAGCGAAATTTGTAACCACTCTAAATAATCTTTATAACAATATATATACGAATTATAAACATTCTTTATAACACTAAAGTCTAGCATATAACGACTTCCAAAAAACAGTATATGTGTGGAATGTAGCAGTAATAAATATAGCGAGGGCAAAGTACACCCCATCTGGTATACTATTACTATTACTGTGTAGCCTACATAAATCACGTGACACACACACATACATACGCATACACATACAAACGCACACACACACACACAAAGAAACTATATCCATGTGTTTTGGTTATTTAAGTCTACAATGACTCGAAAAGTTCACACACCTCATATGCAATTAACACAATACAAATATTCATGGTTATGAATATGTAATGGAGTTAAACAATTAATATACTATATGTCCATGTTTAAACAGTACTTGCCTAATAAATCCCTCTGCCTGTATGTGCATAATAAATAACTTAAGCATGTCACGAATGTTTCTGAGAGATTGTACATTCTTAATATTATATAGAATATTGAGATCTAACCTAACCTTAGATAGACAGACATACATATAGATAGATAGAGAGAGATAGATAAAGAGAGAGAGAGAGAGAGAGAGAGAGAGAGAGAGAGAGAGAGAGAGAGAGAGAGAGAGAGAGAGAGAGAGAGATATTTTGTATTTGATTTAATTGTTTTATTGAGAAAAGTACAAATGTTACACAAGTATCATAGTTACATTATCTCAAAAGGGCGAGGTGCATACGCAATCTTCACCCTATTTCTAGCTTAAACTATGTCATTACATAATATATAGTTAGATGAGTAATACATTGATATTGAAGATAATTTTTAACACTACCTAAGTTTAGTATATACAGTATTATAATAAAGACATATCTAAAATACATGAGTCCCCGTTATAGACCTTGATCAGATTGTTTTTTGTTTTTAAAGAGAGAGAGAGAGAGAGAGAGAGAAGGGGTGGGGGGCTAATACAGTGAATAAAGTGAGTGGGGCTCAGGGATGACTGGGAGAGAACCTATAATAAACCCTCACATGACTTAAACCACATGCAAAGCTACCCACCATCCCCTCCTCTTCTATGGCTCCCTACCCCCACACCCACTCCCTACCCCACTCCTTTCTCTCGCCCCTCCAAGTACCCCTTCACCAACCTCCCCTACCTATCTTCACCCCTCATATAATGACACCATCCTCTCCTCTCTCTCTTCATACCCCACACCTCCCATCAAGACCCCTCCAACACTTCCTGCCCCTCCCATCATGACCCCCCCCCCCCCCGTCTCTCCCATCTGTCTCTCACCTCTCCCTCCAACCCCCCACCCTCTCCAATACTTCCATCCCCTCATATCATGACACCTCCCTCTCCCTCCAACCCCACCTTCACCCCTCCTATCACAACCCCCACCCCCCCCCTCCCCTTATAACCACCTCTCCACCGCTTTCCGCAGAGAGAGAGAGGAGAGAGAGAGAGAGAGAGAGAGAAAAGAGAGAGAGAGAGAGAGAGAGAGAGAGAGAGATAGATAGAGAGAGAGAGAGAGAGAGAGAGAGAGAGAGAGAGAGAGAGAGAGAGAGAGAGAGAGAGAGAGAGAGAGAGAGAGAGAGAGAGAGAGAGATAGTAGTCCACATGACACACAGAACACGAGACACTCCACAGTCCCCCTCCTCCCTCCCTATCTCACGCTCCCCTCCTATCTTCACCCCTACTCTCATGTATATATAGACGTAAAGAGAAGAAGGATAGACGTAAAGAGAAGAGGAATAGACGTACAGAGAATAGGGATAGACGTAAATAGAAGAGGGATAGACGTACAGAAAAGAGGGATAGACGTACAGAAAAGAGGGATAGACGTATATATATACCTACCGTGCTATTTATAAGCCTGCGTAGGAGAGCACCTAAAAAGTTCCCATGACCTAGGGGGCCTCACGAGACTTCACCCTCCTTCCCCCCTCCCCTCCCCCTCCCTAACTATACCCCTACCTCTCCTCCTCTCTCTAGCTATACCCCCTTTCCTCCCTAACTTTACACCCCCATGCTGAGACTGGAACCTCTCCGGGAGGTCTGGGACCTACTGGGAGTCTTTTGCTGAGAACCCCAAATAGGCCTTGGTCTCTGGGTCTTCTCCTGGACGACCTAGATGTGTGTGAATTTGTATTTGTATTATAACTTTTTGCTTTGTTCGAGCTCTGTCTCGAGCCGGCCACCCGCTGCTATGGGGTATGTGCCTGAGTACAGTCGGCCTAATAAGTGATGTCTCGGCACCCATTATGTTTTGATCAAGAATTGGTATCAGCAATATTTACACATGATTCCTTCTTTTTGGGTGAGATATACAAACATGCTCCTACACTTACCCACCCTATTCAACATCTGACAGACATTATTACAGCACACAGCGAGCAAACCAAACGTAATGACAGCTGGAACTTTTTAGCGTGACCATACATACTTCTTCCACTACATATCTCTCCAGATGAAAAGCACGAGGGGCTAAGGTTCGAATTTTGTTTCGTCCTTCAGCTGTCAAGATGTCGTCCTTGCCAGAAACCCCCCCCCCCCTCACCTTTCTTATGATCAGGGAAGTGGAAGATATACAGTCACCTACAAAACACCTGTCACTTCTCTTTCTACAGTTACCTACAAAACAACTTACACAACTTTACCACAACTTTACCACAACCTTACCAGAACCCCTGAGATACATACATTAATGAAGACACACTTTAATGTTATTATAGTGAGGTTAAATTTAGCTCACTGAAAAAGTTGATAAGCAAACTTTATCTCCATTGTCTAAATGTCAATAAAATTACGAGTCGCAAGGCTTAGGGAGTACCACATGTATTCATTACTTTCATTGATTTCAATAGTTAGGTTTATTTGTAAATTAATTGGTGGGTTGGTGAAAACAAATATGAATGATGGAAACACGTCTCGACTTTTTGGAGGTACTGTGCCTTAATGGGGAATCTGGCTGAAATCCAGGATTATATATAATTTTCCTAATTTACATAAGTTTGTTGCAACCCTTACCGCATTTGTATTGCATCTGGCAGTGTTTAAGCTACAATATATATATATATATATATATATATATACAGTATACTGTATATACTGCATATCTATATATATATATATAATTACGCACAGTAATAGTTTATTAGCTCTTGAGTTTAGGCTGGTTTTCAATTATTTTCCGTAAATATTCAAAGTTGGTAACACTTGCAGGAAGGAGGTAAATATATCCAGAACACGAGTGGTGTATCTTAAATTGGTGTAAGATTCTTATTTTTCGATATATCGACCTTATAATATAGCCTACTTTGATAGTGCGTGATATCATCTATAATTATTTTCACATAACGAAAGGTCTTAAAACCGACCAACTAATGGGGCGAACGTCTTAAAATCTCAAAAATAATTTGGCTACACATGAGGGAGAAGGGGTCTAGAAAAAGCAACTACCTCTTCCTTAATGGGGAGAATTAGAAACTACTATCTATTCATAGTAACCTTTTCAGTGCCTGTGACGTCTTTGGATTTCAGTTATTTTTAGACGAATTCATGAAGTTTGGGAAAGATATAGGCTATGGTAGCTAAAAAGATTAATTGAGATAGCCTGTAACTTTTTCTTTAATATACGTCTTTCCTAACCTGAATAAAATCGTATACAAATTGCCAGACTATAATTACAAGGATGACCGCTACTGAATGGGCTAATGCCAAATTTTATAATTAAATAACATAGTTCGCTGCTAAATATTCGTAATAATCTAATTTATTAATTTCACCCCCAACACCAAACACCTCCCATTGAAATTGATGAAAGCATATGATCCACCCGGGATTCGAACCTGGGTTACCACATACAGATCTCAAAAACTCAAACCATTACACCTTCAAGACAGTTATAATAGCAGAATAATCAAGATAGGAACATGACAATTTACCGTCAGATGAAAATAAACAGACTATATTAGCCTATCATTTACATAACGTAGTAAAATGTGTCAAGTTAATATCCTTCTCTCTAAATGCCAAACAAATTGCCATCATGTTTTTCGGCAAACTGTTGATAATTTTGACTATACCTACATGCAGCCTAGTTTATGTTTTGTTTTGTTTTTTCACCCTTAGGTATAAGCCTAACTCTCTGTGGAAATATGTCACTTCCTACATAAACATATATTCATACTCACATACAGTAAATATTATACACAGGTACATCACGCGCACAGTCATTTATGAATTAGTTAGCCACCAAAACTACGTTTTCTTTTAAACGTAAGTTTCTTTCTATTAAAGAAAATATTTGTCTTTGGCTAACTCGCGCAGATTTAAATTAGATTCATATTTTATTTAATATATTTTGACTATCTTTGATAGTGTTCTTCTTCATTAGCTGCATATATTTTGTATTAATAATTTTAAGGTGCTTAACGCTACACAAATAAATAATTTACTTAATATATTTCTTATGTATACATTATGCTTTCGCTCAGAGATGACTCAAGCTATCAAGCTATTGCAAGCATCATAATCGTCCAGGTCGTCTCCGCGATAAGTTGACATTTCTCCAGCAGCGTTTAAAAGTTAAATATTCTCGGTATAAATCAATTGTATAGTAAATAAATACTCTCACGCTAAAATGAGTCCAAGGCGGTTGATTATCATGGAGATCAAGGCAGTGGTGTTGCCGGATGCTGATATGGAACAAATGGAGCGTCGCCTCCCCACAAACCTTAAGGTTAAGCTGAAGACGGGCCGAGGCTGCTGTAGACGGTATAAGACCATTCTGGATTACCCCACGGTAAAGAAAGAGGGCACAGGTCAACAGTGGGTTGAAAAGTGTATGGAACATGATGGATCGACGGTCAACTCTATCATGTTTACATTTAATGACCCCCGGGAGCTCAGACTGCCGGAAAAGGGCAAAATTAAATTTGAACTGAAACAAAAGAATAACAAGATACTCTCTGAAAAATACATAGTAAAGGATTTGGGATCATATGACAATCTTAAGGTACCCTTTCTGACATATACATTTGCTGATTGCCACAGCAGTGAGTTTTTACCTTTGGAAACAGCCACTGTGATAGCAAAATCACCGGATGATGTCACACCTGATATTGAACCATCATTGGTGAAATCTGAAGTAGAACCAGAACTGGCGCCTGTTACAACTACAGAATCACAGATAGAGCCTTCCACAGAATATTCAGAACCACAGGCGGATGCTATCGGACCACAGGCGGATGCTATCGGACCACAGGCGGATGCTATCGGACCACAGGCAGATGCTATCGGACCACAGGCGGATGCTATCGGACCACAGGCGGATGCTATCGAACCACAGGCGGATGCTATCAAACCACAGGAGGTTCCCCACAAAGAATCATTGTCATTGGGGTTTCCATCTCACCGCTCTTATGATAGACTTACCTCATTCTTGTTACTAATTCTATATGATAGACTTACCTCATTTTTCTTACTTATGCTATGTGTCCCGTATCTTCCCCTATTGTTTTGCCTCAGCCTTTGTGCTTTTGTCGTGAGTTTTGCATGCGAATGTGTTGCCCGGGAAGGGGTGACGCTGGTGTGTTCGCTCTGTGCCTGTGTTGTTAATATGTTGCTTCCCGATGGAGTTTCATATGTGTTAATGGTTCTTACGTATTGCTTGTTGCCGGCCTTCCTTTGGCGTTAATTGATATACTTTTAGTTTTATCTTTGTTTTTCTTATTATCACCAAGCGGAAAATTAAATTGACTTTTGTTACATGTGTTATTATTTTTATTTTGCTATTAATCTGGCGGAAAATTAAATGGATTTTTGAGTGTTAATTATTCCCACTTTGTTTGAATTACCTGGCGGAAAAATTAATTAAAACAATATTAAGCGCTAATTACTATCTATATGGTTTAATTTATTAACTTACGAAAATTGCAATGCCTTAGCAGCATCTAAATGGAAAACATTATGATTTTATTATATCTACATCATATAGGCTATATACCAAATTATCATAATCATCAACTTATTTCGCTTCAAAATCTTCGTAGGAGCTGAGTATTGAAAATGAGGACATGGCAATTTGCCATGAGCTGAAAAGTCTGTGTTTTCCATGTCCTCACCTTAATTACTCAGCTATTACGAAGATATTGAAGCGAAATATGTTGCTAATTATGAAAACTTGGTATTTCTATGACATTAATCGAGTTTAGGAGTAAAGTTGGTTGGTGGAGATAACATAATAGTACAGAGACAAGTTGATCATTATAAATAGGCCGTAAAGGCAATATTGTATTTATATATTTCTTGAATCACTATTGACGGGTTTGATGTCTTTAGTTTTTTAATATTCCAGCATATTTTTTGTGTTAACTCCTTAGACCTCCGTCAAGGTGAATTTCTAAATTTTTCTACCGAAAAATTTACTTAATTTGAATGAGCAGAATGGTTTTACAATCATCACCATAACTGATAAAAACATCTTAAGATCACCAAGCTAATGGTACAAAATAGGGGGAGGGGGGGAGAGAGAGAAAACCATTCTCGAATTAAATACAGCTAAATGTAGAAGGGGATAGCTGTCTTCCTGTTGATCACTTTACATAAACCATAAAACACAAAAATGCTCCTCCCTGCAATCTTGGCTTCACCCCTTAAAACTGCTGATGGGGGTAAATGCAGAGGCCCTTCAGATCTCCTTAATTTCCAGGGTAAAAAGTTTGCTCTCTCTGAGTCAGGCTAACCCAATTTGGTCCCAGGGGGGTCTTTTTTGGATCTTCCATTGATTCGTTCCATTAGATTGGATATTTTAAGACGATTTACTCAATTAGTTTGGCCATGGAAAAGACGCTGCACCCCGTTCAGATGTGTGTGTGTGTTTTTTTTTGTTTTTTTATATATTTTGTTTTCCTCTGGGCGTGCGACAACGAACCTTTAACCTAGAATAAAATAGTCTTCGGTCGGAACATTTTTGTATAAAAAAAAAGTACAAACTTAACTTGAAGGGGATGTGGGTGGGCATTCTTTTCCACTCAGCCACGAGTTTTGAACCTGGCTAGAAGTAAACCATCACCCACACAAATAATTAGTCTTCCTTGCTTTGTTTACAGTCTATCTGAAGCCAAGGTAAACACACATACACACTCACACTCATACACACAAAGGCAGATACATACACACCACACGCACACACACACACTCAAACACACAAAGGAAGACACATACACACACTCTCTCACACACTCAAACACATACACAAGCATATCCACCTCCACGTTTGAGATAAAACAAAATATACCCAGCCAAATGGAGTAAATATGTCAACTCTCTCCCTCTCTCTCTCTCTCCTGTACCACCTTCACTATTACTATCACCAACACTATCACTATCATCACCACTACTACCATCACTGCTACTATCACCACAACCACCATCATAATCACTACCACTACTACCACTATTACCATCACCGCTACTATCACCACTACCACCATCACCGCTTCTATCACCACTACCACCATCATCACTACCACCACCACTATCGCCATCACCACTACGACCTACATCACCAAAACATTTCCTGCTGAACTTCATAATGGTTGACGCAGATAATAATTATACCCCTGTCTCTCTCTCTCTCTCTCTCTCTCTCTGGCTTGTATCCATTCGGCCCCATTCAGCCTACTGTTTTAAGACGTTTACCCCCATCCAGGTGTTAATATTTTCCTGGTGAGCGGCAGCAAGCCAGCATATATATATATTTTTGTTTTGACAGCAAGCTAAATTTGTAAATTTTTCGATAGAAAAATTTCTCCGGCGAAGCCGGATTTCTCCATACAATGCTCGACACCTGGATGGGGATAAACGTCTTACGACAGTTGCCTGAATGGGGTCGAATGGATACAAGCCAGGGAAAGAGAGAAAAGGAGAGAAAGATAAAAACAAAACCGGTGACCCCCCCTTAAACAGAAGGTAGGGACCATTGTGATCTACCTTGGCCAATGTTTATTATGACAGCAAGGAAGTTAGTCCAACAAACACACCTCAGCCCCCTCCCCCCCCCCCTCACGTTATCCCATGACGGATGTGATGATATGATTACGATCATGTTGATGAAGACGATAATAATGGTGGCATATCTGAAAAACAAACAATGATGTGATGATATGATTACGATCATGTTGATGAAGAGACAATCATAATGGTGGCATATCTGAAAACACAAACAAAATCTATGTGGATGAGGGAGACAAAAGGCAAATCTGCCTGTGACGAGTGCCTCCCCTAGAGTTGAAAGAGTGACAGGGCCAAAATCAAGGAATGTTCGAGCCAAAATGTCTGGACACACGGAGTTTGAAGCAATTCAAGTCATAGGATGAGGAAAAAGAGGATTCAAGGAGAGAGTTGCAGAGCTCAGCTGTTGAATAGAAAAAAGATTGGGAGTATCGCTTCACTCGAGTTGGAGAGTTGTACAGAGTAGGGGTGGGATTGTGTTGCAAGACGGGTAGTACGACATAGAGGAGGTGGTATACACTGAGAGAGCTCTGAGGAACACTGATGATTGTAATAGCGGTAGAATAGTGAGCGAGGTGCAACATTGAAGATAAAGATGAGAGTAATACATTATAACATTAAAGCTGCTGATCATTTGTATTGTTAAATACAAAATCTGATTATTACCAAAGGTAATATCGTAAATATGTGTCTCCCTATAAACGATAAAGGGGAAGGTAGTGGCCCAGCTTGTGCAATGTTTATTATGGCTGCAAGATGGTTAGTCCAACATAAGCACATTAATACAGCACAGAGCAAGCCAAACGTAATGACAGCTGGGACATAAACTTATTAGCGCCACCGTAAATACATACATACATAGGTCAAAATACTATGGTCGTCTTGGTTGTGGCCATTTAGGAGTGTGGCTGCATTGGATCTGACATAGGGTACACTGCTCTTGACAGACTCGTACATCACCAACCAAGATACTGCAGCTGTCATGTCAACGATACGGGTGACCGGAAGTGGACCCTCTGCATCTCATTACACAGGAATGCCGGCTCAAAATAAACCGAATATTATTATTATTATTTGTATTATTATTATTATCATTATTGAGATATAATCTAACCTTAGATGAATATATATATATATATATAGATAAATATATAGAGATAGATAGATAGCTAGATAGATAGGTAGGTAGATATAAATAGATAGAGTGGGAGAGGGAAAGATAGAAAGATAGATAGATAGATATATAGATAGATAGATAAATATATAGATAGATAAATATAAATAGATAGATATATAGATAGATAGATTGATAGATATAGATAGATAGATAGATATATATATAGATACATAAATAGGCAGACAAGCAGGTGTATACTGTGGCTCGATAAAGGCCAATATGTTTCTAGTATTTCAATGGTCCATATTCGGCAATGATACGTGTCTTTAACCACCCCCCACCCCTACATTATAGCCCCACTGACGTCTCCTCCCCCCCCCACACCTTCGCTCACCTCACCAACCCCCTCCTTATACCCCCTCTGTCACCAGCACTCTCGCACAGCACCCTCCCACCTCACCCCCCCCCTTTCATTATACCCCCACTGGCGTCTCCTCCTCCCCCCCCCCCACGTTCACCTCACCAACCCCCTCACTATACCCCCATTGTCACCAGCCCTCTCGTACATACACCCCCACTGTCACTAACCCCCTCTCACCCCCCTCACCCAACAAACCCCCCCCACCCCACTAACCCCCTCACTATACCCCCACTGACACCATCCCTCTCACATACACCCCTCCCACCTCAGACCTAACAAACGTCCCCCCCCCCCCTACCTCACCAACCCCATCTCACCAAATCCCCAATGACCTACCCCCTTCCCACCCACCTACCGCACCCCCACCCCCACACCCACCGACCTCCTAGCTTGAGATATTAATGGATAAGTCACTCCAGGGTTGCCGCCACGCCTCTCTGCTTAAAACCAATGGTGTTTAACCCGTTCAGTACCAGGGACGTCCTTTTCATCCTATTCTGGTAACTATTAGGCGATTTTATTCAGCTTAGGAAGGACCTCTAGCAATAATATGCCTTCACACTATCTCGACCAACCTTTTTACCTACCACAGATCCTTCCTAAGCTGCATAATATCGTCTAAATATAGCTAGAACAAAATATAACACACGTCGCTGGTACTCAAAGGGTTAAACGTGGGGATTCACACATAAGAACAACCATAGCAATACCAGTCAGCTTGGTGAAGAAAACAAAAATCAGTAAAGTTAACAAAATGAATATAAACACCCTATGAGGAGGAGCACTTTATTGACCACGTTTGGCATAGAGCTTCATCAGGCCAATGTCATACACCAACACATCATACACTAAATTATGTATGTTGTTTTGGGGTATTTCATTGACCTGGAACCTAGGAAACTAAAAATAATGTCCACCCAGACCCCCTTCAATATAAATGTGTATGTTTCTTCTAAGTTACAGGCTCACTATCGATTGCCAAGATTCCTAGAAATACAATTGACACCTGAATGGGGTGAAGCGTCTTTTTATCGCTAAGCTAACGGGGTGAAATATCATAAAATTTCTAAAATAACAGTGTATGTGAGTGTGGGGGGGAGGGGGGGGGGGGAAACAACCTTCCGACCAAATAGAAACAGTGAGGGAAGCCAGACAAATTAAACAGAAGTTCCAGCAACTCGTTGTCCTATGCCTATGTTGCCTTCCCTGGGTAGCCTATTACCAATCGAGCAGAGCATTACCACATAGGCATAGGGTAAGGAGTAACTGGAACTCCTATTTCATTTGTCTGGCTTCCCTCACTGTTTCTATTTGTCTCACCTATACATAAAGTGATCCAGCTAGCTCTCACAAAAACCTCCTCCTCCTATTAATTTAACTACGCTTTACCAGCATACCACACTTCTTTAATAATAAATAAAAAACAGGTCTCCTCCCTACTGATACCACTGTCACATACCACACTAACAAGGTAACACATGGCCCACCTCACATAAATTACCTCCTAGTCTTCAATATTTCGATTTCACTAAAACCATATTTGTAGGATTCGTTTCTCCTAGGCGTAGGCGTGTGCATAAACCTTTAACCGTCCTGGTGGTGTAATGGTTAAGGTGGCAAAAATATGTGTGTGATAACCCGGGTTCGAATCCCGGTGGATCATATATACTTTAATTAATTTCATTGGGGGTGTGGTGGTGAGATTAATAAAAATAATATATATATTCTTCTTTATCTTGCTTTGCTCACTTTCATTTAATTGGTAAAGATGATGATGATGATGATGATGATGATGGTGGTAATTATAATGGTGATGATAATGATGATGATGAAGATGATCGTGATGATGATGATGGTGGTAATTATAATGGTGATGATAATGATGAAGATGATCGTGATGATGATGATAATGAATTTCACGGTTCCATGTCATCTCAACCAGTAGACCATTTCAACCAATAGCTCTCAACCAAAGCCAAATTAACCCAGACCAACCAAACCAGTGCCAAAATATAGAACTAACCTAACCTAACCTAACCGTATTGGTTGATTTGGTACTGGTTGAGAGCTACTGGTTGAAATGGTCTACTGGTTGAGTTGACCGGTCACCGAATTTCACAAGGCCTCACGGAGAAATTGGTTTAAAATAAAGTAATCACAAATTCAGTTTATGTGTAAAGTTCATCGTTAATGAAAAAAGGAAAAATACTACTACTACTAGTCTACTACTACTACTACTATTTTTCTTCTGTTATTCTTCTCCACGTTCCATATTCCTATTGTTCTTATTCCTCTCCTATTTACCTTTACAATACGGAACACTATATATTTCCTGAGCTATAATACAGAATAAAAGCGGTACAGAGGTTTATAAATGGATACAGTGGGAACTGACGGCTGCTCTTTGGCGAAGTGACTGGTGTATATACTGAAGACTTGAAGGTTAGTAATGCTATACTATCAATGTTTATATACTGAAGACTTAAAGGGTAATGTTACACTATCAATGTTTATACTTGTGCGACTAGAGTGTAAACTTAACCTAATATTTTGTAAACGACTAACCCTTTCTCTACCTTACCATTATCTTTCCTTTCTTGTTCTCCTCTTCCTCTTTCTCTTTCTCCTTCTCCCTCCTCCTACCATTCCTTACCATTCTCATTCTCCTCTTCCTTCTTCTCCTCCTCCTCTTCCTCTTCCTCTTTCTCCTTCTCCCCCTCCTACCTTTCGTTACCATTCTCGTTCTTCTCTTCTTCTTCTCTCCTTCCTCCTTCTCCTCTTCCTACTCCCCCTCCTACCTTTCCTTACCATTCTCTTCTTCCCCCTTCTCCTCTTTCTAATTCTTCGTCATTTTGTGAGGATTTTAATCTATCATTAGCAATTTTGTTTAGCAAGTAAACAGTCTGAAATCTCTATTCCACCATTTGGGCATATCATTATGGCCTTTACGCGGGCATATCATTATGGACTGTACGCCGTATTTTCGATGGTATGCAGTCTTGCACTGCTTTTAGGTAAGTGGTCGCGTATAATTCCCAAGGTGTATTTATCCAGTCAGTTTCTTTAAACATTGCTTTAAGTTTACGAAAGGTTGCTTTCTTATAATTAGGGACTTTCTCGATGCTGCTATTTGGTTCGTTACTAGTAATCTTTAAACTGAAAGTTATCGTACGATGGTCGCTGTTACTGAATTCATCACCAACATTCAAATTATCTTTGAATTCTTCTTTTATTGCAAGTATAAGGTTAATAATGTTATTACCACGGGTCGGCGATCGAACAAGTTGATAGAATGAACTCTCTTGCAAGTTCGCATACAAGTCATGTCCGGAGTGTGAAGTAAGATTATCGCTTCACTTGGTCACGGGTAAATTAAAGTCACCAACATTTACGGTATCTTGTGATTTACTTACATCTGCAATTTGTTCGTAAATGTCTCGGTCAGTTTGCACTGATTGAGCTGGAGGTCTGTATATTAATGCAAGTATTATTTTTGTACCTTTATTATTCTTTACTAGCACAAAGGATGTGTCGACGTTCACAATTTGAAGTTTTGACAAAAGAAAGAGAGAGAGAGAGAGAGAGAGAGAGAGAGAGAGAGAGAGAGAGAGAGAGAGAGAGAGAGAGAGAGAGAGAGAGAGAGAGAGAGAGAGAGAGAGAGAGAGAGAGAGAGAGAGAGAGAGAGAGAGAGAGAGAGAGAGAGAGAGAGAGAGAGAGAGGTGTGGAAGAGTTATGCTAGACATTTATAAACGGTTCTCCCTCCCTACTTCACCCTCTCACACACCGGCCAACATAAGAGGAAAGGTAGAGTTAGTAAGTTAAAATGGGACTTCAGAGGCTATCAACGCGTCTGGATTATTAAGCCAGCACACTGTAAGCAAAATTAGAAAGGTAGAGAACAAATAATATCCATCCCTTGTTCTTTCATCACAGGTACAATTAAGGGGAGATGGGCCGTTTTTGTTTTTTGGTCTATTAATTACTTTATTCCTTTATTATTAGTTTATATATATATATATATATATATATATATATATATATATATATATATATACAGTATATATATATATATATATATATATGTGTGTGTGTGTGTGTGTGTGTGTGTGTGTTTGTGATCTGAAGAAGTTATTTGCGAAAGGTTGTCAATAAAGTTATCCTCCTCAAATGGTTTATATATTCATATTTTTTCATTGTACCTGAGACATCGTGAATAATCCTACCCATTTAAACGGCCAGCCAACTTCCACTGCACTGCCAATACCTGATACCCCAGGAGCCAGGCGCTATCAGATGAGGGCCCGTGCCAAGCGCAGCCCTCCCAAGTATTTACCAACAACAACAACAACAACAACATTAAAGCAAAACAAAATAAACAAAATAAAGGCCAAATGGGGACGGTGTGTAGTGTTAACCTCTTCTGTACCGGCGACGTCTTTTGTATTTTATTATAGCTGTATTTAGACGTGTATTTAGTGTGTGTGTGTGTGTGTGTGTGTGTGTGTGTGTGTGTGTGTGTGTGTGTTAAAATATGTTGCTTTAAATGAAGAACAAAAAAACACACACCATCACAGTGTCACCACATTTTGTCACCACCCCATCATGTCATCACCCATTCTCTTACACCTTCCTAATAACACACACCCATCACTATTACAATCATCACACACTTTGTCATCACCCATTTCCACAACACCTTCCGTCACCACACAACCCCTTTTCACCACCATATTATATCCACTACAACCTCTCAACAACCAATGTTTCACCACCCACTTTCACCATGACACTACCATCACCACTCAATTGCTCACCACTACCATCTCTCACCACTACACTATGTCATCACCATACCCTCACACTTCTCCACACCCTGTTAACACTCAATTTCTCACCACTACACCTTCTCACCACCCACATTATCACCACCACACCCGTCTCACCACCACATCTTTTCACCACCACACTCAGTCGTCACCACACCCTCACATTTCACCACACCCTCTCACCACCCACACTCTGTCATCACCACACACCCTCTCACCACCCACACTCTGTCATCACCACACACCCTCACACCTCACTAATTATATACAAACACCGACACTGCACACAGACAATTTGCTCCATAAATAATAGTGTCTCATCGTTCAGTTTAAATAGCTCCAGAACGCATACCAATGTTACGACGTCAGAGATTATATTGTTTTTTTACTAAATAATGGCATATCTTATCAATAAGGAATGTATACTTCAACCCGTAGTATATTTGCACAAAACAGTTATCCCTTTAGCTATCTTTATTCATCAGGATTACTGTGTCCCATTAACCCTTTGAGTACCAGCGACGTGTTATATTTTATTCTAGCTATATTTAAATGATATTCGGCAGCTAAGGAAGGATCTGTGGTAGTTATAAAGGTTGGTTGAGATAGTTTGAAACCATATTATTGCTAGAGGTCCTTCCTAAGCTGAATAAAGTCGTCTAATAGTTGCCAGAATATGATCAAAAGGACGTTCTGGTACTGAATGGATTAAACAGATACACACAATATATAATCAAGAGACATAATCGTGAAATAGCCAATTAATAGTCTTGCCTCTCTCAAAACTGCATGTCCACCCTAACCGGTCAGATGTTAGCCTGTTCCAACCCGCTCCACCGATTGATTACGTTACCAACAAAATTCCTGATTAAAATCATATTAAGAGCATTGGTATTTAAGCCCTGCCTCAAAAGATGACTTCCAATGAGTCACGCAGCAAATGCCAGGGATAAAAAAACATCAACACGATTTACTATATTCCCACATATTTCTGGCTCCTCACTTCCTACTCCTCAGCGCCTCTTCCTCATAACTTCTAACTATTTGTACAATATGAACTTATTCCTTGCCATTCATCAAGCCGATTCACTTCCTCGTCATCGGTTATTCCTTCCTCTTACCCTCCCATTAGGGGGGGGGGGGGATGGTTCATTTTTTGGTAATTTATTTCATTTATGTATTACTTTTTTAGCTTCCTCCCCAGACCTCCATCAAACTTAAAATATGAACCCCAGGATCCCCCTTCAAGATATATTTATACATTTTTCGGCAGAAAATTGTCTCGGCCAAAGGTCGGTTCCTCCTTATTTACAGGCTCTCAATAGCTCGTCAGGAAAAAATCGACACCTACAGTAAATGACACGAAATTTCTTTATATTGACAAAGAAATGGGCCGAATGGTCATGATGGAACGTACGTCTTATAATCTCAAAACTGCCTTCCTCATAACTTCCATTTATATGCACAAAAACATTTATATTCTTAGCTCTACATCAAGACCATTCACTACTTGCTCCCATATTTCTGGCTGTTCACTTCCTCCTTCCTCTTAACCTCCAATTAATTTATCACAGAATTAGGGTGTATCCATCATGGCAGAGGTTTTTCAGGCCATCAGATAGGACCATTTTTCTCTTAATATATTCTCGATAATTTCCTTTTGGCCTCAAGCACCCTCGCTATAGGTAACTCATTTATATACGGTACTTATTAGGGGCGGGAGCTAGGAATCCTCATCCCCTTGTAAAATTCACCTACTAGACGAGACAGAAGGGGACGAGGGGACGCGAAAATGATCCCCGACCCTAAGAATTGGAACTCAATGTTGTTTCTGTTCGGGCTCTGTCTCGAGTCGGCCACCCCCAGCAATGGGGTATTGAGCCTGAGTACATACATAAATACATACATACATACATACATACTTATTGGACTCACATTAGGGATTAAATTGTAAAATTTGCAAAACAAACAAATCAAAACAGGAACCTCACAATATAAAGACAACATAACTAATCAAAACAGGAACCTCTCAATATAAAGACAACATAACTAATCAAAACAGGAACCTCACAATATAAAGACAACATAACTAATCAAAACAGGAACCTCACAATATAAAGACAACATAACTAATCAAAACAGGAACCTCACAATATAAAGACAACATAACTAATCAAAACAGGAACCTCTCAATATAAAGACAACATAACTAATCAAAACAGGAACCTCTCAATATAAAGACAACATAACTAATCAAAACAGGAACCTCACAATATAAAGACAACATAACTAATCAAAACAGAAACCTCACAATATAAAGACAACATAACTAATCAAAACAGGAACCTCACAATATAAAGACAACATAACTAATCAAAACAGGAACCTCACAATATAAAGACAACATAACTAATCAAAACAGGAACCTCTCAATATAAAGACAACATAACTAATCAAAACAGGAACCTCACAATATAAAGACAACATAACTAATCAAAACAGGAACCTCACAATATAAAGACAACATAACTAATCAAAACAGGAACCTCACAATATAAGACAACATAACTAATCAAAACAGGAACATCTCAATATAAAGACAACATAACTAATCAAAACAGGAACCTCTCAATATAAAGACAACATAACTAATCAAAACAGGAACCTCACAATATAAAGACTACAACATAACTAATCAAATTAACTATGTGAAAAAACAAATTTTAGCAAAGCAATACTATAAACAAAAACAATATATATATATATATATATATATATATATATATATATATATATATACAGTATATATATATATATATACCGGTATATAATATATATATATATATATATATATATATATATATATATATATATATATATATATATATATATATATATATATATATATATATATATATATATATATGTGAACTCGTGCTCCATATGCTCGTTCCCTCCCTCCATATACAGTGCAGATAACCTTCAACAAACCCACCCTACATTAAGTCGGCTTTTATTATTACTTTCTGAGCACAGGACGAATCAATCAGCCACACCCCCAGCTTCCTGATAATAACTCTAACTCTCTCTCTCTCTCTCAGCTGGTATGCCCATAGAAGCCCCCCCCCCCCCCCCCTCACAACCCCCCCCCCCCTCTTCCAACACGGTACACCCCCATGACCCCTTACATATATTCTTCCCTCACATCCACACCTCATTATTTTATTTACCACTATGTAATATTCTTCCTTCATACTCTCTCTCTCTCTCTCTCTCAGTCACTATAAAATCACCCATAGCTCTCACCCCACCCACCCGTTCCCCCAACACCTGGTCACTCTATCACGTCCCCCTGACTTCTTGGAGTTCTGTTCCCGTCACCCCTTGCATTTGTGGCCATCCATCTGTGCATTCCCGGCTGTTGGGGGTGTCACTTTCTTACTCCACCAACACCCCATACCTCAACCCTTACTATCACCACCACTGTTTCACCCCTCATCACTACGACCATCTCACCTCTCGCCCCTCACCACCCTATCACCACTATTTCACCCCTCACCACCTTCTCACCCTTCACCACCACCACCATCATCTCACCCCTCACCACCACCATCTCACCCCTTATCACCACCACCTCACCACCCTCATCACCATCACCCTCACCACCACCATCTCACCATCATCTCCTCCCTCACCACTACACACATCACCCCCACATTCCCTCGCCCCTACACCTTCTGCATGTGTCTAAAAGAGGAGAGGAATGCAGGTATGAGGGTTGGTCTGACAGTTCTCCCCTCTAGAACCCACTCATGGCATATATTCCTTCCGCTCTTCCTACCCATAGAGACACTAGTTCTTCAGCTCGCGCTCTCTCTCTCTCTCTCTCTCTCTCTCTAAGGCCCTCGTTCATCGCATCTGACAAACATTAAGACATACGCACACGTACACACACAGACACTTACACACGCAAATACACACATACATAACACATACAGTCACACACACACACACAACGTCTACACAAGGCCACACACACACAGCACCCTCTCATTCAGCACTCCCTGCCAAGCACTAGACGTTAGCGGCTCGCTTGGTGTAGTGACTAGCGTCTCGGACTTCCACCCAGAAGGCCCGGGTTCGCGCCCACGCTCGGCGCATTAAAGATTTTTCACAAGCACTGAGTCGTTACCATCCCTCATGAGCAAAGGGATGGGATAGTAGTACAGGACCCCAATGGAAATACGCCTAATCGGCCTTATTGAGCTATCCTTAGCTAGCTTAGCATGCGCTAGCTTTAAGAACTATTATTATTATTATTATTATTAATGATGAACCTTCAGTTACTGTTTCTCTTCCATTCACAGCTAGTCCCCTTCTATTTTAACCTTTAGTCATTATAGTATTTTAGTCAAGTACTTTGCTATCCCCTTTCATACACAGTTGGTCCATCTTCTTTTATAGCATTTTTGTTAGCCTTTGTTAGCCATGCATATTGCTGTAGACATACACACACACACACACACACCTACTACCACACACACACACGCCTGCCACCCACTTTCATTCCCTCCTCCTTCTCACTCACAAGCACTCTCTTTCTCGCACACACTCTCTCCCCCCCCCCCACCCCCTACACACACCCACCCACGCCTGTCACACACATCAGCCATTTCTTCCCCAATAACGATTAAAGGGGCGACAGAAACTCAAGATAAAGGGGGGGATTTCTCACGAGTTTTCTTCTGGCAACTACGAACAGGCAGCTTCTGATCTATCTATCTATCTATCTATATACTCAGGCACATACCCCATTATTATATTTTCTTTTGTTTTCTGATAGAGCGTGTAAGTTCTATATGAGGTATCCTGGGTTCGAATCTTGGGAAGACCGAAATATGTACACATTTGTCTTGAAAGGAAGTCTAGGACGTGTAACTTTAAGATTGATAGAGGACTAAGGAACAAACTAAAAAATATCCCCTTTAGTATAGTTACCGATTTAATTCAATAACGGTCTCAAAATGTTACCAGCAAAGTTGGAGTCAAAGTTTGTGTGTGGCAGCCCCCTTGTTGGCCCAGGGTGACCTTGTTTGGGCCGAGGGAGGTATTTTTTTACCTCCCCTGTTTAAATCCATCAGTTTGATGATAGTAAGACGTTTCACCCCATTAGTTTGGCGATATGATGCTTCACCCCATTCAGGTGTCGATATTTGTCTCGGCGAGCGATAGCCAGCCTAGAACTTAGAATAAATCAGCTTTCAGACGGGACATAATTCTATCGAAAAATTTTTTTTTTTTACACATTTAGCTTGAAGGGGGTCTGGCTGGACAGTTTTTAGTTTGAAGGAAGTTTGGGAAAATCCTCAATAATAATTAAACATTATATCATAACAACCCACAAGACGTCGGACCACATAGTGTTAACAGCATAGGCCTACCAGTACATTGTGATTGAGTAGTCAAATGTGAGTGGTGCAATCCGTAGAGTTTCACGATGTCCACCCGCTTATATAAATACATAAAACCCAATTCAACATACTTTTTATCCATTAGAAACCTACATTAGTATTGTATTTCTGTTTAATATCGATGTTTACGGCTCCAACTTCCTTATATCCTGAAACTCGCAAGTGGCCAATTTACTGTGTTTGCCTATACTAAAACAAAACAGCCGTAAACTTAGGGGAGGTTTCTAGTTTGTTCCCTAGACCTCCATCAAGCTTAAAATTACACCCTCTAGACCCTCTTTCAAGCTAAATTTGTACATTTTTCGGTAGAAAACTGTCCCGGCCGAAGGCCGGTTCCTCTTAAATTACAGGCTCGCTATCGCTCGTCAGGAAAAAATTGACCCCTAAATGACACGAAAGATCTTAAAATTGACAGAAATGGGGCGAAAGTTCCTAAAATCGCCAAACTAATGGGGCGAACGTCTTAAAATCTCAAAATCAATGGGGCTAAACCTGAATGAGAAAGGAGTTCAGTAAAAAATCCCTCAAGTGGAAATCTCCCCTTAAACTAGGAGGAAATACGGGTGCAATTGACTACTTGCGAGTTTCAGGCTATAAGGAAGTTGAGTTTTTTTACATTGATATTTAGCAGAATTACCAGCTAAAATGTGGTTGTAGTACATTTATAAATACATACAAATAAAATCAACATACTTTTTATCCATTAGACATCTACTTTATTATTGTAATTCTGTTTAATACCGATGTTTACGGCACCAACTTCCTTATAGAACGAAACTCGCAAGTCGGCAATTATACCAGGTAAAAAGGGGTGCCAATCGAAAATCGCCGGGGGTAAAAGTCGATCCTGTGAGTCAGCATTTAAAGAGTGTGAAATGGTGACAATTCAGCCGGACGCTATATATAGAGGCGCGGGTAGGGTGCCGGCGGTGTGTATGTGTGTGTATGTGTGAGTGTGTGTAGGGGGGCTGTGTGTGTGTGTGTGTGTATGTAGGGGGGCTGTGTATGCGTGTGTGTTTAGGGGACTGTGTGTGTGTGTGTCTAAGGCTGTGTCTGTGTGTAGGGTGCTGTGTTAATGTGTGTGTAGGTGAGTGTGTGTGTGTGTGGCTGTGTCGAATGTGTGTGTGTTAGTGTAGAGTGCCCGGCGGTGTGTGTGTGTGTGTGTAGGGGGGGGGGGGGTGAGGGGGGTCACTCTGCTAGGCTTACACAGGGGGCACTGGCCGCTCGGAATCTGTACTACGGGACTAAATACCTGGTGCGGATCTTGTGGCCGACTTGTTTGAACTTTCTCCCGTTATCCTTCTGCTTATTTCACTTTTTTAAGTTACTGGGTGTAATTACTAATGACAAGGATGTGAATGGCAATTTGTCACTGTGTGTGTGTGTGTGTGTGTGTGTGTGTGTGTGTGTGTGTGTGTGTGTGTGTGTGTGTGTGTGTGTGTGTGTGTGTGTGTGTAACAAAACCTACTGGTATCACATTTTTAGCATTATGATGGCATTGCTCCTCCATTGATTCGGGTATGTGACTGGGTATTTGACTGTAATAACTACCGTTACATATTATTCCTATGTATGTATGTATGTATGTATGTATGTATAATACTTAGGCACATACCCCATAGCTGGGGGTGGCCGTCTCGAGACAGAGCCCGAACAGGGGCAACACAACACAAAATAAAAAATATATATATAGATTCACACTACATCTAGGTCGCCCAGAATACCCGATGACTAAGGATCACTAAGGGCCTCCAGCACTCCCCCGGCCCCAGACCTCCCGGAGAGGTTCCGGTCTCAGCAGGCAGACACGTAGCGGAGCACACCACAATGCCCGCCCACCTCACATCCAGGCATAACCCTTCATATACACCAGCTCCCTGGGCCAGGCGCCTGACGGACTATTATCTAGTCCAACTGGCGCCCGACCCCCTCTCCCAACGACCGTGTTCTCACTCATCTATTCACAAGCATTCTCCATTAATTACTACTCATTACCATTTCTCTTGCCTGTTCTACAGTCATCGCTCTATCTTCCAACGCTTGTACTACACAATCTTTCCATCTCAACGGAGGTCTTCCTATCCCTCTACCTCCCCTTGTATCTGACTCATATACTCTCTTTGTAAGCCTTTCATCTTCCAGTTCAACATGTCCATACCAGCTGTCCCACTCTCCTACGTACCTCTTCATTCCTCAATCTGTCTCTACGAGTAACTCCACACATACTCCTCAAGCAGCTCATCTAAATCACATCCAGCTTTCTTCTCTCTTGTGCCTTCAGAGCCCATTTCTCAGCCCCATACATCACTGTTGGTACAACTATCCCTTGATACATTGCATTTTTAGCTTTCATTCCGAGATTTCTCACCTTCCTCATACTTCCCATTGCTCCAAAAACTCTCCTTCCTTCACATACTCTCTGTTTTACCTCCATTTCCACACCTGCGTCCTTGCTTATCACTCCTTATAGATATTTAAAACACTCCACTTGTTCCTAATTTGAAAAAAAAAACCCCACAATGTAAATATTATGTTAACCGACGAAACTAATTAATACAATGCCTATAATGAATGAGAATGCATTGTATTCCCTCAAATACAGGGTAGAACCATTATCGTTATATATTCATTAATACAACAGCTGCGACATGTAACAACAGAACTCTAGCTTTTATTTATTTATATATTTTTTCATATTTTGTTTTGCTTCCTAGCAGATTTGTGTATTCATTAATTTATGCATAACTTATGTATTTATTAATTATGTATTCATTAATTTATGCATAACTTATGTATTTATTAATTATGTATTCATTAATTTATGCATATCTTATGTATTTATTAATTATGTATTCATTAATTTATGCATATCTTATGTATTTATTACTATGTAGTCATAATTTATGCATAACTTATGTATTTATTAATTATGTATTCATTAATTTATGCATATCTTATGTATTTATTAATTATGTATTCATTAATTTATGCATATCTTATGTATTTATTACTATATTAGGAATTTTGCTATACTCGATAAACCACCTTTAAGGTAAAAACAAAGAAAAATAGAGAGAATATCGACATCTGTATTGAAGGAACCGTCTTATAATCATCAAACTAATGGGTCGAAACGTCTTAAAATCGTCAAAATAATGAGGCGAATCATCTTAAAACAGCCAACCTAATGGAGCGAAACATCTTATAATGACCAAAATATCAACTATTATTATTTGCTGTTTGAGGTAATCATAATAATAATAATAATAATAATAATAATAATAATAAAGTGTCAACAAAGGCCTCTTCATCAAGGGGCACTGTTGGCACTGCTGTCCGATTCGTCTTCAGGGACAGACTAATGACTCCAATGTTAATCTTTACTCCGAGGCTTCATAGGATTTTTAGGGTTATTTATATCCTCACATATTTTCACTTTTAGCCTTAGAACAATGGCTTTAGATGGTGGAGCCAAACTAATGGGGTGAAACGTCTTAAACCTCCAAAGTAATGGTGCGAAACAGGGGGAGGGAGGATATCGGACCAAATTGGGTTAACACGATCATCACCCTTAAGTGTATAACGTCATTAACCCTTTCAGTATTTGTGACGCCTTCTTTATTACAACACGGTTAACACAAGACGATTTCATACAGCTTCAAAATCAAAAGGACCTCAAGAGATCTAAGTGATACAAACGTCGGTATTAACCTTCTGAGTCTTACAGATCTCTCCTTAACGTCACCGAATACGAAAGAAAATCGTTTAATGATAGCCATATTAAACGACGAAATGCTTCAATATGTTTATAGGGTTAAGAACCCTGTAAGTAGTATAGTAAACAGTATATCATGTATATTGATACACCATATACATGAAACACCATATTACCACTTTTGCTAAAACAACTTCCAAGAGGTTGGGTGTAATCAACCATCTCCATGGGTTCTTTACCCCCCCCCCCTCCAGCTTCTCACTATGTACAAGGGCAGAGTATATCGAGTATTGTTCGCATGTGTGGGAAGTTCCCCCCCCCCCATACTGCACTTCTCGAAAGAGTAATGTCAATAGCATTCCTTCTTATCAGTTAACTACCGGTACCTTTTACAAAATTAACTTTTGTCTCCTTCATGCACATAGAAAACAAAAGCTACTAAGCGAAATTCAAACTGTATTGTTATCAGCAGCCACTTACTTTGACCACCTCGGACTGCTCATCCAGGGGCATGATGAGCCTGACGGGGGTGTAGCAGATCTTGCTGGGGTGGTCCGGGATCTCCTCCACCCCATCGACAGTGATGGTGGCACGACCCATCCTTAACCTCCTCCTCCACAATACCCACGCCAACACAGACCAAGCCTCCTAGACACTCCTTCCACCACCCAACAGACGAAGGCTCCTAGACACTCCTACCACCCACGAAGGCTCCTTGACACTCCTACCACCACACCAACACCTCACTCGGGGTTTCAGGCTTTGGTTAGGATATCGTTGGAGCCTTTACAGCTACCACCACCATTAATATGAAGGCTTCCAGGCACCCTTATTACCTCCCTCGCTTCAGACTTCAACTATCGGACCGCTTGGCCCTGTACTACAACCGATAACACAAGTCCTTCTCACTCTCTAGCCCAATTTCAGTCTTTGCTACCGCATGCCTTGAGTTCTGTCATGGCCGGGACTGTGAGGCCCTCCTTCAACCTTCCTTATTAAACACCGGATGCGGAAGATTGAGATCCAACTCAACACATTGTTGGTGGTGGTGGCGGTGGCACAGTTACAAAAGGCTTTAATACCACCGGATGATCATATAGTTCAAGGTCAACGAAGGACAGACAGAGGTGATGGATGCTTAGGTGCAGTTATGGATTTATATTCTATCGCCGGGTACAAGTATATAGTTCCAAAATAATAGAAGGTACCGGAGGAAAGGCTTGACCTCCAGTTTGATCTGTGGAGGTGGGGTGTCAAGTCTCCCTGTGGCACGGGCACTGGGCAGAGGCACACTGAGCCACGTACCGGTACACTAGCCTCCCTCACCCCCAACGTCACCCTCCTGCCTTACCCAAAACGCCCCCCGTCACCCTCTGCCTCACCCAACATGCCCGGCCTAGGCTCTACACTTCAACAAAAAGATGTACAGTCGGCCTAATAAGTGATGTTTCGGCACCAATTATGTTTTGATCCATAATTGGTATCAGTAATATCTAAACTTGATTTCTTATTTCGAGTGGGATATACAAACATGTTCCTCCACATACCCACCTTATTCAACATCTGACAGACATTAATACAGCACAAAGCGAGCCAAACGTAATGACAGCTGATACATGACTTATTAGCGCCACTGTACAGCTACCCGTCGCGATGTATTGCACCAGTGGTTAATGTTCTCCTACCTAGTTTCTTGGTATGGTTAAATAATAAAACATAGGCCTAATCGCGTAGTACTTGAGAGTACTGTTTACAGATTTGATAGGTTATTGGAAAAACATTTAATTAAAGACCCAATGACATCAATGCCATCGATTACTTGGAGGCCTCTTTGATCTGTACAAGTCAAACTATAAACCATTTAGCCCCCCCTTCCCCCCCCCCCCCCCATCCTGGCTGACCGTTCCCAAATGCTAGAAACTTGAGCTGAATTACTCAAGCTGTTCGTCAGTTACCGAGGCTAATGTTCAAGGGTTTTGGTCCACTTATTTTGAACAGGGTATAGACTATTATAATAACTGCACAGTCCCCATTTCACAGCGAGTCCCGAGAAAATCGTAGATCCCCGCTCTTTCTCTTATTCCCTCATCTTGCCCCAGTGGAGACAATATAAATATGGAGGGGGTTGGCACTGGGCTGGGCGGCACTAGTTGGCACTCCTCCACCACTTGAGAACCACCTCCTCCACCACCAACACGGGGCCTCCTCCACTACACATACACACATACACACATACACACCATACACACACACACACACAGAAAGACATACACAGACACAGACACCCTTCGAGATCAAATTGATCTTACTTACATAGATTGCTGCTCAAATAATCAGACCAAGTGGCAAATAATATATATACAGTACACATTGTAATGACTGAACTCAACATGGGAGGTACTGTAATGAAGGTTTAGGAAGTGTCCCTATAGACTGGTGCTCGCCCTATAGTTGCCTTGAGAGCCGCAGATCAACAAGGCCGATTACCTACTGACGCTCAGAAGGTTAAGGGTCTTATGAAATTCGACCTATTAGTTTGGCGATATCAATATTTTTCGCCCCATTTATATGCCAATATTAAGTCCTTTTGTGCAATTTGTCTATTTTTGTTATTCCTGGCGACCGATAGTGAACCTGTAATATAACACTAACCGGCGTTCGGCCGGATTTTTTTTCTATCGATAAATCTTGAGGGGGTAGGGCCTTTTGAGCGTCAGTAGGTAATCGGCCTTGTTGATCTGCGGCTTTCAAAAGGACGGCACCGGTACTGGAAGGGTTAATCCAAGCTCTTGAAGTAAATCTTTGTTGACCATGGTAGGTGACAGTGTTTAGTCTGGCCAACCCACTGACCTTCGTACAGTCCCGGCTAATAGTTAGGTAACATCTCTTTTATAATGCCTGTCTGTCTGAATATGTCAACTGGTCATTCAAAAATCGTATGGACAGTTAGACGCAAAAATATTATTATTCGAATGAACAAGTTGAAATGAATCAAAATAGCGTAGCATCAACAGATTAACAGCATAGACCTACAATAACAATAATCACACATTCATTTATATTCCAAAGAGATGTATATAAGAGCTAGATTAAAAAAATAATAATACAAGAAAAACTCCAAAAATCTCCGTCATACGAATTTATAAACAGCAGGTAAAAATTGCCTACCTAAGAAGTAAACAGCCATAAAACAGCATTGCCCGTTTACATGGCCAGACATCAAGGGCAAACTGTTGTGTGTTAGCTAAAGGGTTTATTGGGCGGACGAGCTACACCGATAAATGTTCAACTTTTCGCAGACTAAACCGATTGTGCCTAGATGTATACTTGGAAGAATTAGTTGTTAGAATAAAAGAGAGAGAGAGAGAGAGAGAGAGAGAGAGAGAGAGAGAGAGAGAGAGAGAGAGAGAGAGAGAGAGAGAGAGAGAGAGAGTATGTGAGAGTATGTGTGTGTGTGTGAAAGTGAAAACATTAAAGTGAAAATGTTTGTGAAAGTGAGAGTGAAAGAAAGAGAGCGAGATATAATTATAAACAGAGTGAAAGTGTGTGTGAGAGTGAAAATAAAAGAAACAGAGAAATATATAATAATTCTAGACAGAGTGAAGTATGTGTGAAAGTGAAAGAAAGTGAGAGTAAATTAAAGAGTAATATATAATAAGTGTAGAGTGAAAGTTTGTGAGTGAGAATAAAAGAAAGAGAGCAAGATATATTTATTCTAGACAGTGAAGTGTGTGTGAAAGTGAAAGAAAGTGAGATATAATTAAAGAGAGTGAGATATAATCAAAGAGTGAGATATAATTAAAGAGAGTGAGATATAATTAAACAAAGTGAGATATAATTAAAGAGAGTGAGATATAATCAAAGAAAGTGAGATATAATTAAAGAGAGTGAGATATAATCAAAGAGAGTGAGATATAATTAAACAAAGTGAGATATAATTAAAGAGAGTGAGATATAATCAAAGAGAGTGAGATATAATTAAAGAAAGTGAGATATAATTAAAGAAAGTGAGACATAATTAAAGAGAGTGAGATATAATTAAAGAGAGTGAGACATAATTGTAAACACCTTGATAAGACAAACTGGGTGGCCATGACTTTGACGTGTTGATATGAATGTGACGCCAAGCGAAAGGGGCCGTTTGTAAGGAGGATCACACGCTATTTATTTTACAGTAATGTAGCGCTAATAAGGCATGTCTCGGCTGTCATTACGATAGGCTTGTTATTAGGGGGGTCACCTGCTTTTGTTCTCTCTCTGGGTTGTATCCATTTGGCCCCATTCAGCCTACTGTTTTAAGACGTTTGTCCTCATCCAGGTGTGGATATATACCTGGCCAGAGATAGCGAGCCACCATATTTTGGATAATGTGTTAGACAGCAGGCTAAATTTGTAAATTTTTCGATAAAAAAAAATGTCTCCGGCGAAGCCTGATTTCTCCATAAAATGCTGGCTCGCTTTCGCTCGACAGGAAACAATCGACACCTGGATGGGGATAAATTTCTTAAAATAGTAGGCTGACCGAATGTAAACAACCAAGAAAGAGAAAAAAAAGCAGGTCACCCCCCCTTAACCCCTTCCGTACCGGCGACGTGTTTTTCATTATATGCTGGCTACTATTAGACGATATTATTCAGCTTTTTAAGGGGAGGTTTTTAGGTTGGTCCCTAGATATCCTTCAAGCTTAAGATTACACCCCCTTGAGCCCCTTTCAAGATAAATTTGTAAATTTTTCGGTAGAAAAATTTCCCGGCTGAAAGCCGGTTCCTCTTAAATTACAGGCTCGCTATCGCTCACCAGGATAAAATCGACACCTAAATTGCACGAAAGGTCTTAAAATTGACGGAAATGGGGCGAAAGTTCTTAAAATCGCCAAACTAATGGGGCGACTGTCTTAAAATCTCATAAGCAATGGGGCTAAACATGAGGGAGAAAGGGGTCCAGAAAAAAATCCCTCAAGTCGATATCTCCCCTTAAGAAGGACGTTTGGCACTTACAAGGCTGCAGACTATCTCAATTATGCTAGGTATCCCTCCCTTGTGATGAGTGAAGCATCTGGGTAAAGCCTCGTCTGGCAGTCACACGATCACCCCCACCCCCACCACTAGTAGTAGTAGTCACGGGACCATGGTTTATATAATTAGACCACCAGATCAACATCATGGGACTATTATGTATATATAGACCACTAAACCAACATCATGGGACTATTATGTATATATAGATCACTAAACCAACATCATGGGACTATTATGTATATAGATCACTAAACCAACATCATGAGACTATTATGTATATATAGATCACTAAACCAACATCATGGGACTATTATGTATATATAGATCACTAAACCAACATCATGAGACTATTATGTATATATAGATCACTAAACCAACATCATGGGACTATTATGTATATAGATCACTAAACCAACATCATGAGACTATTATGTATATATAGATCACTAAACCAACATCATGGGACTATTATGTATATATAGATCACTAAACCAACATCATGAGACTATTATTCAACATCATATGACCACCACTGTATATTTTAGACCACCAGACCAAGATCACGGGACCACGGTATATATAAGTAGACCAACAGACCAACATTAGGAGACTATTATATATATATATAGACAGCCACTGTATATTTTAGATCACCAAACCAGGATCACGGGACCATGGTGAATATAATTAGGCCACTAGATCATCATCATAAGACCACCACTGTATACTGTATTATAGACCACCAGACCAACATCATGGGACTATTATGTATATATAGACCACTAAACCAACATCAGGAGACTAATATTTAAATCATAATACCACCACTGTATATTATAGACCACGAGAAGTAGTTACGGGATCAAGGTATATATAATTAGACCAACAGACCAACATCATGGGACTATTATTTATATATAGCCCACGAGACCAATAGTTACGGGATCACGGTATATATATGTAGACCAGTAGACCAACATCATGGGACTATTATATATATATATATAGACCACTAGATCAACATTATGGAACTACCACTGTATATTTTAAACCACCAGACCAAGATCATGGGACCACGGTATATATAATTAGACCACCAGACCAACATCATGGGACTAATATATATATATATAGACCACTAGATACATCATTGTACCACCACTGTATATTATATATATATATATATAGACCACTAGATACATCATTGTACCACCACTGTATATTATATATATATATATAGACCACTAGATACATCATTGTACCACCACTGTATATTATATATATATATATAGACCACTAGATACATCATTGTACCACCACTGTATATTATATATATATATATAGACCACTAGATACATCATTGTACCACCACTGTATATTATAGACCACCAGACCAAGATCACAATCATAAGACAACCAATATACTGAATATATACTGTATATAAATATATATATATATATATATAAAGTACCACTAGAACGGAATCATATGACCAATTTATATATAGACCAATAGAACGGCATCAGATGACCAATTCATATATAGACCAGACCGTACTTGACCCCACTCACGGGACCAGGCAGACCAATATACACCCCGAGACCATCCTGTAAACATAGATAAAGTAGCCAAGGTACCCGCACCCTGTCCAACACTATCTGGTCCGACGTCTTGGGGGTTATCATGAAATTTTTGTGTTAACCCCTTATGTACCGGCTACATCCTTTTAACTTTATGTTGGCTGCTATTAGACGATTTTATTTAGTTTCAAAAGGTCCTCCAAAAATAACAGACTTCGAACTAGCTCACTTCACCCTTTTGACTACCACAGATCCTTCTTAAACTACATATAATCGTTTAAATACAGCTAGAATAAAATGTAATAGACGTCATCGGTACAGAAGGGTTAATTGAGGAGATCGCTTGCTTTTGCCATTATCGAGCAACATACCTGGATTTTAGTTTGTCCTCTAGGCTAAACAAAAATGCCTTCCCAGAATTACTTCAAACTATAATATGCCAATCCTGAACCCCTACGAGCTAAATTTGTACATTTTTTTATGAAACATTTCCCGGACGAAGGTCAATTTCTTCAAATTTACAGGCTCGCTATCGTTCGCCCCAGGAAACATCAACACCTAAATGGGATGAAGCGCCTTATGATTGTTAAATTAATAGGGTGAAACATCTTCATATCTCCAAACTAATGGAGCGAAACTGGGTCAACCCCCCCCCCCCCCCCGTACCAAATAGGGTTAAGTTAAAGAGTAGTCCCGATCATAAAAAATAAAAATAATAAAAATAATAAATATAATAATAATAATAATAATAAAAATAGTAAAAAATAATAAAGTTTAATTTGGCTATCTCACTATTCCAACATTAGAGTAGACACTAGTTAAAGGCAGCTTTGCCGTTTGTATTTTTCATACACAGACAAATATATCGATTCCGAAGATGCATTGCGGAAATCAACTCTACGGAGAATAGATACCGAGTGTGACATGACTACTAGAATTGATCAAATCTAGGCACAATGGCCAAGCACTGGGACCTGTAGAGATCATTCAGTGCTACATCTAAACAATTAAATATCATCACAGGAATGTCACAATTTAAAACACATTAAGATAGCAAGTAGGCCTATCGGTACATAAAACATAAAATATCAACAGAGGAACATCTAAAAGCAAAACACACGGTAAAATTAAATATCATAACAAATATACATGACTACTAGAGTAGTGCCAAAGAGATTATATTATGTACCCTTGAAAACACAATATTATACATAACAAAATAACAATTAAAAAAGGTCTATTGGGCCTAAAAATGGTCTAAATAAATAAAGAAATATACCGTTGGAATCGCAACGACGAGACGAATCCATACAAAATCCTAAACTACTGGTCAGATTTTAATTATGTTTGTGCCATTGGATTTAGCAGGTGAAAGTGTACTTGTGGTAGAAATTTGAGCAAAATCCATACATAAATAACCCGTCTATGGGTGATTTAGAAGTTTTCAAAATCAAAATCAAAATTACGGTAGGCCTATTGGGCCTACACAATGGTCTAAATCCAAACATTTATATACCGTTGGAATCGCAACGACGAGACGAATCCATATATACCCTTGAAAACACACAATTCGAACATGACCTGCCAAGGTACTCGGGTTCGCCTGGACCCAAGTGTTTTCAAAATATATCGTTTGATTCTGGGCGAATGGCTTTTCTAAAATGGAATCTAATACCATGTATAGAAGGTGTTGGGCAAGAGAAATCGAATGGCACCAGGTAGAATTAATTTGGACATTTAGTTTGGGCTACAGAAGATTTTTAATGTTAAAAAAGTGCTCATTTCGGGTGTTTCTGGAGGTCAAATCAAAATCGAAATCCTAAAATAATGGTCCGATTTGAATTCTGTTTATGCCATTGGATTCAGCCGGTGAAAATCTACTTGTGGTAGAAAATTGAGCAAAATCCATACATAAATAACCCGTCTATGGGTGATTTAGAGGTTTTCATAATTAAAAATAGGCCTATTGGGCATACAAAATGGTCTAAATCCAAAAATTAAAATACCGTTGGAATCGCAACGACGAGACGAATCATATATTATTCTTTTTCCAGGATATTTATATTTTTGTTCACTAAAAACCATCTCCGGGACCCCCTTGCGTACCCATGTCACGTCTCATCTTCATAGTCCCAAGGGATTGGGGGTTACAGGGACATAACTATACTGTATAAAACTATACAGTATATAGAGATAAACCACAAAAGACCACACACATGGGAAAATAACTTACATTTAGACCACATTACCCCGCTGACATGGGACTTTTAAAACTTACATATGGAAGAAAGAGGATCAGCCTCACTAGACCATATAGGCTACACGGAACCAGTTTATATATAGACTTAATGATTAATAACTGCTAAAAACACTTTATTGACAACTTTTCGTTCAGCGATCATGAAGCTCAAAGTGAAACTGTATCATAAAGTGTTCCTCCTGAACATTGTGTGTGTATATAATTAATACTGTATATATATAATTATTTATTTACATATATGTATCCATTTTTAAAGTTCATATAATTACTAGTGTGACAGTTGGAGTTCTATATATGTAGCACAATTTTGTATCATAACTGTTCTCTCTCTCTCTCTCTCTCTCCCCCCCCCCCCGTGAGTACTACGGAGGCCACTAAAAATACACGTCTCTCAACAGGCGATCCATCACTTTCACTACAGCCTAATCCCATTCATTCATTATCACACTGCCAACACATCATAATGGTCACGGCTACTATCATCATTTTATTAATACATCTACTATCATTATTATTATTAAACTATTAACACATCTACTATTACTATTATTGTCATGGCTACTATCATCACTATTATTACCCCATTATTAACACATCTACTATCACTGTTATTATCACATTATTAATACACCTACTATCACTATTATTATTAATTATTACACATCTACTACCACGGCTACTATCACTATATCATTACAGATCAATCCCATCCCTTCATTATCACACTGTTAACACTATATGATCCGACCTCTTGGGGATTAGCATGATAGTTTGTTTAATTGGTATTGAGGATTTTACTTGCTTTTGTCATTATCGAGCAATGTACAGTAAGTAGACTATGTAGTTTAGTTTGTCCCCTAGGCTAGCAAAAAAAACTTCCCAGATTTCAAACTATAAATTGCCCACCCAAACCTAAAGCTACATTTGTACATTTTTCGATAGAAAAATATCCCGTCCGAATCCCGAAGTCTTTCAAGTTGCCAGCTCGCTATCGTTCGGCCAGAAAAAAATAAATCGACATCTGAATGGGGTGATATGTCTTAAAATCTCCAAACTAATGGAGCGAAGAGAAGGATGTCTAAAGAGACACCCGTCGGACCAATTAGGGTTATCACTTTGTCTCAAAATTCCCGCACATCATGCTGCCTGAGAACGGCCTTCTGTGGGAAATGATCAAGTGAACTGATTTGAATGGGTTGTTGGCAAAATGTGTGTAGTTTACCATTGAATGCCGCGTTTTCTTTTATAACACATTTATAGAAAACTGAATTATATCGGTAACTAATATACCATTGAATGCCGCGTTTTCTTTTATAACACATTTATAGAAAACTTAAATTATATCGGTAACTAATATGAGTGTTAATGTTTTCGACGCTTTAAGATTTGAGTATATAATTAAAAGAATTATCTACTTCTAATTTACTTTGCCCTATAGGCCACATCATTAACATTAATCATCAATTACAAACCCCAATGCACTTGAATAAACTAATGAAAGCATATGGTCCTCCCGGGATTCGAACTCGGGACACCACACCTAGAACATAATTGCATCTAAACCACTACACCACCAACACAGTTATACCATACATTTATTTTACACACCAATAACTATAAATATAGTAGTTTAATCCTGCATTCATTGACGCAAACACTTGATTTGCTTTTCGAAACAAGTTCTAAATATTCGGGAGGTACTTGAAGGGGGGAAGGGTTTATCTATCTATCTATCTATCTATCTATCTATCTATTGCCTGACACCGTTATCCATGGGTGGCCATGAAAGAAGAACACCCCCATGCACCTCTGTCCCCAGTCAGTCGACACCCCTCCTCCCAACCAGCACCACCTTCACCCATATACTTTTCACTCCATCCTTCCACCTCTCTCTCGGTTTACCTCTCCCTCTCTGTCCTTCAACCTCGCTCTCGTACACTGAACCATCTCAAGGTGTTCCTTTTCACACTTTCCAGAACATCTACATCCTCACCACACCTCCCTCTTACTTCCTCATTCGTCTGTCTATCCCTCCATGTAACTCCACACGCACTTCTCAAAAACTCTTAAACCATTCAGTACCAGCGACGACAGGGAGCCGTCAGTAGATAAATCACTCCCCAGTCCCAGCAACGACAGAGACCCGTCAGTAATATACTTTCCTTGTAACTTCCAGTATCAGGCAGTGCCTGGTACCACGACCGTTTGAGCACTGCTCTAGAGTTGGCAACACTTCTCTTATCCAAGCCTCTAGAGGCTGGGACAGCCAGTATTCCTCCATATTTTGAGGTGGGAGGTTGTAATATCTTGCAATTTTGGCCATATTGCTTGGGACTGGGGGGGGGGGGGATTTTTATTACTGTACCCTATGGTACAGTAGGGGTTAACACGGAAATTACCAGTATATCGAAAACAATAATAATAAATAAATAAATAGCCTACATAAATAAATAAAATTTAGTGCACCTGGAGTTTGAAATAAACACTGTTCTTGTTCCTTACCTCCTTCCTGAGCAGACTTTGTTCGTCCAGGTCTATCATGGGCGGGACTGAGGCGGGGCGGGTGAGGTAGTAGGTAGCCGCCACCGCCGCCGCCGCCGCCATCACCCCGCCCACCATGGGGGCGTATTCCTCCATCAGGCCTGGGGGTAAGGAGAGATGATGCATAAGATTAGAAATGATAATAAATGCATAATAAATCGTAGCCTTGTCCACATTTCTTTAACTGTCTTGATAGCGTAATGCATAGTGCGCGGAATTTCGATGTGAGTATCCTGGGTTCGAGTCCTCGGAGTGCCACATGTATTTGTTGATTTCATTAATTGAGTTTAGATGTGAAGGTAGTTGGTGTAAAAAACATAATATATAATAAGAAGAGCAGGAAGAAGAAGAAAAGACAGAAAGAAGAAGAGGAAGAAAAAATATTAGAGCCGCGACGGTCGAGTGGAGAGCATGTGTGAATTTGCTTGACCAGGGTTCGATACCGCCAAGGCGGACATTTAGTGGGTGTGGTAGTACGTTCTAGCATGTTTCACATGCTCGCACCCAGTCGGGGGACACCTCGACGATGTATGCACACTAATAAAACTCATAACAAAGCCACTCCAACAGCTTCTTCTTTCTCCAACACCCCTTCTCTACCTTTCTATATTTCCAATCCTGACTTTCTATTCTTCCAATACTGTACTTTTTTTTTTTTTTTTTTTCTATGTGATTGAGGGAGGCAAATGGCATAACTGCCTATAGCGAGTGCCTCCCCCATAGTTGAAAGAGTGACAGGGCCAAAATCAAGGGACGTTCGAGCCAAAATGCCTGGACACACGGAGTTTGAAGCAATTTAAGTCATAGGAAGAGGGAAAGACTGATTCTGGGAGAGAGTTCCAGAGCTCAGATGTTGAGTAGAAGAAAGTTTGAGAGTAACGTTTCACTCTTGGGTTGGAGAGTTGCACAGAGTAGGGGTGGGATTGAGTTGCAAGACGGGTACCACGTGCCCTACGTAAAGGAGGTGGTATGCACTGGGATAGCTCTGAGGAACACTGATTATTATAGTAGCGATAGAATAGCGAGAGATGCAACATTGCGGCGGAGAGAGAGAGATTGCAGAGAGTTGGTGAGTGGACGGGAGTTAATGATACGAAAGGCCTTCCTTTCAACTTTGTCTAGGAGAGCGGTGTGAGAGGAACCTCCCCACACATGTGAACAATACTCAATACAAGGGCGCACTATGCCCCTGTACAGAGCAAGAAGCTGTGCAGGGGAAAAGAACCCCCTAAGGCGGTTGAGCACACCCAGCTTCTGGGAGGCTGCCTTAGCAAGACTGGTAATATGGTCCTTCCAAATGAGAGCAGAAGAAAAAGAGACACCAAGAATATTGAGAGAAGATGAAGGGTTAATTTTTGTATTGTGAAGAATAAGGGATAGTCCGCTGGGAGATCCTGACGGGTAGATAGATGGAGAAATTGGGTTTTGGAAGCATTAAAGTTAACAAGGTTTTCTCTGCCCCAATTGGAAATAGTATTTAGATCAGAATTTAAGAGTTCTATGGCTTCATTACGTTTGTCGTTGAGGGATTGCTGGCTGGGGCGTTCTGAAAAACTAATGGAGTAGTGTAAGGTTGAGTCGTCTGCATATGAATGGATGGGAATTAAGGTACAGTTAAGGAGATCATTTATAAAAATTAGAAAGAGAATAGGAGATAGGACAGAGCCCTGAGGAACACCGGAGTTTATAGGGTGAGGAAGTGAACAATGGCCGTCCACAACCGCAGCTATGGAACGGCCGGAAAGGAAATTAGAGACAAAGGCACAGATGGAGGGATAGAAACCGAAGGAGGGTAGTTTAGAAATTAAAGATTTATGCCAGACTCTATCGAAGGCTTTCGATATGTCTAGTGCAATAGAAAAAGTCTCACCGAAGTCCCGAAAGGAGGATGACCAAGAGTTAGTAAGATATGAAAGAAGATCACCAGTAGAGCGACCCTCAAGGAAGCCATACTGGCGATCTGAGAGCAGATTATGAGAAGAGAAATGCTTAAGAAATTTGGAAGCAAGAATAGTTTCAAAAACTTTAGAAAGACAAGAGATAAGAGCAATTGGACGATAGTTGGAGGGTTGAGAGCGGTCACCCTTCTTTGGGACAGGTTGAATGTGAGCAAACTTCCAGCATGAAGGGAAGACGTTAGAGGATAGTCAGAGACGAAAGAGTTTGCCTAGGCAGGGAGTCAGCACGGAAGCACAGTTTTTGAGAACAACAGGAGGAACACCGTCCGGACCGTACGCCTTATTAGTGTTAAGCCCAGAGAGGGTAGAAAGTACATCTTTAGAAGAGATTAGGATAATAGGCATAAGTAAGAGAGAGGAGGGCGGAGAGGGAGGAATAGCACCGGAATCATCCAAGGTGGAGTTTCTAGCAAAAGTTTGAGCGAAGAGTTTAGCTTTGTCAGAGGAAGAAGTGATGGTTGTGCCATCAGAGTGGGAAAGGGGAGGGAAAGACGAGGAAGAGAAATTGTTGGAGAGGTTTTTGGCTAGATGCCAGAAAGCTTGGGAAGAGCTAGAGTTGGATAGTTCAGTGCATTTATTATTAATGAAAGAGTGTTTGGCAAGTCGAAGAACAGATTTGGCTTGATTCCGGGCAGAAACATATGAAGAATGAGAGTCTTGAGTTTTAAGGCGTCGGTACCGTTTGAATGCTTCCTCCTTATTGCGGACAGCAGTAGAACAGGCGTGAGTAAACCAAGATTTTTTAGCATTAGACTGAGAGAAAGAGAATGGAATGTATGCTTCCATGCCCGATAGGATTACCTCGGTAATGCGTTCAGCACTCTCCGAGGGTCCTCGGCCATGGAAGCAGAAATCATTCCATGGGAAATCAAAGAAGTACTACCTTTTTATACTTCCAATACTGCCTTTCTATATTTCCAATACTGCTTTCCTCAACTTTTCGTGTGACACCGCCTATTTTAATATTGCTAATACAAATGCATAGAAAGACAGCGTTACCATACCATTTTCTACCAGGATACATAAGAACATAAGAAAACGGGAGTCTGCAGAGAGCCGATCAGCCCACAAACGGCAAATCCCTTTCACACCCAAACCATCTCGTAAAAAATCATTAGTTAGCTTGAAGACACTTTAGAAACAGGCCAGCTGACTTCCTAAATAATTGATAACATGTATTGGGTGGCAGGCTGGGAGCAGGGTGTCAATCTGGAGCAATTATTTTTGAATGCTTGCATGAATTTGAGAAGGCATAAAGAAAATTATCATTGGCCATTTTATCACTTCTAAAGACATAATTTCGTCCATAATTAATATTTGTTCACCAATCAACTTTACTTCTAAACTCAGTTAATGAAATCAACAAATACATGTGGTAATAAACCATAAATATGATCTTTATATATACAATAATAAAGGCTAATAATAATGGACTCTGATTTCGTTTAAGACCCTGCTTAAGAAGGACCTCTAGCAAATAATAAGGCTTCAAACTATCTCCAACAACCCTTTTAACTACCCGGTACCACAGATCTTTCCTAACCTGCATAGTATCGTCTACAAATAGCCACAGAATGAAATATAGCACACGTCGCCAGTACTGAAAGGGTTAAGGTGGTTCGATAATTATGTATTGGGTGGGGCAGGATGCTAGGAAGCCTTACTGTAGTAGGGGAAGACCGAGAAAAGACCAACTGTAGGACCATAGAAATAGCCTGTACTGCTCCTTACATCACAAACCTGTAATATTTTGGCCTGCAATATTACAATCGAGACCTGTAATATCTTAGCCTGCAATATTACGACCTAAACCTACGACTTATACCTGTAATATTCTGACATGCAATACTACGACTTAAACCTGTAATCACCCCCTTAAACATAGAATGGATCTGTGGGAAGCAAAAGATGAAACATGTTGAACGTTTCGACTGATGGGAGTGTTTGTAACTTTGTATACAGTAGAAAATCGTTTATAGCTAGCCAGAATATAATAATTAGGGCGTCATAGTACCGAGAGGGTTAAGGCTTCGACTCTTTACAACTCCCTGTCGTAAAATTAACTAGATGGTTTAGTTTTTGGTCTATATATTTTAGTGTGTATTCATTTATCCTCCCTTAACCTAAATAAACGAAGTGATCAAAGTACCGGTGCAGTATATACATCCGAAGCCATGTATAGGAGTAATACGCAGCCTTGGGGAAGACAAACAAATAAGTGATCTTGACGATGGAATGACGTTGCGACTTTTCATTGGTTTAATATTTATAAAAGTTATTTACTGTGCAGAAAAAACAAAAAACAAATACAAGGACAAAAAACACTGTGGTTTGTGATTGTTCCAGAATTTGTGTTACGGAAATAGGCTAATAAACGAATATATTAAAGACTCGCTTTCATATATATATATATATATATATATATTCTGACATACGGAGTCCTGTATGTTAATTTAAGAGTTAGAATTAGAGTTGAAGGAGTGTCAAACTACCCAAGCGGCGAAGCAGACTAGCGAGCGAACCAGCGAGTGGGAAACCAGCTCGTCCGCATACCAGCAAACAAGCCTTCACACCTGCGTGCGTCATAGGGCCCGTGATAGGGGACCCTGCAAACTACTTCGATGACCCGACGCTATGACGTATGATCGACGCCAGGAGACTCCATTGGACCACGCAACTCGAGGAGCTGTGATTGGAGCGGGCACTACCTACCCCCCCCCCCCCCCCCCCCGCCTCCTGATTCGTTCCTACACAATCATTGTTAAGTATATAATACCCGAGTTGTGGGCATTCAAATCAGTCTCATTTGGAGTTGGGGAAGGTGAACTTGCAGCTGGAGGAGGACGGGGTGAAGTATTATAATGGGATTGTGACTGTCAGTCAGATTATATAAGTGTGTGTTAAGTGTGTTCGGTGTAAACACTTACGTTATGTTGGTTAGTGAGATATGTGATTGGGAATTAACGTTAACGCTATTATTATGTACTTAACTATTTTAGTTGACTAACTTGTGGACTAAAGCAACTCTTTAAGTAATTGGGTTATGCTGAAAGTAATACTATTGTTTTATATTAATACTTACGAGTTCTTTCATTTTCTTTTAATTAAGCTTACATTGCTTAACAGTGCTTAGTACGGTGATGCTATTGTCTCTTATTAGTAATATCGCCTTAGACTAACATGGCTGTGTTAATATTACTTCTAGTGATTTCCTAAGTTGAAGAAAATTCTTTTAGCTTCAAAATAGTATTTTTGCTTTTCATATTATTTGAGTGAGACCTGAATCAAATCTATGAAGCGATCCTGTAATTTAATTTACTCATAATAAAACCTCAATGTTACGTGGTTAAGAAATACATTTAACTAATTATTAAATATATATCTAACTTTTTATGTGACTGATATAAATCCTGATGATAATAATAATATAATACTGTTAACGTAAGACAGGAACCAAGAATAATTACATTAAATATAAATTAAAGGACATATAAGAAAACTATCTATTCATTTCAAAAAGGGTAAGAGACAGAAATATTCTTACTTTAATATTTATCTTTAAAGACTTTTTATAGAATTAATAGTCCTTCTTTAGATATAACTTCTTCGGTTCATAACCATAGCCTACTAAGCTTCGGTTAAATAATAATTCTTTATAAATACTACATGACTTTAATTAGTTTCAGTATTTTTCATAATTAAAGAGTATCAGCCAATAAAGGATACTAAGTCCGAAGATCCAAAAGGAAAGGAAGCAACAACAGGAAATAATTTTATTAGATTTTACTTTTGTTTTGCCTTCAGCTGACTGATACCTTAATATATATCTGTGCTATCTAGATTCATCAAGTTAACCACTTGAGGATCAAGATACGTAACAATATATAATATATATATATATATATACTATCTATCTATCTATCTATTGCCTGACGCCGTGATCCCCGAAGGGGTGGCCACGAACGAACCGCCCCCATGCACCTCTGTCCCCAGTCAGTCGACGCCCCTCCCCCCAACCAGCACCGCCTTCGTTCATGTAGTTCCTCACTCCATCCTTCCACCTCATATTCGGTCTACCTCTCCCCCTCTGTCCCTCCACCTCGCTCTCGTACACCCTCTTAGTCATTCTCTCGCTTTCCATACGTTCCATATGGCCGAACCATCTCAAGTTGTTCCTTTTCACACTTTCTATACTGTATACTGTATATTCAAACCAGTCTTCGTCTCTCTCTCTCTCTCGTCAAACTAAGTTCCTCTTCAATCTCAATTTCCCCTTCGCGCGAGATAGAGGGAAATTGACTTTGACGAGATTGAATGGAGATTGTCAAGAGAATGAATTGAGTGTGACGAGAGGTTGAGTTGAGTGTGACGAGAGGTTGAGTTGAGTGTGACGAGAGATTTATTTGAGTGTTACGAGAGATTGAATTGTGTGCCTAGAGATTGCCATTAGTATGGCGATTTTCAGACCTTTTGCCACATTTCTTTGCCAATATAAGACCTTTCGTGCGATTTAGGTGTTGCTCTTTTCTTGGTGAGCAATAGCGAGCCGGTAATTTAGGATGAATCAGCCTTCGCCTGGGACATTTTTCTACGGAAAAATTTACAAATTTACACACAAACCGTCTCTCTCTCTCTACCCCCCCCCCCCCCCCCCCCCCCCCCAGAAGGGTCTCAGGGTGGCGTGACCGGTGGTGCCAAGAGTTGTTACGTCACCAACTTAACCCTACTTGGTCCCACAGAGTCTACCTGTTTCCCTCCAGTAGTTTGGAGGTTTTAAGACGTTTCAACCCGTTATTTTTGCGTCAATAAGGCAATTACAGACTCGCTATCGCTCGCCCACGAATAAATCGATATCCTGAACTTCACCCCGTTCAGGTGTCGATGATTTTTTGGGCGAGCGATAGCGAGTCTGTAACTTCGAAGAAATCGGCCTTCGGCCGTGTCATATATCAATCGAAAAATGTACAAATTTAGCTTGAAGGAGGTATGGGTGGGCATTTCGTTAGTTTGAAGGAAGTCTGGGAAGGCGTTTTTGTAATAAAGATCTGTGGGAATGAAAAGGGTAAAAGCTATGTAAATTATCATTCTCCCTTCCGAATACCCTTCCTAATATGACTAAAATCCTCTACCAATAGCCAGGAAACAGTACAGGAGTGCGCCATCGTAGCTTCCTGGTGTGACTCAGGTTTCTGAGCAGAGGGTGTGGGAGCCAAGTCTTCGTCTCTAGAATGTCATCAAAGACCTACACGATGAAGTATTGTATTCCTTGTGTGTGTGTGTGTGTGTGTGTGTGTGTGTGTGTGTGTGTGTGTGTGTGTGCCTTAACACTAGCTGGTCAGACCTCTTGGGGGTTATTTATGATATGTTTAATTATTATCTAGGAATTTTCTAGATTTTGCCATTTTTGAGCCAATGTATTCTTTTGTTCCCTTAGGCGAACAAAAAAGCCTATCCAGAGTTCCTTGAGGCTAAAAAAAAAAACATAAACAAATAAAAATAAATACAAGCAAATAAAGCCCAGCCAGATCCCCTTCAAACATAATATGTATATTATTTATTAATGTATTTTTCGATAATTTAGTTTTTCCTGTTTTTATCACAGAAGAGTTGCATCATGCAAGACTGCAAGGCAACGGTAGCATATTTATAACTTAATTTACTGTCAACACTTGTACTTACACTTAACCCTATTTACTACCGTACCACAGATCCTTCTTAAACTGAACAAAACCGTCTAAAAATAGATAGAATATATTATAAAAGACGTCGCCGGTACAGAAGGGGTAAAATGAGCCAAACCCCAACGTCATGTAAGTCCACCACCCCGTTTTCTATAGTCAAGGTCAAACAATAATATAGCCAAATGCGTGGACTTAAAGGGACAAGCGGACTCTTTCACCTTTGGTATTTGGTTATTGACGCTAATGAGAGAGAGAGAGAGGGAGCAAGAAAGAGAGAGAGAAAGAGAGAGAGAGAGAGAGAGAGAGAGAGAGAGAGAGAGAGAGAGAGAGAGAGAGAGAGAGAGAGAGAGAGAGAGAGAGAGAGATCGAATTGAAAGACAGGCATACTGTATATAAATATTATATATGTATCGTGAGAGGGAGAGAAGGGGGTGGGCGGGGGGGGGAGAAATGAGAGAGACATACATTATATATATATATATATATATATTAATAGTTGGTGCAATTTAGTTCATCAGCCTAACCTAGTATAATTTAAATACGAAAATGCCCAGGTTAAATAATAACAGAAACAATTAAATAAGGAAATAATCGATGAACAGCAATCAATTTAATATCCAAATCGAGTTGGAGCCACCGCTAGAATTATACCCAACATATTTATGATTATACGGTTTATACCCAACATATTTATGATTATACGGTTTATACCCAACATATTTATGATTATACGGTTTATACCCAACATATTTATGATTATACGGTTTATACCCAACATATTTATGATTATACGGTTTATACCCAACATATTTATGAATATACGGTTTATACCCAACATATTTATGAATATACGGTTTATACCCAACATATTTATGATTATACGGTTTATACCAAACATATTTATGATTATACGGTTTATACCCAACATATTTATGATTATACGGTTTATACCCAACATATTTATGATTATACGGTTTATACCCAACATATTTATGATTATACGGTTTATACCCAACACTTTTACCCTTCTTACTTTTGGCCTTCGTCAGTGTCGCCGGCAGGAAGGGCGTGTCCTTGGCTACCTCCAGCACCGAGGACGATACCCGCTGGAGCCCCGCCCCCGCTGAGGCCGTTACGGTGGAGTCCGGCCCTAGGAACCTACCGACGTGGCCGAAGGCGCTGAAGGCTTGTTTCTGGACATTTACCGCACCTACGGTCTCCGGTATACTGGTCATTGTGGTAGTGGTGGTGGTTGGGGGTTGTTGTTGTTTTTGTTGAGGGTTGTACTTGTTGTTGTCGGAGTTTGTGGGTGTTTTGGGGAGCTATTGTTATTGTTGGGAGTTGTAGGTTTGTGGGTGTTTTGGGGAGCTGTTGTTATTGTTGGGAGTTGTAAGTTTGTGGGTGTTTTGGGGAGCTGTTGTTATTGTTGGGAGTTGTAGTTTTTTTTTTTAGGAGTTTGTGGGTGTTTTTTGACCTGTTGTTGTCGGAGTTATTGGGTGTTTTTTGACCTGTTGTTATTGTTGTTATTGTCGGGAGTTGTTGTAGTTGTTGTTGTCGGAGTTATGTTTTCGATTATGGTAGTGTCGTGGGTTTTTGTGTTTTCTTGTTTCTTGTAGGCGTCTTTGGTTGCGGTGGTGTTTTTGTTGCGGTCTGTTGTTGTTTGTTGCGCTTGTCGTTCTTCTTGTTTTTACGCCTCTTGTTTGTTTTCTTTTCGTCTTATATTTCGGCTCATTAGACTACGTTCGTTTTCTTATTCTTTCTAGTTAATTTCTATTTTGTTCTTCTTTTCCAGTCAAAACCGAGCTGTAGCAATTAATTTAGCACAGTGTGTTTCTTTCAGCACACTATGTTCCTTTTGTGAGACATAGACGGAGTACTTATGTCACCATTGCATAGATTATATTTGTTTTCTATTTTTTCCTGGACAACACACAAAGTATATATATTATAGCACTGTGTTTTTTTCTGAAATACACAAAGACACAGTTAGATCACCAAACTAATTTGTGTACAGTACCGGTAAAAGAAACCACACTCGCAATTCATTCATGCTAATTTTACTTTCCTACATAAGATAAACCACAACGAGAAACACAACTTATATGGGCAGTTGTACATACAATATATATATCTCTCTCTCTCTCATTACAAATACACACACGCTGTACGTGCGTCTTATGGCTAGAAATATAATCAAGGCCTCTTCGAAATAAGGGAATATGAGAAAACGCTGCCTGATGAACAGAAACATAGTACAGTACACTGGAGAACATACAACATAATAACAACACACACACACACACACACACACACACACACACACACATGATTTAGGGTGTGTGAGAGAAAGAGTGTGCGTGTGTATTATTATGGGACATGGTGAGAGAGGGAGAGTGCATGAGTGTGTTCGTGTATGTGAGAGGCTGTGTATGATTATGTGTGAGTGGGTGTGTGTGTGTGTGTGTGTCTGTATTTATGTGTTTGTATATGTCTGTGTGTGTGTATGTGTCTATGTGTGTATGTGTCCAAGTGTTTCTATGTCTGTACGTGAGTATTTATGTGTGTGTGACTATGTACCGTATTGTATATGTCGAATGTTTTTGTATGTTTGTATGTATGAGTGTTTTTATATGTGTAAGTGCGTATGTATTATATATATGTCTATGTGTGATTGTGTGTGTGTCTGTATGTGCGTATGAGTTCGTGCTCATCCATATGGGGTGAGGTTTGGGTGGGACAGAATGGAAGAGGAGGAGGAGGAGGAAGAAGAAGAAGAAGGCGGGAGGGAGGGGGGGATGGAGGTCAACCAATAATTACTGGCCTAGGGGAATATCCTGGTGATGTACCGGTATACACGGCAAAAACTAGTCCTGCCTTCCCCACTCAGTACCGGTACCTCTAATGTTATCTCCTATGTTTATTATTATCATTGTTACTATTATTTGGACGTAGTACGGTAGTAGTAGTAGTAGTAGTAGTAGGGTAGTAGTATAGTAGAATATATGAGTAGAATAGTAGGAATAGAGTAATATGTTTATTATTATCATTGTTACTATTATTTGGACGTAGTACGGTAGTAGTAGTAGTAGTAGTAGTAGGGTAGTAGTATAGTAGAATATATGAGTAGAATAGTAGGAATAGAGTAATATGTTTATTATTATCATTGTTACTATTATTTGGACGTAGTACGGTAGTAGTAGTAGTAGTAGTATAGTAGAATAGTAGGAATAGAGTAATATGTTTATTATTATCATTGTTACTATTATTTGGACGTAGTACGGTAGTAGTAGTAGTAGGGTGGTAGTAGTAGTAGTAGTAGTAGTAGTAGTATAGTAGAATAGTAGGAATAGAGTAATATCTGATGTTTGTAAAATATAATGAATGTACAATATTAAATAAAAATCAAATGGACAAAAAGTAGTAGTAGTAGTAGTAGTCTATAGCCTATTCATTATAATTTGGCCAGCAATCTTACACCAGAACGTACAATACTCGAAAAGGACTAGCGTAAACAAGCCAACAATTCTACCATTTGGGAAGATTCAACCGGGGAATAGGTGTGGACATTTACAGCCCATTTGTCCTAGCCCTTTTTGAGTTACAGAAGTTAATGGTCAAACTATCTGGCCTAATAATAGTTAATACGATATAATGAGAGAGAGAGAGAGAGAGAGAGAGAGAGAGAGAGAGAGAGAGAGAGAGAGAGAATATGGGTATAGAAATAATGTAACCCTATTGATTCTACAGGGAACACTCATATCGATTACTTATACCTCACCTAAATACAGTAGCGAGAGAGAGTGAGAGTGTGTGTGTGTATGTGTGTGTGTGTGTGTGAGTGAGTGTGTGTAGCCCTAATATAAACCCTATTGATTATCTATGGAAGATTGACCATTATCGACCGACTACCTACCCATTCCACAGTGGCCACACACAATTCATGTCGCATTGCTAAGTACAGTCAGAGAGAGAGAGTGTGTGAGTAAGAGTGAATGAGAGAGAGAGAGAGAGTGAGTGAATGGGGGAGAGAGTGTGTGTGTGTGTGAGTAAGAGTGAATGGGGGAGAGAGAGAGAGAGTGAGACAAAGTGAGTGAGTGAGAGAACGTGAGAGTAAGAGTGAGTGTGAAAGAGAATGTAAGAGAGAGAGAGAGAGAGTGAGTGGGAACAGTAAACACCATCTACTATAATATATAACCCTATATCGATTGAACAGAACAGTATATGGAACACTGAGCAAATCGATCGATGAAATAACACGTTTCTCCCATAACCCTATTTGGACCAGGGGAGCAGGGGGGGGGGGGGATTCTTGGGTAGTGTTTTTGTTTTAAAGTTTGATGGAGGTCTATGGAAGAGACTAAACAAAAACAACTATACAGAGATACACACAATAGGAAACAACTACACCGGTTGATGGAAACGAGGAATGGTAGCGAGGAAACTAATCAGTACCGGTAAATAAATAAATAAATAAATAAATATACCAAAAAGCCCAGCATTCCCCCCATAAAAGGTACCGGGTACACTGAAATACCCGTCTACTGAAGTGCAGAGGACGCTGGTGTTGTTAAAGCTGATAAACACCCCCGCACTCTAAGCTCACAACACACCACTTTAATCTGGGTTCACTTACAGGGGAGTGGGCTCGTTTTTCTGGTACCTCTGCTTCATCCCGTTTAGCCCCATTAGTTTTCAGATACTAAGACGTTCGGCCCATTAGTGTGGCAATTTTTAGACCTTTCGTGCCATTTAGGTGTCATTTTTTTCCGGCGAGCGAAAGCGAGCCTGTAATTTTAGAAAAAAACGGCCTTCGGCCGCTACATTTTTCTACCGAAAAATGTACAAAATTATCTTGAAAGGTGATCTAGGGGGTGTTTTTTTAAGTTTGATGGAAGTCTAGTGAAGCAGAAAAATAGCCCGGCCAAAGGCCGGTTCCTCCTAAATTACAGGCTCGCCATCGGTCAATGGGAAAGAAATTACACCAAAATGACACGAAAGGACTTAATAATGACAATGGAATGGGGTGAAAAGTCTTAAAATTACCAAACTAATGGGCCAAACTTTTTAAAATATGAAAACTAATGGGGCTAAACATGAGGGAAAAGACCAGAAAAATCAACCATCCCCATCAAGCTTGATGGAAATCTAGGCAGCAACCTAAATAAATAATACATTAATAAATATAATAAATATAATAAATATATATACCCGTAAAGTGGGGTAACTTCGGACTTGGGTGATAACTTCGGACATCGGCGATAATAAGTAATTAGACATTGTCATTATATAATAGAAACGCTTTTTATTTTTTATTTTTTTTGTGGGGTCCGTTTAGAGAAATGGCAAAGGAAGAGCATGTAAAAGTCCTAGGGAACTGACATGAGTATATGTACACGAAAAAATATTATATATGTGACGAAAATATGTACATTTTTCGCTACCCTGCCAAACTCCTATCACCCTGAAGAAATTTGTTTGTATGAATGATGTTGTGACTGATATAATTTTGTAGTAACATTACCAGAGACAACATCCACCAAAGGAAATTTGTTACACTTGTATAACGCTCTAGCTAGAACAGTATCATTTAACCGATTGTGTTTAAAAAAAAAAACATGGTAACTTCGGACATGGAACAAAACAATCGTTTGTTATTATTTGCCCTATGAAAATCATTCATAATACTTGTACATCATTAACATGGTGGTAAAAGATCAAATAATTATTCTCTGAGTCCAAAAACCCATAAAAATGTGATACTATGCTAACCGATTTATGTATTTCGGATAATTCTGGATATATAATATATATAAATTAGGAGAGGCATATATCTTGTCCAAAAAATTGTTTATCTGCCGAAAGAAACACCAACAAATACGTTATACCTATAAAAATGCTCAAATTCATAAAAGTGTATATGCAGTGATATATTATACATACCTATATATTTTCACTAGGCCTAGTTAATTTTCGAGTTATTGATTTGACAGCATTGGTTATTTTTCCTGCTCAATATTTTCTAGGAGTGAGCTCGATGCCTAACGAGAACAGATCCAAACAGAATATACAGTATGTTAAACATCGTATATATCCCCCTCCTATACTGATTATACAGGCCTAAAAGTATTGACTGTGCATTTTCCACTATAACATCAGACAGGAATAAGCAGCAATAATAAAATATTCATATAAAATAGTAGGAGCCGAAAAATGAATGAAATAAGGCCACGAACGTAGGTCCGAAGTTCTCCTCCGTTCGTCCGAAGTTATCTCGGCTTTCTTGGCAACCATTTTCCATAAGAAACACCGTATGTCCGAAGTTATCCATACATGTCCGAAGTTATCAACTTTTCAAGCAAACTTCGGACATCATTTAGGATAAGGATAGCTCTCTTCTTATGGGGGATAATTTTAGGAGGCTTCCTGGATTACGGCGCACTACCACCATACATCACTTGACCTAGTTAAATCTCTATAATGTGTTTACACTCAGGAGAAATTGTTAAAAAACATCGAAAAATGTCCGAAGTTACCGCATTTTATTTTACGGGTAATACATATATGAAAATCTCCCCTTCATGTGATTAACCCCTTCTTTACCGGCAACGTCTATTAAATTATATGCTAGCTATATTTAGACGATTTTGAGTAGTTTAGGAAGGATCTGTGGTTGTAAAAGGGGTTAAGTGAGATAGTTCGAAGACTTGTTAATGGTTGGAGGCCCTTTTAAAATTGAATACAAGTCTAATAGTAGCCAGAATTCAGTTAAAAGGACGTCGCCGGTACAGAAGGGGTTAAGCATTGCAAGAATCAAAGTTAATATAACCTACTCATATACTCAATATAGGCTACTCATATACTCAATATAGCCTACTCATATACTCAATATAGCCTACTCTTATACTCATATACTCAATATAGCCTACTCATATACTCAATATAGCCTACTCATATACTCAATATAGCCTACTCATATACTCAATATAGCCTACTCATATACTCAATATAGCCTACTCATATACTCAATATAGCTACTCATATACTCAATATAGCCTACTCATATACTCAATATAACCTACTCATATACTCAATATAGCCTACTCATATACTCAATATAGCCTACTCATATACTCAATATAGCCTACTCATATACTCAACATAGCCTACTCATATACTCAATATAGCCTACTCATATACTCAATATAGCCTACTCATATACTCAACATAGCCTACTCATATACTCAATATAGCCTACTCATATACTCAATATAGCCTACTCATATACTCAATATAGCCTACTCATATACTCAATATAGCCTACTCATATACTCAATATAGCCTACTCATATACTCAATATAGCCTACTCATATACTCAATATAACCTACTCATATACTCAATATAGCCTACTCATATACTCAATATAGCCTACTCATATACTCAATATAGCCTACGCATATACTCAATATAGCCTACTCATATACTCAATATAGCCTACTCATATACTCAATATAGCCTACTCATATACTCAATATAGCCTACTCATATACTCAACATAGCCTACTCATATACTCAATATAGCCTACTCATATACTCAATATAGCCTACTCATATACTCAATCATTCGACACGTGAAATCAACAGGGAAAAATGTCATGTAAACAACTTCGCCATGATTATAAATATTATACTAATCCCTCCCAAACTTAGATCAACATGAAGCAGCCTCGAAAGATCAGAGATAATTTACAAATGTCAAATATCTAAACATCCAGCAAAGGATCACCGCTGTACTACATACATTATATATAAAAACAGCCTCGTAAAGAAAAAAAACATATCATTGATCAATAAGAGTAATATTAGGTTATACAACTATAATAGTGTCTCTGCGGCATAATTAGACCAAGTTTATATAATTAGCATCCTATTTCAATACAAAGTCTTCAAAATAACTGACCAGTCTTGATGGGAACTTTGTAATTTACCGTCAGATGAAATGAAACAGTGAAAGCCTATTCACCCTTTGTAGAAAACGTGAGTAAACTGTCCCTTCACTGAACTAATTACCGTATAAACACGATAAGGAGTAACCATATACCGTACCCCCGTGTTAACTATGCCAGGGAAACTCTCCTTGCATTCTATGAAACTATGTCTCTTCATCATAGTATCAAGTTTCATAATCAACTACATATCTCACTACAAAATCTTCATAATTGGTAAGAAATCAAGAGGAAAACATGGCAATTTACCGCCAGAGGGAAAGAAACTGAGTATAGTTATTTCCACCATCTATAGTGATAATATTATCTTTTCCCTCCAGCTAAAGATATAATGTTTGTGGTATTAAGTCGTGGGAGAACGTTTCAAATTAAAGGGTTGACTGCTCAATTGATCTGCAGTCCTTTAAGCACAGAGAGAGAGAGAGCGCGCGAGAGAGAGCGAGCAATTATTGATCTATAGGTCATACTCCATTAAACGCACAAATACACTCACTCACTCACTCACTCACACTCAATCTCTCTCTCTCTCTCTCTCTCTCTCACACCTTCAGCATCAATATCCACCAATCTACTAGTTTGCACTGAACACTGAATGAATAATATACGAATAAACCCAATAAATTATGTATTAAACAGCTCCAATGTAAAGCATCTAGTTACCGGTATGCTAGAGATAAAGTTCAAGGTGAGGCTAGTTGTTTCAATCGATACCGGTACACTATACAGACCAATAACACACATAACAAAGCCACTCCAACATCTTCCTCTCTCTCCAACACCCCTTCTCCCCTCTCTACACTCTTCAGAAAATAGGAAATGTAGAATGTAGATAAGAGGTGCCGCTGTAAAGGCTTATCCCTCAATACCTTCACCTGACTTACGTATTTAACCCCTTCGGTACGATGACGTAAGGGGTAATTTAGGCGAGATTTGCATTTATTTTCTATTACCGTATTGGTTTTCTTCAGTTTCCTCCCAAGGGCCTTTGACCAAGGTTTTTTTCTACCAAAGAATGCCCAAATTTATCAAGGGGGTGGGGGTGGGGGTCTTGGGGATACTTTGTATAGCTTGACGGTGGTCTAGAGAGGAAACTACAAAAACAAAATAGAACAATAATAATACAAATATATATATATATATATATATATATATATATATATATATATATATATATATATATATATATATATATATATATATATATATAATACAATAAATTATCCCTTGAAGAAGATAACACGACGAAAGTTTAAGTTTTAAGTTTCTCTCCCACATATTTATAAACAGTATAAGGAAAACTTTAAGGAATATGCCTGGTTGCTGCATGCTTACAACCCTGTTATTATACTAGGACAAGTAACGCACTGTTGAACAACGTTTACAAACATTGCTTCAAATATCCGTTTAATCCAATGACACTACTATACTTGAGGTAATGTCAGGTGATTTGTGTCAGCATAGGAAGGCCCTCTCGCAGTAAATGATGAAAAAGATTCTCTTGATCTGTTACTATACAGTATAGCTTTGTTTTGGAGGCATGGGGTAAAACGTGCAAAATTCATCGTACGTCTGACAGCGGGGTAAACCTGGACAGGTGTACAACAAGCCGGGTACCTATTCGACACGGTGAATAATTCGGCTAAGAGTGAGAACATCAGAACCGAGGGAGAATTATACAAGCTCCAAGTCTATTTCAATTACTTTAAGATTATATTGACCTCCATTTATAATGGCTACTTTTTGGAAACGAGGCCTGGATAGGGTTGAATGCAAGACGACTGGCGAGGTGTGTGAAGTGCCGAAGCCTACGGAAGCCCAAACCGCACATACATTGCTTCCCCACACTCACACACACACACACTCTATTCGCAGCCAACACCACCTGCACCTCACACATACCTAGTACATACATTCATACAACACACACATATACATACATTCAACACACACCCGTACATACATACAACACACATATATACATACAGCACAGTCACATACATTGATTCACCACACTCACACGCTATTCTCAGCCAACACCACCTCAGATCAATTATGAAGTATTGAGACATGGACCTCACACACACACACACACATACATACAACACTCACATCATGACACATGCATACATACATACACTGCTATATCTCTGCGTCATATTATTGCCAAGTTTTCATAATTAGCAACATATTTCACTACACAATCTGGGTAATAGCCGAGTAATCAAGATGGGCGAGATAGTAATTAACCATCAGCTGGAAGATAAACAGACTATAGTGCAGTCTATGAAAAATTAGAAGCTATCTCGGGAATTTCGGTGTGATTGTCCTAGGTTTGAGTACTTAAGAGTGCCACATGTATTCATTAGTTTCATTGATGTCATTGATTAGGTTTATTTGTCGGTGCGAGTGTCCTAGGTTCGAGTCCTTGGAGTGCCACATGTATTGATTAGTTTCATTAATGTCATTGATTATGTTTACTTGTAAGGTAATTGGTGGGTTGGTGAATAAATATGAAATTATATACATCAGTTCAAGGGCTCACAATGTATCGGAATGTGTGGCCGCGACTGTACATGCATGCACTGACATTTTTGGCAAAGCTAGCTGATACGTGGTTCCTCTGCCATGTGCCCGAGCTGCCATACACAACCTTAATCTCCCTCCCTGCCCACCCCGAACCAACTTCCAGAAGCACATCCATACTCATATCTCTCACCGATCCATCCAATCACTCACAGACAACACGCAGCTGCATGCACGACTTCCCGAAATCCATCCTTCCGAATCCTCCCTTCCTCGCGAGGACAGAGTCCACCTGGCCAGGCTGAGATGCGGACACCATCCAGCTCTCCTGAGCTATCAGAAGAGACTGGATGACTCCGTTATCGACGCCTGCCCGGGATGTAACACAGCACCCCATACCATTAAACACATCATAGAAGACTGCATTTCACACAACCACTTACGCCAACAACACAATCTACACTCAATGAGAGCTCTGTGGGAAAGCCCGATCGTGGCCATGGCCTTTCTCAGGGACTCGGGGCTGTTCGGCCAGGCAGCTTAGGGAACAACAACAACCTTAATCACTTGGCAATGGCTTCTTTATTTACATGTGGCAACTGTCACCCAGCTCTACCGTGGGATTTTAGGCATTATCGGCAGAATGTCTAACACGTGGGAAAGGTGCTGTCTATCCTACATCGAACGAAGAGAAGCTAACTGAGTATTTCTGTATACTATTCCGTTCATTAAAGTGAATATTTACATGGCTGCATGTCACAACACAACACTTCTGATTCTTTAAACCAGAGCAATTTTGTTGAATGATTTGAGTGAACAAGAAAAGGTATACTGTATATGGAAATTAACATGGAATAGCATTGTTTTGGTTATTTAGGTCTATATAACTTCCCAAGACATAATTTGAAGTGTAAACCTTAATTTTATCTTTATATGTACAATAATAAAGACTACAAGTAATGGACTCGGCTTTCGTTTACACCATGCTTCAGAAGATGGGGCACTACGACTTTACAGAATACACATTTATAAGTCCCTAGTGAGATTGGAAAATTATAGTGTCCTTGTTCTTTAAATACCGATTATGTATGTATATATGGGAGAGTTGTGTTTATCTGTATGTGTATGTAAATATGTATCAGCATTAGTTATTTTGGGGCAGCTTATACCGGTATGCATCAGAGACAGAAGCGCATATTCTTAATCTTGCCAAAATTTATTACGCCATGAACACTCACAAGGCAATGCCAAAATGCACTACAACACTTCCAGCTATCGCCCTTTTCAAAACAGGTTAAACATGAATCACATCAAAACGAAAATTGGACAAAAACCAGTTACAGAACACGTAATGATATGTCACTTCTCAGGTAACATAAATTATAGTCTGTCTGTGTCCAGCTGATGGTAAATTCAATCCCTTAGCAGTTGATTTATCGATACTTAATGGGGAAATATATGACTACTGTACTGTATATCTGCATCATTTAAGTACCGTACCCAGTTTACATAATTAACATATTTCGCTACAAAATCTTCGTAATAGCCGAGTAATCAAGATGAGAACATGACAATTTACCGTCAGCTGAAAATAAACAGACTATAGTTTATATATTTCACTCGATTATTATGTTCAGTGTCATTCATTTCACCCAACATCACAGTAGTGTCAAGCACATAAAGTCACATATCACTACACATACGCATTAAAATTACGTATATATTTTCGCTTGTTTTGTTTTCTGTTTGTTTATTCACTTTAACATCTCTTTACTGTACTGTCGGGTACATGGGAAGCATATCAAAAGGGCCACACTCCTAAACGGCCGCAACCCAAATGGCCAAAAACCTAAATAACCAAGGTTAGGTTAGGTTAGCTCAGTCTTAGTTAGTTACATTGCGTTAGTGTACATTAAGTTTGGTTAAATCTTGGTACGCTAACGTTAGAATTGGGTTCGTATATGTTGAGAAACATTAGCTTAAGAGGCTGGGGCTGTTTTGGTTGTGGCCATTTCAGAATGTGGCCGTATTGACTTGCTACTTGTACCTACGAAATGTCACACAGATACGCAGTCCAATCAATTTTAGTTTATCGCCCCACATTACGCCTCAATACGCGTGAAAAACGGAAATGTCACACCCCGGCACGCAGTAATGTCAATATTATAGTTTTCGTTCTGCATCTTCCATTCAGTGTCAAACCAAATCCCTTCATCTTATTTCTTAATTCAGCATATGTCAAGCTAATAGTATGGTTAAGTTAGTTCTTAATGTCTTACGAAGTGATATAATGGCCAGAACAATGCCATTTCATGTTATTTTTCCTGTATATTAGTTTCTATTATGGCATATGTAAAGCCAATATAATGGTCTACAGTTCTTAAGTCTTACGAAGTGATAACATTACCAAAACAATGCAATGACACGTTAATTATCCTGTATGCTTTCTCATATTCACTGGTCTTAAAACCACATTGCAACTGTTGACACTCTGATTCCATTTATCGTAACGCTATGGGCCATTTCATTAAACCATGGTAAAAGCTTTCCCTACGACCTTTCACGACCCAGATTGTCCCTTATCGTTTATCTGTATACGGGTCAATCTGGGTCGGGAAAGGTCGTAGGGAAAGCTTTTACGATAGTTAAAGGAATGGCCCATAATCTTGTCACTTTGTCTAGTACAGTTGCCCCTAGAAGTTCCCATAGCCCACCTTATGTTTCCTTTATTTGGGCCTATATGGAGTTTGTGGATTGTAATTTAGCATATTATCATACAGACGCAGACACAAATTAAATATAAGAAAAAGTCACTTTAAGGCTACATAAATTCTCTATTGAGCAGTTTATATAAATCATGAGGAGTAGAGGAACTTCTATAACCAACTATACCAAATACTTGTCAACCACCTTAACGCCCAAAACGGCTGGATTCCACTGGTAATTCGCTTGTGAAAAGGGGAAATGCCTCTGGTTTAGTCATCAGCAATTTACGAACCAGGGGAATTAATACGTGCATCGGGAAGGAGGATACGAAGATGCTCACTGCCAGCCGTTCAATCACTAATAACCAGCTGTACTTCACGAGTAAGTAGGTGATGAACTGGTGAATTGACTGCCAGTGACTTACGAACACGCTTAATTATGACGAAACGGGGGGAAAACGTATCGGGAAGGAGGCTGCGAATATTCTCACTGCCAGCCGCTCAAACACGAATAACCAGCTGTATTTCACGAGTAAGTAGGTGATGAACTGGTGAACTGACTCTTCCCTGGTGACTTATAACAGGAGATAATGTACGGAGCTAGAGAGGACGCGTACGGGAGAGTGGATATGGTGGAGTGTGACTGGCCCGTGGTGAGGAGTGAAGGCTATGTGTGTGTGTGTGTGCAACGAAAACGGTGGTGGTGGTGGTGGAGGAGGGAGGGTGCCAGAGTGGGGTGGGGTGGGGTGGAGAGACAGAGAGACATATGTAAGTGAGTGAGAGAGAGACTATGTCTGAGTGAAAGAGAGAGGGAGACTATGTGTGAAAGAGAGAGAAAACAACTGTGAGAGAGAGACTATGTGAGAGAGAGAGACTATGTGAGAGAGAAAAAGAGGAATAGGAGTGATAGTCGAGTCGGGTGGCGTGAAGAGAGAGAGAAAGAGAGGTTGGAGAGCGTGTGTGTGTGTGTGGAGAGATAGAGCGAGAGTGAGAGAGAGCATGTCGGGTCACTGAGTGTATATTCCTGACCTTTTCAGTACGTCTTATCCATTTCATTCACGCAACCTTCACATCTAGCTTAGAAAGGACCTGCTGGAGCTAAAGGCTTTAAGGGAGAGGTAGGCCTAGTCGTTTTTTCTGTGGGATCTGTGAGAATAAAAAGGGTAAACAAAAATCTAACTTAACCCTCTGACTTAACATATACCCTTCTTAACCCCTTCTTTATCGGCGACGTCTTTTCGATTTTATTGTAGCTATGTTTAGACGATTTTGTGCAGTTTAAGAAGGATCTGTGGTAGTAATAAGGGTTAAGAGAGATACTTCGAACTTGTTAATTGCTGGAGGCCCTTTGTAAACTGCACACAAATCGTCTAATAGTAGCCAGAATAAAGCTTAAAAGACGGAGCCGGTACAGAAGGGGTTAATATGATTAGAATCGTCTAATATTAGCCAGAAAATACATACCGTAACATAAAATAAGGCCATTGAGCAAGGGGGATGTTTCACTGTGGCCATGTTTAACCCCTGCATTACTATTATGTAACCTTCATATTCTGGTTACCATTAGACGATTTTCTTTAGTTTATAATCTATCTGTAAGACTCAAATGGGGAAATACTATCTCAATAAACCCTCTTAGAGATATAGGTCCTTCTTAAACTGCATAACATTACCTAGTTTTACCCAGAATCAAAATTCAAAAGGCGTCATGGTGCTGAAAGGGTTCAAAATATGTCTCCAAATATCGCAGTGTCATATCATCCTCTACCGGTTATATTTTCCCACCATAAATTACCACACTATATATATATCAGTACCACCACCACTACCGCTAAACTCCACCACAACTACCCCCACCACTACTCCACCACAAATACTGCATGTTCCACCATCACCACCATTGCTAAACACTACCACCACCACCACCAACAGCACTAAACTCCTACTCCAACACCACCACCATTACTGTCAGTGAACTCTAACCACATCACCACTACAATCCCCACCTCCACCACTAAGCTCTACCACATGCTCCACCACCACCACCATTACTGTCAGTGAACTATAACCACATCACCACTACAATCCCCACCTCCACCACTAAGCTCTACCACATGCTCCACCACCACCGTAACGTAACCACCAACGTAACACCGATATTCAAAAAAGGCAGCAAATCCCTACCCAGTAACTATCGTCCAATTAGCTTAACCTCAGTTGTATGTAAAATGCTAGAAACGGTCATACGAGATCGACTCGTAAATCACTTAGAGGAAAATAACATACTTAAAGATACTCAACACGGCTTTCGTAAAAAACGTTCCTGTTTAACAAACCTCTTAGACTTCTTCCACGATATCCTCAACCTCTACGATGAGAGTAAAGCTGTAGATATTATATACCTTGATTTTCAAAAGGCCTTTGACAAAGTTCCCCACAAACGTTTACTGCTAAAACTAAAAGCGCATGGAATACAAGACGGTGTGTTGAAATGGATAGAAAATTGGCTCAGCGACAGAAAGCAAAGAGTAGTCATAAACGGTAAGGCATCTAAATGGACCAATGTAAGTAGCGGGGTACCCCAGGGATCGGTACTAGGACCAATTCTCTTTCTAATTTACATCAACGACATAGATGAGGGTCTCACCTGTACAATCTCAAAATTTGCTGACGATACAAAAATTGCAAATAGCGTACTCTCAAAAGAACAAGTTGACGATATGCAACACAATCTAGATAAATTGTCATGTTGGGCCCAAATTTGGCAAATGAGTTTCAATGCGGATAAATGTAAAGTACTACATATCGGATACCTAAATGAGAAAGCAAACTATTCGATGAATGGCACTCAGCTTAAGAATGTAAACAGAGAAACCGATCTGGGAGTAACAATATCGAGTAACCTAAAACCGAGTCAACAATGTTCAGAAGTTGTTAAGAAGGCAAACAAAATAATTGGCTTTATAGGCAGGTCATTTGAGCATAAATCCAAAGAAGTTATCCTAACCCTTTACAATTCCTTAGTCCGCCCTCTTTTGGAATACTGCGTTCAATCCTGGTGCCCTTATTACCAAAATATATAAACAAGCTAGAACGAGTTCAACGTAGAGTTACCAAAATGATACCTAGCCTAAAGAACAAACCATACGAAGAGCGTCTTAGAGAATTAAATCTATTTCCTTTAACCCAGCGCAGATTAAGAGGTGACTTAATTCAAGTGTTCAAAATCATCAAAGGCATCGACAATATGAACTGTAGTAAGTACTTCACTATCGACCAATCTAATTACACGCGGGGAAACGGTTGCAAAATTATTGGTAAATCTTTTAACTCACACGAATCTAAGAATTTCTTCTTCAATCGAGTTGTCAACTTGTGGAATGGGCTTCCCCGAAACGTTATAGACTGCATCACCGTTGATTCATTTAAACTCCGCCTAGACAAATATCTCGCATCAAACCCGCGACTGACTGCGTTTGTAAATGAATAACTTTATTTTATCCCCCCCTCAGTTACTAACCCATCTGTCCCCTACTAACTTCCTAATCCTGCCACGGACATTAGTTCCAGGGCAGTAATTCCCTTTCCAATGTTCCCTTACCCACTCTAAACCACTGTTTGGACACTTGATCCTCAGTGTTTTGGAGGACAAGCAACCTAGAAGGGTCACTAGATCTGTTGTTGCTTGATTTCCTTTGTACTCCTTTGTACCACCACCACCATTAAGGGGAGGTTTTTAGTTTGTTCCCTAGATATCCTTCAAGCTTAAGATTACACCCCCTTGAGCCCCTTTCAAGATAAATTTGTACATTTTTCGGTAGAACAATTTCCCGGCTGAAAGCCGGTTCCTCTTAAATTACAGGCTCGCTATCGCTCGCCAGGATAAAATCGACACCTAAATGGCACGAAAGGTCTTAAAATTGACAGAAATGGGTTGAAAGTTCTTAAAATCGTGAAAATAATGGGGCGAACGTCTTAAAATTAGAAAAACAACGGGGCTAAACATGAGGGAGAAAGGAGTAAAGAAAAAAATCCCTCAAGTGGAGATCTCCCCTTAATGCTATTGAACCCCTAATCACAACCTTAATAGCCCACTAATATCACACACTCCATCACCATTATCAAAGCAATTATTATATTACCGTATATTATTATATTAGCAAAGTATATACCGTATTATACACACATTATTACATCATTAGCTACCAATCACACACACATACACACACACAGGCCTAATCCACCACCACTACCACTGTTCTACATTGCCATTACTAACACCACAGCTTGTTCCAAATAAGTAGGCCAAAACTTTTGAACATTGACCTATATAACTCACAAACGACTAGAGTAATCCAGCTAATATTTCTACCATTTAGGAAGGGTCAGTCAGGGAATAGGTGTGGACATTTTCAACCCATTTGCTCAAGCCCTTTATGAGTTACAGAGGTTAGGGTTCACGATTTCCGGCCTACCTATTTACCACTTCCAACCACACAAACTCCTCCACATAGCACTACCTTTGCTTTGGTATTAACACCATAACACCACCACCTCCAACCACATACGTACACCACCGTTTCGAACCACATACACCACTGCCACTACCATACTCTTTAACCCTTTCACGCTTATGACGCAATGTTGAGCCTATTAGGGATACTTTAAAGCCTTTGTTATCATCAGGGGTATTTAGAAACCTGTAGTTTAGTTACTTCAACCTCTGCAGTTGTCTTTGAGTTAGCTGTGGGCAGAAAACTCATTTTGGAGAGGTAATTATAAGAGTGAGAGAACGCTATTTCTTATTGCTAATCTGGCAACCTCTGCGTCATAAAAGCGTGAAAGAGTTAATACCACACACCACCGCCACATACTACACACCACCGCCACTGCCATACTCTTTCATACCACACAACACCAGCACTACCATACTCTCTCTCTCTCTATTACAACCATAGTACTACCACAAACACTTCATCACTATACCACATCACACCACAACCAACCACTCATCACATAACCCCAATACCTTCACGGTCTTCTCACGGTCTGCTCTTTGGCTTCCATCTTATGCAGGAGTGGAGATATGCTATGTGTGTATGACAATAACAGCATCAATGACCAACACTGTACACTCTGCAATCGTGGCCTTAACCCTTTGAGTACCAGCGACGTGTGTTATATTATATTCTAGCTATGTTTAGACGATATTATGCAGCTTAAGAAGGATCTGTGGTAGTTAAAAGGGTTGGTTGAGATAGTTTGAATCCATATTATTGCCTGAGGTCCTTCCTAAGCTGTATAAAATCGTCTAATAGTTCAAAGAATATGATGAAAAGGACGTCCCTGGTACCGTATGGGTTAAGTGGACATTTTTAGTTTGTTCCCCAGACCTCCATCAAGCTTATAATTGCACCCCCTAGACCCCCTTCCAAGATAAATGTGTAAATTTTTCGGTAGATTAAGCTTGATGGAGGTCTAGGAAGGAAACTAAAACAATATGTCAATAAATAAGTCACCTAAAAAATTACCCCTACCCCCTTAAGTCAGCACACTGTAAGTCAAGAATAGCGTCAGGACTGGAGCCCCTATTCGGGAGCTCCAGTCCCTTGTTAAATGAATCTATGTTTCCTGCGACAAATTTACTAAAGCTTTAAACATTCTTATTGAATTACTCTGGCATGAGAAACCAATTGTGCCCGATTATGTTGTTGCCAGAGTGAATAACCTGTATTTTGTTTTTGTTTGTTCACTTTGAATAGAGGAACCTTTAGCGTGTCTGTACGATGGAAGTTTAAATACATTGTTATTATAAAGAAACTTGTTAATATTGATCAACTTCTCTTTCATAATATAACATTCGCATCCCTAGTCTTACCGTACTAAAAATATATATATTACCGTAACTAATTTTGTAACTCCTAACATTAGCAAATAGTTTTAAATTATATTTTAATCAAAATGTATGTGCCAGCCAGACGTATTCCGTATAGACTTAGCATAATCAATAAATATTTTCTAAGCAAGGCCACACTCTTACACATGATCACTGTACACATCTTCTATTTGTTGAAAAACACACACGCGCACACACACACACCACACATGCATACATACATACATACATACTTACAAACAAACATACCGGTACATACATACATGCATACATACATACATACTGTATATACCCGGTACATACTTAAAAAACAAACATACAGGTACAATGGTACATACATACAAACAGACATATATGAAGTTATTTGCATATTTATTGATTTAGATATTCAGTTCCAGTATATATTGATTCATATAAGTATTTATGGTATAACTAATTTATGACCATCATGATGACCAGTAATATATCATCTTGCAGGGTTTAAAACGAACTAATCAGACGTCTTGTGGGTTATTGTTATATTTATTTTAATTATTATTGAGTATTATGTGTTTTTTTTTTTTTTTTTTTTTTGGGGGGGGGGGGATTTTGCTACAGGTTGCTTCTCCTTTTGTCTCATACACTAATATACCGGTATATATATATATATATATATATATATATATATATATATATATATATATATAGTAGATCATAAGGCTCCGGCTCATGACCGTAGTGATTAACGGAATTGCAATAATGTCAAAATCAATTAGGAAGATAAAGTAGGGTGGTCGTCATAAGAGGCAGAAGTTGTTATTTAGTATTACTTTTATTATTATTATTTCCTGGGGGTGGGTGGGCGAGGTGGCATATATATTCTCTCTCTCTCTCTCTCTCTCTCTCTATATATATATATATATATATATATATATATATATATATATATATATATATATATATATATATATATATATATATATATATATATATATATATATATATATATATATATATATATATATATATATATATATATATATATATATATATACTGTATAATATAAACTGTATATAGTATTATATATTATCCGCTCGTAGAATCAGAGTAGTAAAGTACCCCCTCCTCCGCTCCAACCCTGTCGATATCCGTTTTCTGTTGGCGTCACTTAAATGTCAATGATCACACAGATCCCTTCCACTGCATTTAATGGGGTGTTAGCGGGCGGAATGGGACAATTATTAGTTATTGTATGGACATGATTAACCCTTTTGTACCCTGGTATAAGTAAATAGGGCACACATTTTGAACATTAACCTCTCTAACTCACGAACGACTAGAGTAATCGAGCTAATATAGCTACCGTTTGGGGAAGGGTCAGGCTGGGAATAGGTGTGGAAAAGTACAGCCCATTTGCTATAAGCCTTTTTGAGTTATATATATATAATTTTTTTAGGTTTCCTCCCTAGACCTCCATCAACCTTAAAAAGTACCCCCCAAGAACCCCCCTCCCCCCCCCCCCCCTTCGAGATAATTTTGTTTTACATTTTTCGATAGAAAAATATCCTGGTTGAAGGCCGTTCCTCCTAAATTGCAGGGTGGCCATCGCTAGCCAAGAAGAAATCGACACCTAAATGGCACAAACGGTCTTAAAAATTAACAAATGTATGGTGCGAAAGGTCTTAAAAGAGCCAAGTAATAGGGTGAACGTCATCAAATCTCAAAACTAAAGGAGCTAAACATGAGGGAAAATAGTTTCCAGAACACCCCCCCCCCCAACCCACCTTAATACAATGCCATTCTTACGAACACAAGACGATTTTATTCAGCTTAGGAAGGAGTTGTAGGGGTCAGGGGGTTAATCGAGGTACACATTACCGGTACCCATTTATTTCCTGCAGGACCATCCAAACCTGAGTAAATTCGTCTAATGTTAGCCAGAATAAAGTTAAAAGGTGTCCTCGAATATTGAAACTTAATCTCAAACTAATATAAATATATATATATATATATATATATATATATATATATATATATATATATATATATATATATATATATATATATACACGTCGGTATGGTTTATTGTGAACACACATGGTTGCTAGCCTTTTTCACACACGCGAGTAAAGCCGCTCCAAGGTTAATCCTTAGGTACTATAATTATAATTATATAGGATGGATATATATATATATATATATATATATATATTCTACTTATTCATTTTACATTTATATATTTATTTATTTATTTTATTTGTTATTTTATCATTATTATTTTTTTGGTGGTGGTGGTATCACTAGACTATTTGATTCAGTTTATATTAGGATTCCGATGTTTACCCGAGATAGTTATTATCCCAATAGATTTTCGGTAGTCCTTCCTATGCTCAATAAAACTGTCCTCCTTCACACTCAAATGTACCCATACCCATAACAAACAGTCGACAATACTAGTACAGTCTACTTAGTTTGACCTTTGGATCTCACTTCTACATGAGCATGGCCCCATTTCTGTCAATTTTAAGACGTTTCGTGCCATTTAGGTGTCGATATTCTATATTATACGGTACCTTTTCGAATATACCTTATAATACAGTATATACAGTATAACATCTGAGGTGAAGCCATTCATTTAGGGGGTTGAGGAGTGATTGGTGCTTCTGAATGCTTGCTTGTGTGCTTGCTTTTTGTTGGCAAACTGTTACTATGTGTTCGCCTGTCACCTCCTTTTCCTTTCTCGTCTCTTGCTGATCCTCCCTACCCCTTGTGGGAGTAAGGGTTGGCTACTGACTGACTGACATACCTTGCTATTATACCTTTATGATGTCTTCTACTATACCTTTTTCTTCTACTTATTCTTAGTATATCTGTATCATATACCTTTTGCTTAGGACAGTGTAGCTCCCCTAACACATCAAAGGTCGTTGACTTTATTCCTTCAAGGCCGACTGGGAGGAAAGAACCCCCCCAGCCCTTATGCCCCCCCCCCCCCCCCTCTCCACCCTTACACCCACCACTGAACGCCACCCCCCGCCCACGTTTTTTTGTTTAAGTATATACCGGTATATACAATCGCCGAGGGGCAGTTTGTATCCTTGTAAAAATGTGTGGACCTCAAATTTATCGTTATAAAATACCTATCGAGGTTGATTTACGTATGTATTAAATATACATACAATGGCTATGTTTGGCATTCATAATGTGTGTATATGTAGGCTATAAATATATATAAAATATATACAGTATATATATATATATATATATATATATATATATATATATATATATATATATATATATATAGAGAGAGAGAGAGAGAGAGAGAGATTCATCTAATGGTAGTTAGTTACTACCATTAGATGAATCTCTCTCTCTCTCTATATATATATTTATATATATATATATATATATATATATATATATATATATATATATATATATATATATATACTGTATATATATTTATAGCCTACATATACACACATTATGAATGCCAAACATAGCCATTGTATTTATATTTAATACATACGTAAATCAACCTCGATAGGTATTTTATAACGATAAATTTGAGGTCCACACATTTTTACAAGGATACAAACTGCCCCTCGGCGATTGTATATACCGGTATATACTTAAACAAAAAAACGTGGGCGGGGGGTGGCGTTCAGTGGTGGGTGTTAGTACAATTAAAGGAACGATTATATGTCCTTCGAGATACACTGTAATAATAAAATGGTAAACAAAAAGTCAATTAATGTGATAGGGATACCGACAGTCAATTAATATGATAGGGATACCGACAGTCAATTAATATGATAGGGATATCGACAGTCAATTAATATGATAGGGATACCGACAGTCAATTAATATGATAGGGATACCGACAGTCAATTAATATGATAGGGATATCGACAGTCAATTAATATGATAGGGATACCGACAGTCAATTAATATGATAGGGATACCGACAGTCAATTAATATGATAGGGATACCGACAGTCAATTAATATGATAGGGATACCGACAGTCAATTAATATGATAGGGATACCGCAGATTTATATTTATTTGATATACTACCGGTATTCCCTCTTTGTATTAGCTGGGTACATTATTATCCTGACCACTATACCTTTAGAGAGTTACCCTAATTGTTATGGACAGTTTAATTACGGTAATTACCCTCTTCATACCTTCTTTAGGAGAGTATTTTTTTTCTGGACCCCGTTCTCCCTCACGTTTAACCCCATTAGTTTTGCGATTGTAAGACATTTTCCCCATTAGCTTGGTTATCTAAACACCTTTCGCCCCATCTCTTATGTCCATTATAGGCCCTTTAGTGACATTAAGGTGTCGATATTTTCCTGGCAAGCGATGGCGAGCCTGCAATTCCTTTTCAAAGAATCAGGGTAATTCTGTGATAATGCTTATAATGAAAATTACAGAAAATGTAAAGAAAACCAGAATTTAATGGTTAAATGTCCTGATAGGTATTCGAGGGTTTAATATTCTATTCGCCATTTTATTCTATTTGGAATATAATGCACGTGTAGCCTACTATTTATGTTATCTTATTGCATGTACTGTATATACTGATTGTATCGTGGTTCGCGTGTCTCACACACCACTTAGCCAAAATGATCGATATTGTTTTCATCGGTTCCCCCCCCCCCCTCTCTCTCTCCCTCTCTTTCTCTTATATATATATATAATTTGATACAATATGAATAATCATATATTGGTCTTGATGTGTAGGTGTATGCATGTGTATGAATGTATGCGAATCTGTATATTATTATACCACAAATTCAATATAGGGTGTGTAATGAACTAAGTAATAATTTCTGGTTCTGTCATTTTAGGTCACAGACACTTCCATGTGTGTAACTAGCAAACGATAATGTATACATTTAATATAAATATATGGTGTTATTATATACTTATTTCTCCTTTGTATGAGTTCAACCTTTAGTTACAGTTCTAAATATACCGGGATTTTAATATTATTGTTATAATTATTTTAGTATTCTTATAATAATTATTACTATTAGTAGTAGCCTAGTATTAACCTATACACACTCAGGTACTGTACGTGAAGTAATAGTATAATGTGGCACTAGACCTACCCAGCTTTGTCTTTATTTTTTGTTTTACAAAATCAGTATAACTATATGAAAACATATTTTCGCATTCCAATGTCGAAGGTTGGAGTTAAAGAATAAATTCTGGATTTACGATAATGCTAACGTGACTGAGTCCACTGGGAAGTTATACACATCGTATTCAATTACACATTATATAAAAACAAACATTGTAAACACAATTCTACATTTCCTTTTGTTTGTATTTAGAAACCCTCGAAAATAGGTACCGGTACCTATTTTGGGTGACAGGTTGAATCATGTGTTGAACGAAAGCGTAGTCATATTTTGTGTGATATACAGTATTTTCATTTCAAATATTACAATCTAACTTGAAGTATACGATGTAATGAATGTAACCATTTACCTTTATTTCAAGTTTATTTGATGTATATGCTTCCACGAACTCTAAACATAGATACCATGATAAATAAAACATTAAATGTAAAATAAAGAAACACATCACACACAACGAAAGAAAACATTGGCCTGAAACGCTGGGCGTGCCGTGATTGGTTGGTCCGTGGGAGGGGAGCATCGCCTGACCCGGGAGGACCAATCAGCGAGGGGCTTCCATATCGATCTTCTGGAGCGCGCTGAGTTGCCAAAGAGCTGCCAGCTGGAGTTTCAAGGTGTGTGTGTGTGTGTGTCTGTGGACTACCTCGCCTCACACGCCATACATTGAATACAAATTCAGTATAATTCCATTTCCAGAGAGTTTGTTTAACCTTATGCAACACTCATTTATATCAGTTGTTCTGTAGTAGGTGGTGGTTTTCTGATTCACCCTTATTCCAGTGATTATCTCTCAAGAAGCACTATAACTAGATCCAAAAATGTATGACAAACTATTACACGATAGCCGGTACTCATTAATAAATAGTCATCGAAAAATGCCAATTATTATCAAAACAAGATGTTGAGAGGTTCTTGTGTTGGCACTGGTCGTCTCTTTGTTTTCTAATACCTCTTGGAAAGGCACTGTCAGATAATCATATATCATTCCCTTTCAATCAGCAAAGGTCATAGGTCGCACAGAGAGCCTTTTGTTGTTCCGATAAAATTCGCTAATAGCCCGCATCGTGAGTGAACCGCAGAGGTAAACAATACCGGTTGGAGAGTCACCCCACCGCTGACGTCACTCGGTCACCTGGCAGCACGCAATCTCCAGGTCGATGTGGCCTAATCCAAAATTCGTGGAGAGGGGACTTTTGTTTTAGCCCTATATAGTATGTTAAAATTTGCTTTGGTGCATACATAGATATATAGCTACACGGACAGATAAGTCATCATAAATTTGGTAGCTCTTTCCACTTAATATGTATGATTGGAAGCATAGTGCTCATAAAATGAGAGTAGGAAGGGCTGTGCTAGGAATATCCACGTGTTTGCACTACCAAGGGCTTCATAATGGAAATATAAACGTGTGCTATGCTATGAACTGATTTCCTTAGTAGGCCTGATGCTCAAACAGCAGAGTTAAGCACGAATATCCCATTCGAACCACGTTTAATTGCAGTATGTCATATGACTGACATACACGATTTATCTGTATATTATTAGTTATTACCCCTTTGATGAATTATTTTTCTGTGGAATTATGGGACAAAACACTTACTAATATTGACAGAATAAGGACAAAACAGTCAAGGGTCAACTTACCAGCATCAACATCGGCCATCCCGGTGAAGAGTTGAAGGGTAAACAAGCTTTAAAAGTCCCCACAAGAATAAAGCAGATCAACACACTAGTTACTGTAAAAGCGTATCTATCTCCCCATGGAATACGAGCCGAAGAGTGTAAATGGCGAGAGATCCCGTGAGCACTAACACCCTCCTCGTGTCACGGTCCATGTGATACTGAGACAGACTGACGGTGTGAGGGTGAGGGAGTTCAAATTTCAGTCTGTCGCACGTTCCCAGACTTAAACGCGCACGCTCTAGTGGAAAGAAGTAAAGAGTAGGGATCGCACGTTTATTGTAGTACATTGTATGTATGTAAACACTACTTGTCACACTGACCAGTTGGCAAATGTCAAGGGCGATGAGCTGATGGTCAAACAACTCAACCAGTAAACCATTTCAACAATTAGAATCAGTTGAACGAGTGGAGGGAGATTTAGGGATCTCTTCATCATACGTTCAGTGTAGGCTTACACAGTGTAAACACAAAACTTGTCACTCTGACCAGGTATTAAATAACACCCCGTTTTTAACATGAATCATCAATTACAAACCCCAATGCATTTGAATAAACTAATGAGAGCATATGGTCCTTCCGGGATTCGAACTCGAGACACCACACCCAGAACAGATGTCCAGGGAGGTAACCGGACATCTCAACCTGCTATGGACCACATCATCTATAGGCCTACAGCGGAACGAATGGAAAGAACTGTTGGGGATGGCATGGTTATTGAATAGCATGAAGGGGACATCCTGACGACGTATACAGACTAAATACACATAACAAAGCCACTCCAACAGCTTCCTCTCTCTCCAACACCCCTTCTCCCCTCTCAACACTCTTCTCTGAGCTAGTGCCGATACAAATGGAAAGTCCTGTATAGAATCGTAAGATTCAGAGTCGTAAAGATTCCAGGACGAGCTCAATAGAAAATGAATGAATGAATGAATGAATTGAAAACCTAACTTAGTCACAATTTAATGACCAAGTAGCAGAGATGGATGTGTACGGCCTGGATTCATTAACCCTTTGAAGATCATGACGCATTTTGACTTTATTCTGGCTATCATTAGACGAGTTTATTCAATTTAGGAAGGATCTGTGGGCATTATGAGGGTAGAGACTCTCAATTAACCCTCTGCCTTCCATATACCCTTCCTAATTGAATAAACCCATCTAGGCTAAACATAGCTAGAAAACAAAGAAGAAATGCGTCATCGGATCTTCTAAGGGTTAACTTCGCCATTCCATCATACTTAACATTCCCATTTAACACGGTATTACCATTAATAACCGCAACTTTATTCTGGGATCATTTGGATACTATTTTGCATTGGTACTATCAACTAAACTGAAGGTAGGTGACAATGACGACGAGTGCCTCCCCCAAAGTTGAAAGAGTGGCAGGGCCAAAATCAAGGATTGTACGAGCCAAAATACCTGGACACACGGAGTTTGAAGCAATTTAAGTCATAGGATAAGGGAAAGATGGATTCAGGGAGAGAACCAGAATTCAGTTGTTGAACAGAAGAAAGATTTGGATTATCATTTCACTCTTTGGTTATATACAGTATATATAATCATCCAATGTCATTAATGCGATCCACGTGACTCAATTCCTGTGTTGATGAAAGGGAGGGGTGTCACTTAAATTTACCTTGAATTTACCTTGAAGCGCTTCTGCCTCAAGGGAGTGCTGCTCCCCTGATGATCCCTGAGGCAAGGCCACGGCGTCGCCGTATGGCAGTATATTGGGGTCACCTACTCCACTTTTATTAAGCTTAGGAAGGATAATGGTAGCTAAAATGATTAATCGAGTTAGTCTGTAGCCTTTTAATGGGTAGATGTCCTTCCTAGGCTGAACAAAATCGTCTAATAGTTGCGAGAATAGAAGGCAAAGGACGTCACCGGTACAGAAGGGGTTAAAACAAAATGAACATATCTTGTGGCCGATACAAATAAAAGTTGTGATAAAAGCCAATTGAGATAGACACAAAACAAATTGATACTGAACAAATAACGTTGAGGTAAACAAAATATAGTTGCATTTAACTTAATATAAACAAAATTGGCCGCACAAAATATTGAAATGGAAAAAGCCACACTCACACAAAACAAACTGATAAAGTTAACCATTTAACTTTTAGAGGTCCTTCCGAAGTTGAATACAATCGTCTGGAAGTAGTTATAACAAAACCAGATGTCGTTCAGCACTATTCAACTTAACCCCTTCAGTACCTGACGTTAATTTTAGTTTTAATTTCGGCTACCAATAGAAAATGACCTTTCGTCCATTTTCTTTGTCAATATTAAGACTTTTCAGTATAACTAAATAAGTTGGTCACCCATTATTTTGCAATATTTGAGAACAAATATGGATTTTATATGCTCTAAACATCATATAATAATGTGTTTTAAGCCTCGGCCAAACCTAATAAAAATATATGGTACTAAAATGGAAATTTTTCGTAACATGGTTGTCAATACCTTCCTATAGACGGCACCGATTCGTACACACGCTATTTTCACCTGCTTGCCTACTGATGTGATGTTAGAGGTAAGCTTTTTCGCATAGGTTTAAACTTCCTGTAGCTGGCATGCAAGGGCTAGTTTAGTATTCCACGTACTGGGTACTATGAATCCGCTGTTGCTGGCATGCAAGGGGTAGTTTAGTATTCCACGTACTGAGTACTATGAATCCGCTGTTACTGGCATGCAAGGGCTAGTTTAGTATTCCACGTACTGGGTAGGCTACTATGAATCTGCTGTTGCTGGCATGCAAGGGCTAGTTTAGTATTCCACGTACTGAGTACTATGAATCCGCTGTTACTGGCATGCAAAGGCTAGTTTAGTATTCCACGTACTGGGTAGGCTACTATGAATCCGCTGTTGCTGGTATGCAAGGGCTAGTTTAGTATCCCACGCACTGGGTCTAGGTTAGGTTAGGTTAATATACTAGGTCTCAGACTCAGAAACAAGATTCGTAGTTGCGGTAGTATTTACAGATACGCCCGAATACTAAATGGGCGGCGGCCCAACCGCCATGGCACCGGTCGGCGGTAAGGGTTCGTGTTGTAGGCTATCCCACATAGGCCTACTAGGTACTACGGACACATTGTAGGCGTTAGGTGTGGATTAGTCTTGTATCCAATGTACTAGGTCTATGTTACTGGATATTTATGATTTAAATAAGTGCTACGTTTTCGATAAATCTGGTTATATGGCTTTGCAATTAGAGAAATCATGAGCCGATCTCCGACATTTCGTTAGTCTTTTTCGATTCTCAAAATCCGATCCAAGTTTTCCCAAAAATTGGCTCGGGTTTTCCAAAATTATGTTTTTTGGGGTTTGCAATTTAGGGAAACATGAGCCAAATTTCTAAATGAGGTTACTGTAATTTTGTTGTCTACAAACTCGCAAAATCCGAGCCAGCTTTGGCCAAAACTTGGCTCGGGTTTTCGAAATATTGGGTTTTATGCCTTTGAAATACCTTAAAACACGAGCCAAGTTTTGCTAAAATAAGTTTTTATCGCCGTTTTACGCATTTAACCCCTCATTTTCCCTGTACTTCATAGCCCTCCCCACTATCGGGCGGCGTGTCTTAAGATCGTTGTATAATGGGGAAAACGGTTTCGCCGAGGGTTGTCATTATTTCCAAACACTATATATTGATGAAAACTAACAGGGAAAAATACAAAAATCCATGGGAAAATTAGTGACCATCTTATTTAGTTTTTCCGACTTTTCGTACCATTTAGGTGTCTTTTTTTTCCTGGCGAGCGATAGCAAGCCTGTAATTTTAGAAGGAACCAATCGATAACAATAATAAACAAACAATAATTGGGAAAATCTAGTGACCCTGCAAGCTCCACACATTATGCAAGTTAAGGTTAATACCATTGCACTGTATAAAACAAAACTGTCCCAATGAACCTCCAATAACCCGCAATAACTATCAAACATTCCCTTCTTGCAACGTTAGCACCAGAATGTATGAAACAAACGTTAGGTGGCTACGATAGAACTTTGTAAGAACCGGAGCGCCTCTTGAACCCATCCGTAGTGCCACATTGAACGCGATTTGTTTACAAGCTGTCTGCTGAGGCCAGGGAGTGTCATCGAGCAGCCTTGGAAGACTTATAAGTGCTGTTCATAGGGACTGTGGCAGCTATAACTACGGAGGAAAAGAAGAAAGCTACACCAGCAGATCAAGCCATGGATGACTCTAGCCTTAGACTCCTTGAAAGCGGGAATGATCAAGATTTCGTTCGACTTCTTCGAGATTTCAATTCAAAGGTATGGTAGGCCTAACTAGCCTACTAGGCTAACACGAGTACACGACTGTGTTATTCCCTCTAAATTGTGATAACATTTAATGTTTTTGGTAACCTACTATTATATCAGTGTGTTCATGCCGCCCGAGAGCGGCCCGCCTACTACCTAGGCCTTTTCATAATTAGGCTAGGCCTAGCCTAGGAAAAATATGACAAAGTTAAGTATAACTAAATAAGTTGGTCACCAATTATTTTGCAATATTTGAACACACATAGGGCATATGGATTTTATATGCTCTAAACATAGGCTAATATGAAAATGTGTTTTAAGCCTCGGCAAAACCTAATAAAAATATATAGGCTAGGCCTAGGCCTAGTACTAAAATGGAATTTTGTCGAAACATGGTTGTCAATACCTTCCTATAGACGGCACCGATTCGTACACACGCTATTTTCACCTGTCTCCCGGGACCCGAGGTCTGTCCACCAGCTTTTTAGTCCACTCCACCTGCCCATCTCTGTCGATAGGTTGGGTTGTTTGGTTAGGTTAATATACTAGGTTTCAGAAACAAGATTCGTAGTTCCCATAGTATTTACGGTATCTGGACACTTCGAGCGAATTCATATTCGACTATTCAAGCGGAGGCGCATTTAGGTTAGGTTAGGTTAAGTTAAGTTAAGTTAAGTTAAGTTAAGTTAAGTTAAGTTAAGTTAAGTTAAGTTAAGTTAATTAGATTGGATTGGATTGTGCATCTGCTCGATCAGGAATTCGCTCGAAGTTCCTCGCATTCGTATTTACAGATACGGCCGAATACCGGTAGGCTACTAAATGGGCGCCGGCCCAACCGCCATGTTATATCCCACGTAGGCCTACTAGGTACTACGGACACATTGTAGGCGTTAGGTGTGGATTAGGCTTGTATCCAATGTATTAGGTCTATGTTACTGGATATTTATGATTTAAATAAGTGCTACGTTTTCGATAAATCTGGTTATATGGCTTTGCAATTAGGGAAATCATGAGCCGATTTCCGACATGTAGTTAGTGTTTTTCGATTCTCAAAATACGATCCAAGTTTTGCCCAAAATTGGCTCGGGTTTTCCAAAATTATGCTTTTTGGGGTTTGCAATTTAGGGAAACATGAGCCAAAATTCTAAATTAGGTTACTGTAATTTGTTTACTCTTAACATTCGCAAAATCCGAGCCAAGTTTTGCCAAAACTTGGCTCGGGTTTTCCAAAATTCGGGTTTTATGCCTTTGCAATTCCGGAAACCTGAGCCAAATTTCTAAATGAGGGTACTGTCATTTTGTTATCTACAAACTCAAAATCCGAGCCAGCTTTGGCCAAAACTTGGCTCGGGTTTTCGAAATATTTGGTTTTAGGCCTTAGAAATACCTTAAAACCCGAGCCAAGTTTTGCTAAAATACGTTTTAATCGCCGTTTTACGCATTTAAACCCTCATTTTCCCTGTACTTCATAGCCCTCCCCACTATCGGGCGGCGTGTCTTAAGATCGTTGTATAATGGGGAAAACGGTTTCGCCGAGGGTTGCAATTATTTCCAAACACTATATATTGATGAAAACTAACAGGGAAAAATACAAAAATCCATGGGAAAATTGGTGACCATCTTATTTAGTTTTTCCCAAAGTTAATATGATAATTATAGGGAATAGGCTGGTAATTATAGGGAATAGGCTCGCACCCGTAGGCATATTTTTCGTATTTTTTCCTCCAGATTTTGAGAAATCGAGTGTTTTCATGGTCTTAGTTATCATTCCAATGTGGGATACACGATGGGTTGAGGGGGGGGGCTGTGCCCCCCCCTCACCCCACCATGAATTATTGAAATCGTCATCTAGCCTATGTTGCCAGCAGGGGGTAAATATCGACTAGGCCCTAGGCCTATACTGCATAAAGAAGGCGTTTGTAAACCGTGAGGATGTCCGAAAGAGCTCTGAGATTGATTAGAATGGGCGTTTTTTCTATTAATATCGGGTTTTATGAATGTGATCAAAATTATTCTCCCACAGTGGATTAGGCTAGGCCTATACATGAGTACAGTATAAGGATTCCATAGACCTACATTGTCCCTAATAAATTATGTAAAATAAGGCTGCGAGCCTATTTACTTACTTTTAATGTGTTCGCCACTCTTCTAGCGGCACCAAGGAGCACGGCGCCCCTCGTTATGGGTGGTGATTTTGGTATAGTAGAATGTTTGAAGCGACAGCTCGTTCCCTCGCGAGGATGGGCTCGTCTGGCACTTTATTCCCTATAATTATCGCCTACTGTGTAACTGACTACAGTTACACAGTAGGCGATAATTATAGGGCATAGGCTCGCAGCCTTATTATACATAATTTATTAGGGACAATGTAGGTCTATGGAATCCTTATACTGTACTCATGTATAGGCCTAGCCTAATCCACTGTGGGAGAATAATTTTGATCACATTTATAAAACCCGATATTAATAGAAAAAACGCCCATTCTAATCAATCTCAGAGCTCTTTCGGACATCCTCACTGTTTACAAACGCCCTTATTATGCAGTATAGGCTAGGCTAATCGATATTTATCCCCTGCTGGCAACATAGATGACGATTTCAATCATTCATGGGGGGTGAGGGGGGTGCAAAGCCCCCCCTCAAATCCTCAACCCATCGTGTACGATGTGTATCCCACATTGGAATGATAACTAAGACCATGAAAACACTCATTTCTCAAAATCTGGAGGAAAAAACATGAAAAATACAGGTGCGAGCCAGCCGAGCCTATTCCCTATAATTACCGTTAATATTTAGCCTAGGCCTACCCACCCTCCAGAGCTAGGCTATCACCGTCAAAATAGACGCGAACTCAACCGCGGTGATCGACCTATGTAAACATGACGACCGTACACCCGGACACTACAACCATCCCGATGATCCCGTGTTTCTTTTGCTAAAATAAATGTGCAATGTGTAGGCCATTTGGACCTTTTTAGATTTCTATGTTCTAATATTCTTATGTTTTAACAGTATGAGCAGCAGTTTACGCCGGTGGGGATGAACTCCCAGGTATACCATCGCCTGTGGGAGGTGGTTATGGAGCGCCTGAGGAACCCGGCCGCTTCAAGTACGCATCAGACCTGCCTCTCATGCATCAGAATTCTCAGGTCAGTTAAATTCTTTGGTGGACCTGCAGGAGTCTGTTTTTAGGGGGTGCTGGACAACTCGTACCTGGCAGAACGAGTCAACTCGTACTCACTTGCCTAGTCAACTCGTACCAATAACCTTGAAAACGGCCCCTGCTCTTTTCTTTATTATATATACTGTACTAATACTATATATTCTTTTAGTTATTGCTTTGATATAATTTTGTTTGAAAATGGCAGAGGTGGGCGCGCTCCGGTGGGACCGGTAATGCGGCAGCGCTCCGCGCTCATCAGACATAAGGTAATGCGGCAGCGCTCACGCGCTCCTTTTGTCACCCGATGCGCTTCCTGCTCCGCGCTCCCAAAAATAGGTATATAAAAAACAAAACAAACCCCTTCGTAAGCTGTAACTTGCCCGTAAGGTTTACTTTGCGTTAGCAAAAGCCAAAAAAAAAAGAATAACAAGTTAACAACTGTAACACTGTCAGTCTGTCACTATCATAGTATCACTGTATCACAGTTCACTAACACCGTGGGTAACACCGTACGAACGGTACGATGACTGTACACGATAATGACGTTCTTGTACCTGTTGTTGACAGGAAAAATTGCCTCCGGAGCGCCAGAAAGGAGTGCGAATTTCTAGCTGCGCTCCCCGCCTGCACTCCGATTTCAGAATTTTGCCGCTACTCGCTCCGCGCTCCTCTATATTGGTAATGCGCACCGGATCGCAGAGCGCCAAATGGCGCGCACCTGCCCACCTCTGGAAAATGGTACCATACAAATACAAAAACTTAAAGAAATTGGTTGTACCGTTGTTGTAATAGTTTTTTCTTCATATAGCCTAGCTGCCACCACCCGTGTAGTGACGTAGTCGCCGTTGTTTGTCCCTGCTGGTTTTTCTTTGAGACGGAGATAGTGTTCTGAAACTAATTGCAGTTGTAATGTTATGAATTGTGCCTCTTTCAACAGATGGGGGATGAGAATGTACAGTTGTCCGCACTAAGGCTAAGCGCTTAGCCTATAGATCGACCAGTTTTCTACAGTCACAAGTGTGGACCTCAGCCATGCCGAATCTACATATTTAAAAAGGGAAACAAATTTTTCTCAGTTATTTGCCTGGGACTATAGGCACTCAAAGGCATCGGGGATATGACGTCTTGGTAGCTAATGCAGGGCCAATAATGGTTTTATTAGTTTATATACTGGTCCCTTTTGGTGGTATGTACCGTACTCTGAAGTCTGAGGATTCCAACCTGTCTGTAAACTGCCTGACACCAATGAAAGGAACAGCCGTGAATATGAGTAGGCATACCTGGTAGTATCGAGCGTATAGATTGCCAAATTGCTGCCTCAAAATCACACACAATTTCCACAACATTTGGGATGCTGGGGATAGCTGACTTATAATAGCACTGATTATAAACATAATCGATTGATTACTGTCTTGTCCGAAGATTAATGATATTTGCATAATCCTTTGTGAATTAGCTTAGAAAGGCCTAGAAAGGTTTAAAATTTGTTTGGAATTGGATAACAGGGTGGTAATTGAGTACGATCTGTCTTTGGTACGAGTTGTCTTTTGAAGGTACGAGATGTCTTGAGTACGAGTTGTCTCGGGTACGAGTTGACATGTATCCGCTTTTGGGTACCTTGATGTATAACAATGTTAACCCCCTGCCTCTTGGGGCTTAGAGTGCTTTCACATTTAGTGGAGAAAAAAAGCAATATTCCCCACATATCCCATTGAGTTTTGTAAAAGCTTGAACTAGCGGTCATCCTATACAGAACAGAAAAGGTGAAGGATGTACTGTAGTACAGTATCCGAGTGTATCGCCCGCTTTGTTTACATTACTCATACGCTCGCGGTTACGTTCCCGTCTATTTTGACTGCATTTTTTCTGTTATTTGACCCCCTGCTGGCAATAAATATGATGATAACAATAAGTCATGGGGGGGGATGATGGCCCTCAACCTATTATTGTATCCCACGGCAGTGAATATAAACGGGAATGTGATCTTGAGCGTACCGGTACAAATAATGTAAACAAAGTGAGCAATACGCCCGAATACTACATCCTTACCCAATACAGTCTTGTAGCACTGTTGAGTCTGGTGTGGTATGGATAGGTGACTTTAACTAACTTTTTGCTAGTATAGGCTATGTATTCTAGCTTAGCTTATATTATACTGTACTGTGATGCTATTATCCTATTTTCATTAAGGTGGTTTTACATGAAGGCTTTTTCTGGCAATTTATTCAAGACTATTTTGCACTGGTATTGGCAAGTACACTGAAGGTAGATTATCATAGGTGACAGAATTGTTATGAAGATTATTTCAGAAACTGCCAAATCAGAGTACTGTACTGTATTGTGAAAAATAGCGATAAGGATTGTTATGAAGATTATTTCAGAAACTGCCAAATCAGAGTACTGTACTGTATTGTGAAAAATAGCGGTAAGGATCGTTTTAGCGGACTTACAGTTGCACGCTTCCAGTTACGTTCGCGGCTAATTTGACTTTTTTTTATGAAATTATCCTACGTTCAGCTGTTATTTTCCCCCCTTCTGGTAATATATATGATGACAATAAGTCATGGGAGGTGAGGGGGGCAAAGCCCCCATCAACCTGTTATTGTATCCCATGACCAGTAACAAAAAAATTTACCCAACAGCTGGCTGTGGCATACAATAATGGGTTGAGGGAGGCTATGCCCCCCCCATGACTTATTGTCATCTTCATATATATTATCAGCAGGGGGAAAATAACAGCTGGCAGTGGGATAATTTTGTAAAAAGAAAGCAGTGAACTTTATCGTGAATGTAACTGCGAGTGTGTGACTTACGTAAACAAAGCCCTAACACTATCCTTACCAAAATAGCTTGTGTAAATCCATAGACTTAAGGGTTCTTCCGATGATAAAATATAACTGAAATTTTTGCATAACAGCCGTGACAAGTCCTCCCTGTCCGAAGTTGTGAACAAGGAACGTCTGTCGGTGATCGTCAAGTTGGCTGGCCTTGTCACAGAGGAGGAGGCTCTCGAACGTCTCAACCACCAGATTAACTATGATGGTAAGTAAAAAAATTTTTTATGTGGATGAAGGGAGACAAAAGGCAGAACTGCCTGTGATGAGTGGCTCCCTCAGTGTTGAAAGAGTGACAGGGCCAAAATTAAGGAATGTTCAAACCAAAATACCTGGACACACAGAGTTTGAAGCAATTTAGGTCATAGGATGAGGGGAAGATGGATTCAGGGAGAGAGTTCCAGAGCTCAGCTGTTGAATAGAAGACTGATTGAGAATATCATTTCACTCTTGGGTTGGAGAGTTGCACAGAGTAGGGGTGGGATTGTGTTGCATGATAGGTGCTACATACCCTATGTAGAGGAGGTGGTATACACTGAGAAAGCTCTGAGGAACACTGATTATTGTAATAGCGGTAGAATAGCGAGAAATATGCAACATTGCAGTGAAGAGAGAGAGATTGCAAAGAGTCGGTAAGTGGACGTGGGTTAATTATGACAAAAGGCTTTCTTTTCTACTAATTCCTTGGGACATATGACAAAGCACACTTCTTCTGGATCACTATATTTCTAGTGTACTGTACAGTAATTCCCATAAGGCCTATTATATCTAATAAACGGTACGTACACGGTACGAATTAACCGCGTATATCGAGACCTGACTGTATTGATATCACACAAAAATGCAATAATATAGTAGGTTGCTAATAGATGAAAAGTATGTTGCATTGGTTTCATGTATTCATAAATGTACTACAATCGTATTTTAGCTATTTAACTCGCAAGTGGTCAATTATGAATTATAATGAACTACTGTATAATGACAATACAATATGACCTAAACCGTTTCAGTGGTGACCGAGGCCCAGAAGTGCCTGAGCAACCTACTATACAACAGCAGCTTCATCCAGCGCATGTGCTGCGTCAACAGTTGCATCCCCGGGCTCATGTGTCGCCTCAAGACCTTCAGGGACCCTGAACTGCCGCACACAGTCAAGTACTTCGACATGAGGCTCCTCTTTCTGCTCACTGCCATCTGTGCTGACATCAGGTTGGGAGAGAAACATTTTAGTCACTAATATGACCGGACTTTATTTCCATGCTATATATTCCAAGTGCGGATAGGCAACCACATTTGAGCTGTATGTAGTAGAAAATGACGTTAAACCATTGTAAGTACTGTATGTATGTATGTATATTGTGAAGGATGCTATTGAAATCTTGCAAAAGCAGATACTAGCATTAATCTTTTCTTTGGAAAGTGTGTGAGCAGTTCCCAAAGAGCATCATGTCAGGGGGGTTGACCTATAGTACAGGGTGAGCATAAGGATGTACGGCCTTGTATTTCTTTTCTTAAGCTACTTATTAGACTGAAATTTACTTCTTTTGCATCATTCAGTCTATAGTGAATATGCATATGTATTCCACATTGCTTTCTATGTAATAGTTGTTCTTTCACAGAAAATACATAGTAGGCTACTGTTATGTTTTTTTTTTCATATTTTTCTTTACTTACTGTAAGGCTTATATGAATCTATCGAATTTATAGTTATTGTTTGTGTCTGGTAAAGTATTGGAGTTATTATTATTATTATTACTTCTGCACCATGGTGGGGGAGAGTTTCCTTGGACATCAGAGAGGATTATGTTTATGATTCTTTATTTTTGTCTTCAGTATAATAGAACAATTACTGTATTTGTTAACAGTGCAATAGAATAATATTACCTAATTAATATTGTATAAGAAGCAGGGACTATTTTTGCTCCATAGTTTTATTATTATTATTATTATTGAATGTTTTTTTCTGTATACAGTAATATTAGATTTCTTTTATAGCTACGTTGTTTTTTCCACAGACCCAAGTTGCGGTCCGAGTATCATGGGCTGACATACCTGATTGAAATATTAGACTTATCCTTGAAGACTGCCCAGGAGGAGTGTGAAGTCCAGTCCATCAGTGCATACAACCCTTGTCCGGTTATCTTGAAGGTCAGTTTCATATCTTACATGTATTATCTCGCAGTGTTTTCTAGCTTTCATTTACATTAAGGGGGGTGACCTGCTTTTTTCTCTTTCTTGGTTGTATCCATTGAGTATTGGCTTTTATTTTGTTGTAGACCAATTGATATTCCTGATTCAACCAAATACTTTCTGTTCCTCGTAGGATGATGTTAACGAGATAGTGAATGAGGTACTGAAGGTGTTGTACAACCTAGTGCTGCATATAGACAAGACCAGCCCGGATGAGGAGGAGTACGCCCACTGTCTGCGTCTCAGTACCATCCTCCGAGCCCTCATCCTCGCGTCGGCCACCTCTCCTCACAAGACCGACTCACTCCATAGGTAATAGTGCTCGCCATAAGTAGGCCATACTTCATTCATTCACCATTCATCATTATCCTCCTGAAATGTTTACTTTATTCCTCTTGCATAATAATATCCACCGTTATTGATAAAATTGTACGATAGTCCTTTCAAGGGTGTCGTGTTTCAGGGGGCCAAATAATAATACAGCAAGATGGTGAAACTCCTGCTGGCAATGCTACCGAGCATCTTCGACGAGCTGCTCTCAAACAAGCTCCACACTGATGGAAACATTGTATTACTCTCTTATAACAGATTTTTTTTTTGTTTACCCATTACAGTATTGACATCAATTCTCCAAGTTAAAATAGATTTGGTTTCCTGTAAATTATAATCTCACTGTGTATTATATATATTAAAATGATGTATTGTATCCTACCCTCAGTAACACAGTGAACCTTCTGTTGGTAATGCCTCCGAGTATGTATGATGAGCTGCTCCCGAACATGCCCCACGCCGGGGGTAATGTGGTTCTCCCCCAGCCTGTAGTGACCACCCAGCCGACCGCCGGAGCTTCAGCCCAGGTGGAGGCTGCCTGTTTTACTGAGGTGGACGATGTGGTCAGAAACCGGGTGGGGACCTCGGGGTGTGAGTACGACGGCAGGGACATGACTGCCATTATTCAACTTCTGGAGTTCCTCGAGTGCCGACTGAACGCGGTGAGTGCTGGCGGTTTTTTTTCTATTTTTTTATTTATTTTTTTAAAGTTTGGGGGAGGTGTATGGATATGTCTTGACCTTGAAGGACCCTTGTTTAAGGACACTACGGATCTGAGAGCATCTGTTTCTGCCCTTCCACAGGGAATGATATACAGTCATGCTCTTGGTAATGCACATTCAATCATACGTGGTCACCTTAAATGCGGAAGCTCTGGTCATACATGGACATACTCCAACCTACCGCGGAATCGACTCGGCCCCGTGACGTCACGCTCGGGTCCGAACGGCTTCCCGCCCTCCCTCTCAGTTTGTTTACATCTGTCGGTCGGCGTGTACGTCAATATTCTTGGTGATTATTAGGATCTCTCCCACTGTTACGTAAACTAAATGCCTCCCCCCGTTACTTTTTTGTATTTCTATGATGTGTGAAGTGTACATTATGTGTCAAAAAAGGGTTCAAAAGGTTCAAGGTATTTCATTCTTAATTAATTCATCTCGTTTATCTATTTTACAAATATGTATGTCTTTCACAGGGTAAATAAGTTTGTTTTATATTGGACATTGCCAATTTATGCTGATGATCATTTAAATATATACTGAGCGATCGCCTGTGTTATATAAATTCATATACAGTATACAATGGTTTCACAAAGGATTCCCAGAGAGGTATATACTGTATACTGTAATGCAATGGTTTATACTGTATATGTGATACAAATCCAAACATTATGTATTGATCCCTTAATATGTGTTTTGGCATTAGCCTATAAGAAATAATTTAGAAGTATCTACATTGACCAGGTGTGGACAGAAGGGTGCTATACTGGTATGGGCATGGTGAACGAATGGGAGATGAAAGGCTTACAAAGTGAATATATGAGTCAGAAACAACGGGAAATATAGGGGTAGGAAGACCTCGTTTGAGATGGAGAGATAGTATATTAGAAGCGTTGGAATGTAGAGAGATGACTGAAGAACAGGCAAGAGAAGTGGTAATGAATAGGAATGACTGAAGAATGCTTGTGAATAGATGAGTGATAATATGGTTGTAAGGAGAGGGGTTCGAGCGCCAGTTGGACTAGATAATAGTCCATTAGGGCGCCTGGCCCGTAGAGCCGGCCTATGTTGTGATGGGTCATGTCTGGAAGTAAGGTGGGCGGGCATTGTGGTGGTACGCTTCACGTGTCTGCCTGCTGAGATCAGAACCTCTCCGGGAGGTCTGGGACCTGGGGACCCCAAATGAACCTAAGTCTCTAAGTCTTCTCCTGGGCGTTCTAGATGCGTGTGATTTTTTTTTTCTATATTTTTTATGTCTCGAGTTGGCCACCCCCAGCTATGGGGTATGTGCCTGAGTTTATATTTATACATATGAACTGATAATAATATTTCTTACACATATTTATATTTTACCTTTTTTGCATAGCCGGAAAATCAGAATTTAGGCCGTGGAACAGTTGAGGTACCAATACCAGTATTAATTTCTGTTTGTAAAATTGCTATCATGTATGGTAGTATGGGAATAGCTATTGTAAAACTAATGTAATTGTAGTATCATCCTGAACCAGTTGGATATGTTTTGGCTGAGTATCTTACCAGTTACGTATCATATGAATATAGAATAGTATTTATAGTAACAGTACGGTACTTTTCCTAATAAATTAATGATTAAACATAAAGATAGTATGGACAATTTCATCTGGTTTCTTGTAACTACACTAAGTTTACTTTTTGTCCTGCAGTATGCCTAATACAGTATTATATATACAGTACCGGTATATATATATATATTATTTGTTTTGTTTTTTAGAATTACATTAGTCATTAGTCCTGTACAGCTAGTGCTGAGTTATTGTTATTCCTAATGGTAAGAATGTGTGTCTGTGAGTGAGAGAATTTGAAAATTGTGTAATAATAATAATAATAATAATCGGTATACTGTATTTCGAGCCGGCAGCCAATGAAGCTGAGAATAAACAATTCCTGAATCTTTCATTTCTTAACCCGGGAACTGCGGGGAGACTCTTAAGAGTTCCCCCGGCGGACTGCGGGGAGACTCTTAAGAGTGAGTGAAAAAGAAAATCAACTTTTGACATCGAAAAAAAAAAAAAAAAAAAAAAAATTTGGCCCCTGGGCCATGCAAAATCTCAGTCCTCTACCTCCCCTCCTTCCCCACTTTCCTCCTCTCCTTCAGTTATCACCTATTTTCCCTGTTATTCCCTTATTCTGAGGTATATTTTTGTGCTAACATTAGAAATCCGGTTGGAGGGTGTGGTCATCACTGATAGCAAGCGAATGCAAGAGAGAGAGAGAGAGTATCGATCGACTGTGTCTCAGTGGCCTTGGGGGAAATTGGCGGGAAAGCAGCTTGCCTCACCCATACATTATACAACTCGCGGGCTATATCTCCGATTTTGACCATCCAAACGCTGTTTTCACTCGTTTTATTGTTGTTTAAGGTTAATACCTTTATAATCAACCCATAATAGGCGCATATGGATAAGTATTAATGCTATTAATGGCACAATGAATATTTTAGTGACGGAAACACCTCAAATACGTCAGCACAGGGGGACGTTTCCAATTACCCCCATGCGCACTTGTTAGGTTAAGTAGTCAACAGAGCGCCTCAGAAGGGGTATGTGGGGAGGGAACCAGATGGAACCCAGAGGTGGTGCATCGACACCTAGCCTTCACACTCAGGAAAGCTTTGGCAAACCACATCCGCAGGTAGCTGGTATCGAACCCTCGCTACTTGAGCCAAGCAACAAGAGTACAGTACTGTACAATGACTCGGTGCGCTCGGTCACTATGGCCTGAATAAGAGAGTGTGAAGAGTTTTGTGTGTGGGTGAGAGAGTGAAGATGCTTTGTTTCCCTTTTGTTTTGTATATTTTTCTTGGTATTTCATGCTTTGTGGGTCACCTTGCTGTGGCGACACTTGAGCAACGTATTGAAATAATATTAACTGTACGCTACAATGGGTAATATGAACTTTGCTGTACTATTTATATTTACTTTTTACACACTGCTATGCAACTCTTACAGTTTCTTCCTAAAATTAATAATATCACCTAAATGTAGCTACTGTACTGTATAATAGAACTAAAATTGGTGTCAACCTCCACAATTGAGTCACTCCTCCTAAAAGAGGCTGATGTCCATATTAACACATACTCTCTCTCTCTCTCTCTCTCCTGTATAATATAATTCCTTAACTATCTTTATCATTAACTGTATTGCACTATGAATACAAAGACCATTTTAATTTTTATACCATGTCCTCCACAGCCATGCCAGTCCTCCAACAAGAGCCTGATGCCCATATTAACACTGATGGTGGAGATGGTGCAAGCTAATCGCATCATCCGCAAGTTTGTCCGGCTGCGCGTCCTCCCCCCGCTCCGGGATGTCAGCAAGCGACCCGAAGAGGGGAACACCCTTCGCAACAAACTCTGCACTCTCATGACCTCCCCCCTCCATGACATCAAGCACATCTCAGCCAATTTCCTATTTATTTTATGCAAGGAAAGCGGTGAGTTGTCTGTAGGTTTGATATCTGCACAAATCCATCTATCTATCTAACTATTGCCGGTTGCCTTATTTTCCTTTCTGAGGGTGGCTATACACAAAGCGCCCCCAAGCGGACATTTCCCCAATTTGAAAGACAACCTGTGTCAGTTTATTCAACGACTTACAGGATTGACCACTCAACTTAGGGTCCTTCCGTCTCCAAGCCCCTCTATGTATCTTTGTATTTTTCTACAATTTTTGATGAGCAACTTTTTCTCTGGCAACATTCTGGAGCTCTGTAACACTGGTATCGGGAACTAGGCTGAAAGTAGAGTATGGCAGACGTGATTATTCATATCCAGTCGCAAATGGAGTTCCTTCTATTTATTAATTATTATCAAATATACAATGTTAAATTTTTACTTTACAGTTCTTATCCTGGTTTTTGAATTGGTAAAATTACCAAAATATTGCAATTTCATGTAAAATTTCATGTCAAATTTCCATTATATGTTCTCATTAATTCTTGTCTTAAAATCAAATTGTCCTACAGTAGTGTGACACCCGGAAGTACAGTTATAAATTTTTTTTTTTGTAAATGTAGTGAATGAATTAGTTGAGAATTGATTGAGTTTGTCTGCAGTTGACCGCCTGATCAAGTACACCGGCTACGGGAACGCGGCGGGACTGTTAGCCTCCCGGGGCCTGATGTTGGGAGGCAGCATACCTTCCAATGACTATTCTTCCGGCTCAGAGGACTCCGACACCGAAGAGTACGTCAGAGTCAGAGAAATGTAAGATCATCAAGTATTACGCAGTTTACATGACGCTCTTTATGTACAGTTGCGCTAATAAGTGATGTCTCGGCACCAAGTATGTTTTGGTCAATAATTGGTATTAGCAATAATGAATGGGAGTTGCAGGGTCTGGTAAATGAGTTTGGAACAGTGTGCGAAAAACGGAATTTGAAAGTAAATACGGGGAAGAGCAAGGTTATGGTCTTCGAAAGGGGTGAAGTCACAGAGTGTGAGGTGAAGCTGAACGGTCAGGCTATGGAGATCGTCAACTCTTTTAAGTATCTGGGCAGTGTGTTGAGTAAAGATGGGACTATGGATGAAGAGGTGCGGGAGAGGGTACAACAGGGGAAGAGGGTTGTAGGAACGCTAAAAGCAGTAACAAGAAATAGGGTGGTCAGTATGGAAGTGAAGAAGTCCTTGCATGACAGTGTGGTAATCCCGACACTGACTTACGGAAGCGAAGCATGGACGTTGGTTGAGAGACTCAGACCAAGAGTGAGAGCAGTGGAAATGAATTACCTAAGGAGTGCGTGCGGAGTTACATGGAGGGATAGACAGACTAATGAGGAAGTAAGAAGGAGGTGTGGTGTGGAGGTAGATGTGCTGGAAAGTGTGAAAAGGAACAACTTGAGATGGTTCGGCCATATGGAACGTATGGAAAGCGAGAGAATGACTAAGAGGGTGTACGAGAGCGAGGTGGAGGGACAGAAGGGGAGAGGTAGACCGAATATGAGGTGGAAGGATGGAGTGAGGAACTACATGAATGAAGGCGGTGCTGGTTGGGGGGAGGGGCGTCGACTGACTGGGGACAGAGGTGCATGGGGGCGGTTCGTTCGTGGCCACCCCTTCGGGGATCACGGCGTCAGGCAATAGATAGCAATATCTAAGCTAGATTTCTTTATATCGAGTGAGATATACGAACATGTTCCTACACTTACCCAACCTATTCAACATCTGACAGACATTAACACTCCACGAGCGGGTAGGTCGGTAACTTCTACTACCTGCCAAGCGGGTGGTTTTACCCTAAACGAGCTTATTTCCGTGCTCTTTTTCATGCATAAACAAGAGCCAGAGCGTAATACAATTATGTATCCCTGAAAGGGCGATAATTGAGCTTTCCAATGACACCAGAACCATTCTTCTACGACCACGCGTTCTTTTGCAACACAAAGGAAAAATCCCTAAAATACGGTAATTTCCTTACATAATTCCCTGTGTAGCGAGGTAGTGAGTGTGGAGGGGAGAGCAGTTGTCACGCGGGAGCCGTGCCGAACGGTCAGAGCCGACCTACGCTCCTCCCACCGCTCGTCTCTCTCTCAGAGCCAATTATTACTCAAAATTGCACACCGCCTTAAGTCGGTCCCCGCCACATAGTCCTTGGTTGTTGTTGTTGTTGTTTTTCCCCAAGCTGCCTGGCCGAACAGGCCCCAAGGCCTCGAGCAAGGCCAAGGCCATAACATAGTCCTTGGTTCTCTAGACCGCCTTAAGTCGGGCCCCGCTAATCAGGGGTTAATACAGCACAGAGCGAGCCAAACGTAATACCAGCTGGGACATGACTTATTAGTGCAACCGTACAATCTGGGTGAAAAATAATGAAGCAGCTCCTCTGCTTTTACTTTGCTTTTGTCTCCAGGTTTGACATAACTATACAGTACTGTACTATAGTTTATGTAACCCATCTTGAGGAAGTTTATTAACACTTTACCCATCCTGCCCCCAGGCATAGCTGGCATAAGAGATGGCCCTTTAACACTTTCCATACCTGCTTCCCTGCTTATCATTCCTCTTAGATATTGAAAACACTCCACTTGTTCCAGTATTTCCCCATCCAGCCACACATCTAGATTCACCCTACAAGCACCTCTATTACACACCATCACTTTACTTTTATTGATGTTCACCCTCAGCTTCCTCCTCCCACATACCACATCAAACTCTTTGACTACTCGCTGCAGTTCCTTCTCAGAATCCGCCACCAACTCTTTGTCATCAGCGAACAGCAACTGGTTCAACTCCCAATCTCTTCCATTCTTTCCTACTAAACCCAATCCTCTACCCATGGTTCTCATTGTCACCTCCCTCACCACACCATCCATATATACATTAAACAACCAAGCTGACATTACACAACCCTGTTGCAGACCTACATTTACCTCAAACCATTCACTCAACTCATTATTTCCTACTCTAACACACGCTCTGCTCTCTCCATAAAAACTCTTGACTGCTCTTAACATATTTCCTCCTATTTCGTAAATCCTTAGCACCTTCCACATTGCTTCTGTATCCACTCCATCATTTTTGGGGCTTTTATGGATTTGGAAAAAGCGTATAGTCAATTTAGATTTGTTATATCGTATTTGGCTAAGCTAGGTCATGAGAGGATTGAGTTAGCTGGCAGCAATCTCAGGGTACGGTATTAATAAACTGATTTTTTGTCCAGGGTAAATCCTGTGACAGGTCGGTACGAGGCCCCACGGCCTTCCCCGCTTGACGGCATGACGGATGAGCAGAAGGAACACGAGGCCATGAAACTCGTCAATGTCCTCGACAGGCTCACCAGGTACAGTAGTTTTTGTTTGGTTTATTGGGAGCTTGCCTTTTAGTTTAGAGAAAGGCCAAGGTAAAAATATTATTGGAAATCTAAATCTATGTAACGAAAATTGTAGGGACACAACAATTTTGTATCTTGAATCCTCGCTAGGTTTATCTGTCATGTCTAAATTAAGAATTATTTTCGACATGTGGGTTTAGTTTCCAGTCTTGTATTCACGATACTGTGATTTTTTTTACTGAGGATTAACAAAGATTGAGGTAAATTTCTGAGCAATGGTATTCAGTGTGTAACTTTACTTCCCTGTTTCGAAAAAAACCTCTTAGACACAGGTAATAATTTGAACACGCAATGGCCATTTCAGAGTATCACCCAGGTTTTTACAGGTGTTGCAATTCCAGACATAGAGTCTTGGGACCCACAATTACTTCAAAAGAGAGGGGTTGTGTAGAGTCTGTAGACCTTTTGCTGTACATGTGTAGTATGCTTTCCTTTATAATACTTTGTTTTGCAGCATGCTCTTTTGCCACTTTAACCCCTTTAGTACTGAGTTGTTGTTGTTGTTGTTCCCCAAGCTGCCTGGCCGAACAGCCCCAAGGCCCCGAGCAATTCCAAGGCCATAACCGAGTGCCCCCACAGAACCCTCCCCGCCGACCACAATAAAGGGCCCTGTGGAAGAGAAAGTTGAGAGGCAAGGGAAAAATGTGACGCTTTGGCTTCCAATCAGTACTGAGTTGTCCTTGTCATTAGATTCTGGATATTATTAGACAATTTTATCCAGCTTAGGGAGGGTGTGTATCAATTAAAAGGCTTCAAACTATCTCGATTATCCATATATAATACCACGGTTTCCTCCTAAGGTGCATAGAATCGTCTAAATATAGCTGGAATAACACAAAATACATCCTCGGTAAGGAAGGGGTTAAATGTACCGGTACTACTGTAACTGTGTTATGAGTTTCTTATACATGTAAGCTTGTCCCATGACCTATAATATAAAAGTGATGGTATTGTTTTGTGTGGCACAGGAACAACATCATCCAGCCGTGTCGTATCGGAGAGGATGGTAAGCCCCACCCGGTGTCTAGCGTCCTGGAGCTGCAGGAAGGCATGGGGGTACCACAGCAGCCACACCACCACAATGACTCAGACTAGGACACTGTATCATTAGTTCACATCAGGGTTCTGTAGGCACCACCCTTTTTATTTTACTTATTTTCGGTAAGTATTATTTAACTCCAATTTCCACATATGGAGGGAAGTTGACATTAGAGTACCCCTTCTATCTGGCACTGGCTGTGATTGTCTAGCTGGGTATATTAAGTTGCATAACCCAGAGGGTTCAGGGCATTGCATCAACACCAGGAGGGAACTTTCAGCCACTAGTAGAGAGGGCTAAACCTACAGTATGTGTGCCATAGTTACATAGGAGGTGGCCATATCAGTGGCTTATATGTACCAAGTCCGCTATAGTGCTATGTAGTCATGAGCCATAATAAGTAGACACCATTTGAATCTATTTGAATCTAAATCTAAATTCTTAATCGTCTGGGATATACTGTAATAAGCATTGCATTTTCCCATTTGGGTTTGATATAGATTTGAATTTGTACGTTAACTACTGTATTATGATTCACAACTTAATTTGTGTGGGGTGTTTCCCTGAAGCTGGCTTTGGTAGGTGTGCTTGGAGACAAACTGGGCCTGCGTGACATCATTCATGGGGTAATAATCTCACGATATCTCCGAGGAAAACATTGAGTGGTAGCAGTGGTGTCAGCAAGCCCAAATTTTAACCTATGAGTAAATACACATGTTAAACTATGCATTTTCTTTCAGGAATATTTATTTGGCTTGTCTTCTTTTCAGACACAGTTTTAGGGGCCAATGTTTTAGCCTTTTACCAGTACTGTATTCTCTTATAATATACATGTAAGCAGCTCTGAAGATATGAATGAAGTGAACATTACTTACAGTATAGTATTTATGTTATGAGCCTGAAGTCAATATTCTCATTCAGTGTAAAGTTTTAGTAAATTTCCCTTGAAGAATTAAAGTTAATATTTACTTACTTTTTGTAGAAATGCTTTCCATAACAGAATCAAATTTGGCCCGTCACTAATCTTAGCAGGGAACTGAACTGAATTGAGCTGCATATTAATGGACATACTTGGAATGATAGGACGTACTAGAAATCCTAAGACCAGTAGTGTTGAGTTTAATTCAAGTGATAGGACGTACTAGAAATCCTAAGACCAGTATCGTTGAGTTTAACCCTTTCAAGCTCCAATACGCGTTTCTGTTCTGTTTTCTGCCTACTATTAGACGATTGTATTCAGATTAGTAACGTTATAAGGAAGTCAAAGGGTTGATTGAGATAGTATTTACCCTTTTAATACCTCCAGATCCTTCCTAAGCTGCATAAAATCGTCTAATGATAGCCAAAATATAACTGCTAAAACGCGTCAGAGCTTCAAGGGGTTAATTCATCACTTGGAATGATAGGACGTACTAGAAATCCTAAGACCAGTATCGTTGAGTTTAATTCATTACATGCTGCTTTTCTCACATAGTATATGAGGAGAATTCATCACATGCTGCTTTTCTCACATAGTAGGCTATAGGGGGAGAATATTTTTTACGTTAATCCCGAACATTGAGGCTATGTTTAAGCGAGCTAAAGGAATAATTTCCTATAACTACTGTAGAGAGAAAATTTGAAGTATAACGCATTCCACAACTATAGGTGATGACTGTACATTACACAGGACCAGGTATAGTTGGATTCTAGAGTTCACCTACAACTTGATGAGGAATACAAAGGAAGACAAGCAACAACATACCTATTGGTCCTTAGCCCCTTCAGCACGATGACATTTGTTTACCTCTGTTTCTGGCTAAAGTAGAGGATTTCCTTCAGTTTAATAAAGACCTAGGTTATTGAGGAAGGGTTTATGAGGCCTTGTCACCTTCACAGAATAAGCCCAAAAGCATCAGAGGACCAAGAACAAATAAGAGGAAGAGGAAAACAAAAAATACCATTGCTAATAATAGTTTTTTTAAAGGAGCACGACACAAAATAAGAAAACAGGAAGTTGCTGCTGTATAGGCTGAGCTTCCAGCTTATCAACAGAACTGAACTCTAGGAAATGTTATATTACCTTGAGGCCTTACACGTTCTCATCAAGGTTGTAGTTTAACTTAGGAATCAGACTTTTCACTATAGCTTCTCTGTTTATAGCCCACTGCTGTTACTGTATCAGGGTTGTGGAGTTGAAGTAAAATTCGTCTGACTGACTATACATATATACATGCATATAATTTATTATAGTCTATCAACTCTCTGACAGCTTTGATACAAGCCCAGCCATAAATGTAATCCTTGCATTGTCATTTACCAAGGTTAGAGACTAATTTTGAAGTAAGCCAGGCGAGTAGCACATTTTAGCTTAGGGTCTGCTCAAAATCTATTTTAAATATCCATGATTAAGTTTTTAATACATGTTCGATGACATCCATGCATGCTAGTGTGAGCCCTGGTGACCCAAAGGTAGCTGTGGAAACAAGGGGTAATCCCCAACTGCATCATAATAGTTATGTAGGAGTCTCTGGCAGGGTGTCAAACCGGATAAATTATGTTTGATGACTTGAATGAATATGAGAAGGAATACAAGAAAATTATCCTGAAATAGCATTGTTTTCTCCATTTCATCACCTCCAGAGACATAATTTGAACTATAAACCACAATTTTATCTTTACATATACAATAATCATGACAAAAAATAAAGGACTGGGCTTTCATTTGACACCCTGGTCCCTGGCTCCAGGGACCAGATTAGATCACTGGGAGCAGCTATAGGGCCGTATGTCCTTACTGGTGCCTCGGACTATATTAATAATAATAAAAAAAACTATTTGTCAACAGCCTACTGGTCAGAAGCCCTCATCAGGCTGGGCTTGGACTATATTGTCAACCACCTTGATGTGATGTTGAAAAGTGGAACTGTTCAATGACCCGATGCACTTTCCAACAATGATGCATTCTCTGATCAATACATACACCATAGAGTGTGTGTGATGGGCATCTTCACTTACCATACATTTTACAAGTACGATTCCAGCTCTGACTCCGACTCCAAAACACCCAAAACAAGTTACTCCTTGATTATGACTCTTCATCCCTTTGAAGTCTGAGTAAAAAATATCTGACTCTGACTCCAGAAATATTTCAGTTACTACTCCGACTTCGACTCCAACTCCACAACCCTGGCTGTTATATATACTGTAGTCCATCCCAGTGATCCCAAGAACCATGCATATAGATGATAAGTAAAGAGCAGTTCACATGGGCATCTTCTAGGCCATGAATAGATTGATGAATAGCTTTTTGCCGTCCACTAATTTTTTGCTGATGCTCTTGTTTATTAGTGGAAATTCTTGGAAGACCAATGTGTTTATTTGGGTGAGACAGTAACAGTCAGGTCTTTACACTATATATAATCTATGTTGTACAGTTTGCTGCACATATTCTATTCCGTTGGGGTCGTGATTAGGCAGCACTGCACCCCTTTCCCCAACCGCTCTCCCTCGCTCCACCTCCTACCTTCCACCTATTGGTAGGAGGTGGAGTAAGGGAGGGGGGTTGGGGGAGTGGGTGCGACTCTGCTAAGTTACGATTTGCTGGGATGGTTGAGAAATGGAATATGTGCGGAAAACTGTACATTTCCCAAGACATGAATGTGGGACAAATGCTATGAATAAGTGACAGGATTTAATGAATCTATTTATAATTTGAAGGCGAGTTTATGAGTTTACCCTTTTTGACAGGCGTAATTTGTGAATAAGACCGTGAAAGGCACCCCAATAACACTTGCGAACTGTAGCTTTAATTTGCTTTTGTTATTATTCTCCATCTAGATGAACCCTTAGAGTACGAGTGACTTATTTTACATTTTATTCTAGCTTTATATAAACAATTTTATGCAGCTTAGGAAGGATCTGTTATAGTTAAAGTGTAAATTGATATACTGTAGTTTGTAACCTTTCAATTCTTAGAGGTGTTTCCTAAACTGAATATAATTGTCTAATGTTATCCAGAATAAAATGAAAAGGAGAAACTGGTCAACCTGAACCTGAGAGGGATCTGCCTTGTGTGGGCCAATCGGCTTTCTGCAGACTCCCATTTTCTTATGTTCTTATGTTCTTATTCCTGCAAACAGCTTTACAAGATAATCCTAAGTTTCACTATCTGACAATTGGCTTTGACAGTTCTTCAATTGATAATCACCAAGGTTATGTCTTATGTGAGCTGCCCTAAAGGCCTAGTGTCCCTATTAACCCCTTCTATACCGGCGACAAATTTTCCTTGGATTTCAGCTACATTTAGGCATTTTTATGAAGCTTAGGAAGGATATGTGGTAGCTAAAAGGATTAATTGGGATAGTTTGCAGCCTTTTGATTGGTAGACGTCCTTTTTAAATTGAATACAATTGTCTAAATGTAGCTGAAATCAAATACAAAGTACATTGTCGGTATAGAAGGAGTTAAAATACTAAATGATATATATTCCCTTTCCCCCAGACTGATTGTTGTGGATCCTGTACTATAGGTTGTTGTCGTTCCCTAAGCTGCCTGGCCGAACAGCCCCGTGTACTGTACTATAGGTTTTTTTTTTTTTTTTTTTTTTTTTTTTTTTTTTTTACTGCATGTCCACAAACATTTCAGTAATGTAAGCATGTTTCCTTCCTTTTTTTTTTTTTTTTTTTTTTTTTTATTAAGGTGACAGTTACAAAGTGGTGTACAATCTATCTTATTCTATTTACATTGTAGTTTATCTTATTGTACCAGTACCTCCCTACAATCAACCTAGTTGTTCCCCAATTCGTCCCTCCGCCACGACCATTTCAAAGTCCAAGTCTCTCACTCTTGTCCTCTGTAGCGGGGAGGACCTTGTACCCCTGAGACATAGGAGTGCAGACCTGAGAAGAGAGAGAGAGAGCCGGCATCTCATCCAAGTTATGACTTGGCTTCTATGCTGGCGCTTTTTCTCCGATATTTGTTCAGCTAATCTGGCATAGAAGACACTTGCAGAAGGTCCCATACCTCCCGACGATGAGAAGACCAGAGGAGTAAAGCTTCCTTGATCCCTGTTCAAAATTCTTTCTTCATAAGCGCGTTTTTTCTCACTTTCGTTTCTCAAGTATGCCGCCTTGTGTCCTCGCTCACGATATGTTTGTGCTCTTGGGTTGAAGATTCTGATGTCGAAAAAAGCCCGTTGTCCCCTCGTCCAAAAACCTCGAGCACTTACGTCCACTCTTGCTTCATTTGAAGTATTTGCAGTATTGTGGGCCAAGCGCTGTCCGTCCATAGGCAGAAGTTCCGGTTCGATTCTGACATCATGGCACACCTCGTCCAGCATTTGTGCAGTGATGTCTCGTACTTCATCATGCCGGATACAGATGAATCCTCCTTTCTTACAAGTCATACAGTGGTCTGAGTTGTTTATTTCACCACATGCACATTTCAGCGGCAGGTTCGAAACTGGCCACCCATACCTCAAGGCTACGGCATCATTGAATTCTTGTTTATTTAAGCTGAGCCTTTCTCCTTTATTGGTAATGATGTGAGCCAATTTGAAGCCCCCGTGTCTTGTGCCATCTCAACACTCATTTTCAGTTCTTCCCTACATCTGGTCTTAATTTGTTCTAGGCTATGTTTCTGTCTCTCTTCTCTGCTCTTTGTAATTTCCTGTCTTGCATTTCGTTGTTCCTCTTCGTCCACCTCATCATTTTCATTTTGCTCCCGTATTTTTTCTGTCAGAGACGTAGTAAGTTTAAGGGAATTTTGGTTCTCATGTAGTGCCGCCTCCACTGGGTTTATGATCCCCATACCTCCGAACCTTGGCGGAAGAGCTAATAGATCTCTTAGCTCTTGCGTGACGCCTTCCATCTCTGTTAGGACCGGTATGAATGTTGTTGTTGTTGTTGTTGTTCCCTAAGCTGCCTGGCCGAACAGCCCCGAGTCCCTGAGGAAGGCCATGGCCACGATCGGGCTTTCCCACAGAGCTCTCATTGAGTGTAGGTTGTGTTGTTGGCGTAAGTGGTTGTGTGAAATGCAGTCTTCTATGATGTGTTTAATGGTATGGGGTGCTGTGTTACATCCCGGGCAGGCGTCGACAACAGAGTCATCCAGTCTCTTCTGATAGCTCAGGAGAGCTGGATGGTGTCCGCATCTCAGCCTGGCCAGGTGGACTCTGTCCTCGCGAGGGAGGGAGGATTCGGAAGGATGGATTTCGGGAGGTCGTGCATGCAGCTGCGTGTTGTCTGTGAGTGAGTGGATGGATTGGCGAGAGATATGAGTATGGATGTGCTTCTGGAAGTTGGTTCGGGGTGGGCAGGGAGGGAGAGAGGACAATAACTGTGTGTGATACCGTGTGCTGGGTGTTGTTTTGATATTTCTTGGTGTCTGTGGGTGTGTTGCCATGTAGTTTAGTGGGTGGTCTTGGTTCGTGGAGGCTGCTGCCAGGAATTGAGTGCCTCTCATGTCCAGATGGTCTTTGACTTTGAGGATTTTGGTTTCTTGATGTAGATGATCTGTGGGTGCAGTAGCTGTGCAGCCTGTAATGATCTTCAGGGCTTTGTTTTGGATAGTCTGTAAGGTCTTATGATGTGTTTCAGCTAGGTTAGAAGCCCAGGCTGGGCTTGCGTATTCCATTACTGATCTTATGTATTGTTTATATACTGTGGTGGTAGTTTCTTTGTTGTGTCCAAATTTTGTGTGAGCAAGTGACCTGAGGGCGTTAAGTCTGGGTGTCAGTTTCTTTTTAATGTTTGTGGTGTGCTGTTTGAATGTCATATGAGTATCATATGTTACTCCTAGGATTTTGGGTGTGTGTGTATGTGTTAGGGGTGTGTTGTTTATGGTGAGTTGAGGGATGTATTCGTGTTCACCTGTCCAGCTTGTGAGCAGGGTTGCGGTGGATTTGGCTGGGGCTAGATTCAGTCTGTTTGTAGTGCACCAGCCATGTAGTATGTTGAGATAGGGTTGAAGGAGATCTGTTGCTCTTCTTGGGTCATGGTGTGTGTATGTGAGTGTTATGTCATCTGCATAGGAGGCTAAGTTTATTTGGGGAGTATTGGGTGTAGTTATATCGTGCATGTACAGATTGAAGAGTGCGGGCGATAGGACGGATCCCTGTGGGACTCCGTTTGGAAAGTTTCTGATTTTAGATGACTGACCGGCAAAAGATACGTGTGCACATCTGCCTGCTAGGATATGAATGTTCCTCTGATTGCTTCTTCAAGCGGTTGGAGCATCTGTCTAATGCCAGGCACTGTTCTCATAAGAAAGGTCCATCTGTGCTTAACACCATATGTGAAGGCAGTATATGCAGCATGTGGTTCAGATTTCGCAATGTCTGCCAGGGTTTTCACTTCCTTTACCCACTCTGCTACCTTTTTTCGCACATAGTCTCTCTTGCATTCTTCTGTGCCTATTACTGCTCCCAAATGGCGTTGACCCTCCTTTGTAATCTTCACTCCTGTCCCATCAAAAGTCCGCACCGCTTCTTCATACTTGTTTTCTTTCACTATTAGTACAGATTTACTAGCATTCGGATGGTACCCAATGACTTCGCCTACCGATTGTACTCTCCGCCACCATTCTTTGAGATCCCCTATTTTTCCTGCACCTGTGAGGTCATCTGCATACGCCACTTGTTTCACTCGGGTTACCTCATGTTTTATTTTCTGCTGCAGAATTGATAGTGCCAGTGCGTACATTGCCATTGCCACTGGATCTCCTTGCGTTGTTCCTTCATTTGATTTGAGAATTTTCATTTCTTCCTTCTTTGTGCTTCCAACTATATACAGGTTAGCTGGCTCCTTATAAGTATTTTCTATGTACTTTGCGATGCTCGGGCATTTGATCTTGATGTTGTGAATAGCTGCCTCCCTATTAACCTCTGAAGTGCGCATGGGGGTAATTGGAAACGTCCCCCTGTGCTGACGTATTTGAGGTGTTTCCGTCACTAAAATATTCATTGTGCCATTAATAGCATTAATACTTATCCATATGCGCCTATTATGGGTTGATTATAAAGTTATTAACCTGAAACAACAATAAAACGAGTGAAAACAGCGTTTGGATGGTCAAAATCGGAGATATAGCCCGCGAGTTGTATAATGTATGGGTGAGGCAACCTGCTTTCCCGCCAATTTCCCCCCAAGGCCACTGAGACACAGTCGATCGATACTCTCTCTCTCTCTCTTGCACTCGCTTGCCATCAGTGATGACAACACCCTGCTTGCAACTCGCTAATGTTAGCACGAAAATATACCTCAGAATAAGGGAATAACAGGGAAAATAGGTGATAACTGAAGGAGAGGAGGAAAGTGGGGAAGGAGGGGAGGTAGAGGACTGAGATTTTGCATGGCCCAGGGGCCAAAAAAAAATAAAAAAATAAAAAAATAAAAATAGATTTTTTTTGTTTTCGATGTCAAAAGTTGATTTTTTTTTCACTCACTCATAAGAGTCTCCCCGCAGTCCGCCGGGGGAACTCTTAAGAGTCTCCCCGTAGTTCCCGGGTTAATGGTGTTAAAGGCATTTGTTGCATCCACTAGCAGTACCGCTTCACAATCTTCCTCATGATACACCTTCCCCATTGCATGTATTGCTGCTTCTCCTCCGGCTTGCTGTCCTGCACATACTTGTAAGTTGCCCACTGCTCTTTGTACATCTTTTCCAAATACAGACATGATTGCTTTTCCAATAATCCTTCTAAGAACTTCCCCAACGCCTACTGGTCTAACTCCTGGATTCTTATTTAAAGGTATCAGGCGACATGCTGTCAGAGCTTCTATGTTCACGCATGGTGACGATGCAAGTTTCTTTGCCAGCATTGCTATTGCTTCACAAAGGTCACCCGCGGCTGAACCAAACTTGTTTTGACTTAGGAAGATCCTCCAAGTCTTAGCATCTACTCCTGATGGACCTGCTCCTCCCTGTGTTTTCAGCGCCTTTCTCCATATGAGGTCTCCAGTTATATTCTCATATATCACCGGGTCTGGAGGAACATATTCCCCGTCTAGTTTGGCCTCATCACTTGCTGGTTTTGCTTCTGGGTGTTTCTCCTTCAGCTGGTCCAAGATGCGTCGATTCACTTCGTGCACCCCACTTGAGGCTTCCCCAGTGACCATTCTGACTGCCTGTGCCACTTTACCAATCCTCATGCTATTTCCCACTGATCGTGCCATATCATCTGGCTTCCTCTTTCTTTGTTGTTTTGTTTTCAGTCTTTGCTGGATTGCTCGTACTTGGCTAAGAATTTTGTCTAACTCCCCATTTTTCCACCACTCCATTCTCTGTTTCAGCGCTTTAATGTTCTCATTCAGTTTTCCCTTTGGTCTTTTTCTTTGAAGGAACAACTGAGGAATGAAAGAAGCTATCTTGATTGCCACGTGCGCCAAAGGGGCATCCTGAACATACTTTAGGATCATACGTCTGAGTTCCCCCAGCATGTCTTTTGCGGCTTCACAAATCGGTAGTTCAAACTTATTATGTTGCCATTGTATCACTTCTGTATAGATTTCATTCACTAATGTTGTGAGTCCGTCACCAGAATGTCCCATCCATTCTCCACCATTCATGTTTACGTTACGAGGTCGTTCGTTCTGTTCACGATTTTCGATTATTTCTCTCTCATTATCTTCGTTTAGGCCTACACTATTTTCATTATTTTGTTCCACACCTCTGTTGTCTTGCGAATTATTGATTCCTGCGTTTTCTTCTGCGAGCTGCAGTTGTTGATTGTTATTTTCTGCATTTTCTCTAACAGGGTTTGCTTGTACATCTCCATTAACTTCATTGTCTGTTTCACGGTTCATTTGTACTGCATCTCTCACTGCGTTTTGTCTGTCATCAGGATTATTCCTCGACTGGGACCGAGTTAATATCATCTTGTCTTATTATCATAATTTCCTAACTATTCCCTAATACTGAGTCTATCTATCATTTCTTCCTAAGGGACGAGCCTCTGCCCGATAAAGGTGAAAATGTAAACATCCTATGAGTAGCGTTAGAGATAGAAAGAGTAAGATAAGTTATTTAACTCACCTAGTATGATGCAAGGCTACAGAAGATCAGGCTATATTACAAGACAGTGGGTGCAAAAGAAAATAGAAAAATAAAGTAAAATAAAAGTAGTGTTTAAAAATACGCACAAAGAATAAACACGGGGAAAAAAAAAAAAAAAAAAAAATATATATATATATACCGGGTATATATATATATATATATATATATATATATATATAATACAAAACGATTATTGTAGTGAGAAAGGAAATACACTAATATTATTTTTATTAATCTCACCACCACACCCCCAATGAAATTAATTAAAGTATATATGAGAGTAAAATGATTAAAAAGACAAGTGTCACAATAGTGCTAAGGATTAAAGAAGGATGTTAGAAATCTACTATTAGTTTGAGAAAAAGGTCCTGGTTATCAGTATGCACATAATATATCAGCGAATTATACCTTATTTTAAATAGTATACTTAGTTACTAGTTCGTTAGAGATAACTCTCACATGAAATATACCACTTCAAGTCTGATTTCCTGACTCGGCCATAAATCATATATAACCTTACCTAATATAATCGGCCTGTTTCCTCAAAGCTAAATGACTATACAAAGCTAAAGAAACCTTGGCAATTTGAGCCGCTTTACATTCTAAATATGCCTAACTTTAAATGGAAACCAGCCAATTATGTCCTAAGATTTAATTATTTTCAAGTCAAAAATATGTACAAAATATTACATCATGTTACTCATGTAAATTATTAGCATGAAGGACATTGAGGAAAGTGGAAGGAAGAGGGAAGGAGGGAAGAGGGAAGGAGAGGAGAGGGAAGTGAATGTGTGGGTAAGGATGGGGGGGGGGGGGGGAGGGGGAGGGTTGAATACTTGTTGTCACTGTGTTTCTCTCTCTCTATTATACAGTAGCTACTACTACTCTTACATAAACACACATTTATTTTTAAGCTGCATTGCATCAAAAACTACCACTGACATTTTGTTTTCAATACAAATCTCCCCCATGGATTTAGATAAGAACCATACTTAAATACACTTGTTTTGCTTTTATACTGTCAGGTATCATATTACTTTAAGCGAGGGGAGGAGAGGGGGGGGGGGGGGGAGTGTTGTGGTCAGCGAGGTTTACGGCTCCTTCCTCTATTCCCTTACTCCGCCTTTTCGCCTCTGCTGTACTTCGCTGTCTCTCTCCTGCATACTTCCCCCTGCTACAGTCGTCCTCTCAGCATTAGCGCCATGCAGAATATTTCGGTCCACTTTCACACGACCAGCTTCTCCATGCACTGGCGCGATGACAGATGGGATGTGGGTGGGGGAGGGGGAGGGGGCACACCCTAGGGTGAGTGGTGTTGGCTGGAGACAGTCAAGGGTGGAGGGTATTTTGCCTGGCATCGGCTTGCCCCTCGTCCTTACGCCTCCCTCGCTGCCTGGCACAGCACTCTTCAATTTTCTGTCTCTTCTTTCACATGTTGTTTGATTTTGGTTAGATAGAACTCCAGAGTTTCACCCAATATCAAATCACCGTAATTTCCCACTCACCCTGTTGTATATTTCACAATTCCATCACCACCCCTTCCCTCACTAACTTGCTGTTCACCACGGAGAGAAAAATCCATACGTCCTCTCCCTTCAAAGGCTCGTACACACTCTATACACACTATAGGTACACACCTATACACACTATAGGTTTTACTAGTCACTGGAGATACAATCTACTGTAAGAATGAGATATCAACTTAAAAGAGGGATCACACAAGTATTGTCAGCAGCAGATTGATTTGATCTTTCTCAAACTCTGAATAAACAAGATTGTGTTTTGAAGTAATGTCCCCCACAAGAAGGCTGCCTTGATGTGGCAATGGAGCTCTTCAGCCACAGAATTAAAGCTCTTTACTGGCCTTTGTTTCCTAGTACGAATATAAGTGTTTCACTATTTATATATATTTATATATAATTATGTTTCGCCTAATTTTTCCTTCTCTATGTTATCCTCTCTCTCATCACATATTTTACTTCTCTCCAGGCTATTCTGTTTGAAAACTTCCCCTCAGGTAGTTCCTCTTGCAACCTGTGTCATTTGCTGGCCTTTTGGGCCTTCTTTGTGGCCCTGGCTTGGTTGATGGCATCCAAACCAACCATGTCTCTTTTACTGCAGAAGCGGCAGAAGCGGCATACAACTCGGTATAAATCGATTTAAAACAGCGCGAGCGTCGATTAGTGCGAGCAACGAAAATATTAAACCCAAAATGATCAATCAATGCGAATGCGATCTGTTATTGCGAGTCGGGTGGCAATATGGGTTAAATCTGTGGAGTTTTCTATTAGTGCGGCTAAAATTTGCACAGTGCGATAAATATCCCGCCTGACTCGTTGCGTCACTGGTGTTTGAGCAGCTTGGGCACGGAGGGAGGCTGGTTAGTCAGACATTTTTTACCCCGTACTGTGTGACGCTTTCTCGGGTTTGTGATCGTATCAAGTGTAGAATTTAAGGTAAGGAAAGGTCTAATTTACCATTGATATGCTATATTTATCATTAACATTTGTTCTTGGTATGTTTGTGTCAGTATAAATAACGATATAAGGAAAGATATGAGTGCTATATGGAGGACCGATCGACCAATTAAATTTTTTCCCATAAGATATGTTGTTCACATAGTGTGAATTCACTGCGACGCACCGTATCGACCAATTTCTCGCACTATGCGAGACCGAGCTGTACTTCTTGGCCGTTGTCCCTGACATGACTACTCATTTGCGTGATGCACCTTCACCTAAGCACTGTATTTTTATTTCACATACTGACCTGATTATTGTAGCCTATTTCTTACATCTGTTCTATAGCAATCCTTTCCTAATCTTTTGGGCCAACCTCATAATAGTTCTGTTATGGAGCCCATGTGATCTTGTTAAGCTACTTACTGAAACATTTGGAGTTAATTGTTCATGTGACTCATATTTTAAGCCGATAGCTAATTTTCCGTAAGAAAAAACATCCTATTCAATTTGGTATATCTTCAATAGGACATGGGATAAAGTTTTAATTACATGGCCTCTTGTGATGTTCATAGTGATAATACCGTATCAAGTTTTGGCAACAAAACCTCAAGAGTAATCAGAATACCTGATATTTTTGTTCTGTGAATGCTAGGGATAGGTAAGGGCCATTTTATTAAACCATGGTAACAGCTTTCCCTACAACTTTTTCTGACCCAGATTGACCCTTATCGCTTATCTGTATAAGGGTCAATCTGGGTCGGGAAAGCTCTTACCACGGTTTAATAAAATGGCCCTAAGTGTTTGTGCAGTTGTTGTTGTAAAGCTTGTAACTCATTGTACATATATATTATATAGCTATTTAGCTATCCAATCTGCTATTGACATTATACGTGACACCCCTCAACAGCCCTTTATAATTTACAGTGACTCTCGTAGTGCCCTCGAAGCGCTCCGTGCTTATTCGTCCTCCCACGTAATAGTTTTAGCCATAAAACACGCTCTCCACGAGATGAGCCTACAGGGATTCCAGGTCCAGTTATGTTGGATTCCTGCTCACATCGGTGTCCGTGGCAATGAAGACGCCGATACTGCGGCTAAGAATGCTATATTGATGATCCCTCGCCAGCCCCACCTTCCGTTAGGTGATTGGCTGTCCTTACTCAAGCCTTCTATTCTTTGCACGTGGCAATCTCATTGGGATGCTCTACCCTGCAATAATAAACTCTGTGCAATCAAACCTTCTGTCCGTCCTTGGCCCTCGTCTTCCAGGTCTCACAGGTGTGAGGAAGGTTTACTAACTAGACTTAGGATAGGCCATTCCCGGCTGACTCACGGTTATTTGATGTCCACTCCCCGCACTCCGCCCCCTACCTGCTCCTCCTGTCATTCCCCTCTAACTGTTCGCCACGTCTTTGACTGCCCAGATACTGCCCGTCTGCGTACGGTTTGTTTTGGTACTAAATCATTCACTGACCTTTTATCCGATTCTCTGTCATTTTCCTTCCCCCCTATCGTCCGTTTTTTGCGTCGCCTTAAGCTCCTTTCAGTAATCTGATCCAATCCTTCGGGCCAGACCTATGAGAGTTCCGTATGGAGCTCAGTGGTCTGGTTAATCTGCTCTACATAACTAACTAATTATATAGCTAGCCTATATCATTAGAATTAAGTGCAGTATTATATGGTATATGTTTTCTCTCCACTATTTAGGCGCATTGCCTAGAGTCTATGCATAACGATGAGTCTAGATATTTTGATCCTAGCCTCTAGTAACTCAGAGAGGGATGGAGCAAACTATAGCCGGTTTAATTTCAGATGACGGTAAATTGTCATGTCCTCACCTTGCATACTCCGCTATTATGAAGATTTTGTAGCGAAATATGACGTTAATTATGAGAACTAGACATGATTATTGCACCAAGACATAGAAGTTTTATATTTTGCCATTAGACATCGAGAAATCAGTTGCTAAAGGATGCGTTTTACCGTCAGTTGAAATGAAATCTCTAGAGCTAGCGGCTGTAAATTTCTTCACCCATTTACAGTTCGACTCGTCACAAATGGCAGAAGCATCAGCTCGATTGTTCCAGTCCTTTTTGAGTTGCGAGAGGTTGGGGGCTGGCAATTCTAGACGAGAAGTTGACGGCTGGCAATTCTAGACGAGAAGTTAAGGGCTGGTAATTCTACACGAGAGGTTCAGGGCTGGCAATTCTAGACGAGGGTGGCAAATCGGGGCAATGTCGTTTCAAGACTTGAGTTAAGTGTGATAGGGAATACAGAAAAATTTACACAAAGTTGAATTTGTTTGTCATTTAATCATTTCCAGGGGTATAATGGGAACTATGGATTTTTTTTTTTTTTAAGACCTCCGTCTACGTATTGTGAAAAACCTGTTATCCTCCGGTAAATTACGGGGGTGAATGAGTGAAGTCAAAGTAAATTATGGAGTATTACATTGACTTTGTATATACAGGACTCCCTCACTATCCGATACCCCGATTTACGATATTATTATAGGTTTTGTCTAGTCCGAGAACGCATCCCCATTTACCCCATTAATTTTAGGGTTCGCTATACGATTTTTGTATTCATGATTGGGTTTTCAGGAACACAACCCGTTGGTAAATCGAGGGAGACCTGCATGATAATAATGACTAACAATGTGTATGATAAAAATGTGGGACTTACTTATGAGACTGATATGAAAAGTCCCTCGTCTGCCAGCCTGCGGGGGACCTACTGTCATCCCAATTTCAATAGAATATAGTAGAGTATTGAACTGGTATGTTTTAGGTACTTAATTTACTTCATTTATTATAAGTTGTTATGTTATTTCAGATTTTATTTTGAAATTTTATGTTCTACTAAAGTTTTATTTATACTTCTAAGGTATATACAGATAGCATATACAGTGGTGCACCAACTTTCGCTACATCTCGATTCGCGGATCGCACTTTCGCGGCAGTGTCTAAATATCCCGCCGATTTGAGTTTGGCGGTAAAAACTCGCATTTTCGCGCCCGAGCTTCGAAAATGAAGGCCTATTCAGCCACAAGCAAGAGGATTCGGTAGAGGAAAAATAAATGTTTGTGTCGAAACACGACCCAATACCAGTATATAGTCACCCAATGACTATAACTAATCAATACACATACTTACAAATACTCAATACAATTATTTGTACTTACAAATAGGCCTACTCATGTTGAACGTACCTAGCCTAGTCACCCAATGACCCAGAATTGCTAAACCAACTAAACTGGAATTGGTACACTTACTTACAGATATTCAATACTTTAATGAGTCTATAATACTGATTAGCAAAGCATTATAATAGGTTACACTGCTTAGACATAAGGTTATAAGGTTAACCTGTGCCACCGCCATAGGCGCCATTTGCAAATGCACTGTTTTGGGTTCAAGCGGCGCCATGATGCCATCTAGTGGCCTTAACTGAAACTGATGTCTTGGTTCAAATTATAGGCGCATTTTTGCTTGAGTTTTGGCTCGAGCCAAAATGCACCTCATAGTATCATATACGGTTGGAGCATCAGTATCGTACCGTAACGCTAAGTTCACTAACTGAACTCTACCAAAACATTGCATAGGCCTATGGCGGTGGTTCAGAAGAAGTATAAGAACTGTAATTCATTATTATGCCTTGCTAATCAGCACTATAGACTCATTAAAATATTGAGTACCTGTAAGTAAGTGTACCAATTCCAGTTTTCGTTGGTGTATAGCAATTCTTTGTCATTGGTTGCCTAGGTTTGTTCAACTTGGGAGTGAGTTTTCGTACATGCCCGGTCCCTATTAAATTAATTCCCATTACCTCAATGCCCCAACTTTCGCTAATCGCACTTTCGCGCCACTTTCGGCGGTCCCTATTGGCCGCGAAAGTTGGTGCACCACTGTATGATGATTGATATAACCCATAAGACATACATACTCTAACAGCATTTTTTCTGTATCATCAACATTGTGACTTTGTATACAGTATAGCTGTAGTATTCGTACATTTTATACCAACCTTTTCAATTCAATAATGCCTTTAATTTATTTATTTTCTTGATTAACATTAGTCATTAATATAACTTGAGAAGGGCCTGTAAGAATGATAGTCATTTCAAGGCCTACATTCTTGGAAACCTGAGTCAGCCTGTGACCTGTGTGTATTCCATGACTGGCCTCCAGGTGGTCAACGCTTGGATTCTTAACCCACACACAGCAGTGGACGTATGCATACTGTATGTTCCATTGCAAAGAAGCGAAACATGCGAGGGACATAATTATAAGTTTTGTATTTCCCGCATAAAATTCTCCCCGGGGTGACCTGGTAGTACTAAGGAGTTGCCAGAGTTACAAAAGGTCAACAAGCTGGCAATCCCTCGCAGACTCAGTAGCACAGGAATCTTTTGTAGCTGGTGCCAGTGCATGCAAGCAATTCATGGCTTGGAGCTGAAATTTGCATACAAACACCTCGCTTCTATGTGTCCCTGTTAAGGCTACAGACAAACTATGTCTGGGAAAAATTAAAGTCAATCCAGAAACGAATGAGACAAATACAAGTCACCTCGCGTATTGTTTGCATCCAGTGTTAGATATCCAGACTTGTAAGTCAACCATCCAAATTTGTATGGATGGCTGAAACCTAAGTCTGGTTGTTTAAGTTAGATATCCGGACTTTCGTCAGATCCGGACTTTCGTCAGATCCAGACAGGGTTCACCCCCAATTAGTCTGGATGGACAAGGTTTTGCTGTACTGTGCTTGAAAACTTAATAAAGTTAAATGACCAATTTAAATGAAGCTGTTCTTGAACTTATTTGTTTGTCATTTTATGTTAAAGTTTATTTAAAAACAAAATATTGTGCGCTTCCCCCAAGGAAGCAACGTCATAGATTATGATAATAATAATGATTTTATTTTCTTGAATGTCACTTTATTGTGGCTTAAGAAGTAAAGTGTATATTACCAGTGTGTACACCTAGATCCTTGACTGTATCTAATGCGTATCATGTATCATGTTACACAGAACAGGTCTCTCTCACTATCCGATGCGCCGATTTACGATATTATTATAGGTTTTTAGGTGTTTGCATTTGGGTTTAGGCTGGTCCGAGAACGCAGCTTCATTAACCCATTAATTTTAGGGTGCGCTATACAATTTTTCTATTTACGATCGGGTTTTCATAAACGTAGCCCCATCGTAAATCGAGGGAAACCTGTACTGTAATTTAGCTTCCCTGTAGATAATTGTCTTGTTTTGTTCAAACCCAAGGCCTTAACCTTGGGATCTGTCAGCCCAACACACACATCTGTTACAGAGCTACTTTTAGTGAAGATATTTGTGCGTTATGTGAGTTAATTATTATGATCTATCCAACAACCAACTCTACTCCTAAAGTCGATTAATGAAATATTACAAACACATGTGGCAGTCCGTGGATTCGAACCCAGGACGCTCACACCGAATATCAACACCTTGTGCATTACACCACGACGGCAGTTACATTAATATGCAAATCAATTTTATTGGTTACATCTGTATATACATAGTGTATATACACTTTCACCTCTTCAATACGTTGACGGCTTTCTAAATTTTAGTCTTGTTATAATTAGATGATTTTACTCAGGTTAAGAAGGAACTCTAGCCATTACATCAACAAATTTTGCTCTGTAACAACTAGAACTTTTGGCAGATGGATTGCACTTGTTTAGTCTTGGAGTGTAAAGATATCCCGGACAACCCAACCAGTAAATAATTTCAGCTAGATCTCAACCAATGGGTTGGCCTTATGGAAGGCTTTCCTGATGGGCGGCGATATTCCTCACGGAAGCAAGATTACCCACACGTGCCAAAACTGCGACGAAGGTGTCTGAAAATTGGATGACAACAAGAACCATGTGGCAACTCTATACCAAACATCAGAACTCCCACACCACACCATCACTCCTCCTTCTTCATCATGGAGGCAGTGGCAGCGCTCGAGGACCGTCCTTCAACCCCAAGTATATCCTACATCCTTTTTGTAAATATATGAGAGATGAAGAGGGGGTCATAAGACCACCACCAAGCACGTTGCTATCATTGCAAGCAGGAGGGGTGGAGGAGCACTTTCCCTCCCTTCCTCTCGTAGCCTCGACTTGTTTCTCTTTACATGTACGTACTCTACATCTACTTTCTGTTTCCTAATTCTTGACTCGTGTCTTGTGCTTCAAAGCTATATATATGTGGTGTAATAATATTGCTTTATATGGGAGATGCAAGGGATATAACGAAAATCCTCCCCTCCCTCCCACCTACTCCTCCTGCCGCACCCTCACTAGTTGCCTACGCATGCCAGCTACTTTAACTTTGACCACAACCACACCACAATCACATTATTCAAGAAAATATATATACAGTATGTTGGGATGCGGGAATGGATTTCCAACACGTTGATGTACTTTTAGTCACGTTTTGCAAAGGGCCATATTTTTTACCTGATTTTCGCACCAGGGATGGATCCATTGAAACCATTTATCGCATTCGCTGGGCTTAAAGCTACTGGTTGAAATGGTCTAGCGTTTGAGTTGTCTGGCCACCCCCACAGTTACCATGAAGGTGTTGTATAGCTACCAGGAAAACTCATCCACTGGGATAATCGAACCAAGAGAACTCGGCCTAGGAGATCTCGGGAGAATAGGTTAGGGTAGTTAAGGTCAGATAAGGTAAATAGGCTTGATAAAGTTTGCCTCAAGTATGTAGATTAGGTCAGGTAAGGTAAGTAGGTTTTTGTAAAATTGGCTGAAGGTACAGTAATTACTAATAGGTTAGTTTCAGTTTGATTAAGTAAATTAATTCTATCTATCTATCTATATACTCTGGCATATACCCCATTATTTTTGTTTTTTTATGTATTTATTTATTTATTTATTTATTTTTTAGCTGGGGGTGGCTGACTCGAGACAGAGCCCGAACAGTGACAAGACAACACACATAAATTAGTTCAGACAAAAGTTTATGTTTGGCGTTTTAAAGTTTGGCCAAGTTTGTGTTTGGCCGAGTTCTCCTAGCGGCTGACTTCTCTTGAATTGGTTGTATGTCTAGCTAGTCTTACTGTATGATGCATAGAAATAGTTATTTTATATATTTTAATTTGATCATAAGACTACTGTACTATACTCTGTTTCATTTCATCTGACAGTAAATTGAATCCCTTAGCAGCAAATTTCTTGATTATTAGTGGAGATATTAGGACAGGTGGCAACTTTAATGCTGTGACATCTTTGATGTTGTGGTGACATTAATACTGTGGCCACTTTAATGATATTGTTAAGAGCGTTGTGTGATTTCAAGTTCAAGCAACAGATATTTTAATAAAACAGTGAACTTGAGCTGTGATTCAGAACCATAGGAAGTATATAGATAACACCGGTACTGTTCTCATTAATAATGTAGATTTAATATTTTTGACATATTTCTACCCTACCTGTTAGTGACGAGATAAACTGTGCTCCACATCAGAGAAATGGGCTGAGTATGTTGCTCAATGATTCATAAGCCAGTTAAGTCACTGAGTAATGGCAGAATCACACCATTACTTTTCCTGTTAATTTTCTACCAGCAACTTTTTTCTGACGTTAAGAAACTCTTTCTTGAATTGGTATATGCAACTATACACGGACTGAAAGTCTTATCTGCTAGTTGGTTGAATTATAATACAACATTAATTAAAAAGGTTCCCACGACTCCTTCGGGCCAGCCCTGGGAGAGTCTCTTCAGGCTCAGTGGTCTGATTAAACTATTTTCTTACAGCTACTACTACTTCTCATTGGTAATTTTGTGAGTTCCACTTTTGTGGCCAGGTTTAATCTGTTTTACATAATAACCACCTCTGTGGACCAAGTTTGTGCCTAGCTCAAGGCATTAACCCTTTCCCTGCGGGAGACTTTCCGGAACGCCATGGCAATTTACAGGCTTTAAAACCCTGTAAAAGCCGTAGAAATTGAGTGTCAGTGGGCAGGACCGCGAGGGGCCCACCTCCGACTGTCGGCACGTCCAGCCGTGCACTGAGGCAAACTGAGGTCCCATACCCGGGTTGTCAGCAGTGTTGCCAAGCGCTACATTGCTAATAATTAGCGAGTTCTCCCCAATGTCTATGGTAGCGCTGCGGGTGAACCCTGAGAGTTAGGAAGCTCGTTCTAGTGTCATTTTGAAGCTATTTTCGTCTAGTTTTTGGCAGAATACATTTCATTTCATGCAGACACTTGATTAATCATTCAGGAGTGCCTGAATATGCCCTAAATAGCCCAAATATCCCCGCAGAGAAAGGGTTAAAGGTTATACACTGCGCTACAAGCTGTTACTACTGTCTCCCTTGAGCAAGGGGATGGAGGGTTGGGTTGCTCTCTATTGTAGGCTTGGCTGACCAAAGTCCTGGGTGACTGTTCACTTGGGAGCTTTCATGGGCTATTATGCTATAGTCAAACCAGTAGGCCTATATATAGCCAAGAATCGAGGACTCGGGGTCAATTATATACTGGTTTGAGTATAGCAAACCATAGCGGTCTCTCTTATGTGCATCACTTTGTTATAACTTTTAAATATATAAATCAACAAAATTCCTGACCAAAATTGCCTGGGAAAGCACTGGTGTGACTCTTTGTGAATATCACCCTAGTTCCAAGTATATATGCGTTTCCTTTGTAAACACTGAACTGTTGTAGGTAGTTAGGTAATACAGAGCTACCCAAGTGACCATGACCGATAATACAACACTTCTCTGTACCATTAATACACATCATCATAGTAGTGTAACTTTCAGGTGCCATAATACAGGTTATGTGTAGCCAGGGTATATACAGTTGGGAAATATAAGTTAAGGTATAATCAAGCTAAACTTGGCAGATAATTGGTAACGCTGCCTTTCTATTTATTTAGATAGCGATATAAAATAAGTGCAGTGTCACCTGAACAGTTGGTGTTGTTGTTGTTGTTCCACAGGCTGTTTGACCGAACAGCCCCAAGGTCCCGAGCAAGGCCAAGGCCATAACCGAGTGCCCCAACAGAACCCTCCCAGCTTTACCACTAAGAAAGCCCAGGTGACCGAAGCCGCTCCCAGGTGAGGGGCTCATGAGGAGGGTGCGGAGAAAGGCAGTGTAGGAAATTTAGAAGGCAGCGTTAGCAATTTCTGCCAGGTTAGCTTGAATACACTATAGTCATCTCAACCACCTTTTCCAGTTAGTAGTACCCATACATAATACTCTATACCATAAACAAGATTAAGTACGTAAAAACAAACAAATATACTGTAACTGGATTTTTAATTGATCTTATATACAGTACTGTATATTATTTACTCATTACAGTATGTTGTTTTTCATTATAAAAGCATATTTATATTTGTTTACATGAAGCTATTAATCACAGTAGAGCATTGATCAATTTTATTGATTTTTTTTTATTTACTCGGGGCCCAATCCTCACTTTTCCTCTTTTTTGTATCTATTTTTTTCATTATTTTAAAATCTTTTCACTATATTTGTAAGTATAATTAAGATTATTATTTATTGTATTGTAGGCTATAGCGCTATATGCAAATGATATCACCTATATTATGAATGTACAGTATTTAATTGAGTGTAGGCCTACTTGATTGTAATGCTAACAACATAAATTATCTTGTCTTGTAGAATTATTGTATTTGTATCCAAAATATAGAAAACCAAGATATGATAGTGACTCTATATACGGCTGTAGGACTTATTTTCTTGTAACTGATTACTGTACAAGGTTAAGAAAAATTAATAGTGTATAAATAGGATGGATTAATTAATTTTACCTTATGTCAATGGACTCCCCATGGTGTAAGGATTCCAAATATTACAGTACAGTATTTGGTTTATTAAATGTCGGGTGAACAAAGGGAATTTAACCCCCCGAAAATCTCCAGCCGGCGAGGGGATTCGAACCGTGGTTAGTGACCTCAGTAGGTCCGGTCACCCCAGGTCCACGCGCTAACCCACTCTGCCACCTCGGACGTTAATAGGTTAGCAACCTTAGTTCTTGAAAGAACCAGGTTGATAGTCTCGTGGATATCATCACGTGATGGGTTTCTTAGACTTCACCATCATGACTATTTTACACTAACCCAGACATCAACTCTGGTAGCAGAGTATTTGGGTGGCGGCATTTTTGCGAGGGCATTACACAACATCCTTCTTTGACTAGGCTAGACCCTAGCCGAAATTTAACGTCTTCAGGTAACGTAGCCATATCACCCCAACATTTTCAATAGTCCAGGTTTTGAGATGCCTGGCGCAGGTTCTCGTGATGGGTGCTCTATCTAGCTACCGGATCACGCACCCTGACTGCCACCAGTGAAATGTCGGGTGAACGAAGGGAATTTAACCCCCCGAAAATATCCAGCCGGCGCGGGGATTCGAACCGTGGTTAGTGACCTCAGTAGGTCCGGTCACCCCAGGTCCGCGCGCTAACCCAGTCTGCCACCTCGGACGTTAATGGGTTAGCAACCTTAGTTCTCCTTGAAAGAACCAGGTTGATAGTCTCGTGGATATCATCACGTGATGGGTTTCTTAGACTTCACCATCATGACTATTTTACACTAACCCAAACGTCAACTCGGTTAGCAGAGTATTTGGGTGGCGGGATATTTGCGAGGGAATTACAGTTTAATTGTGCACATTGGCAATTTGGTACAAGTGACTCGTTCCATCTTTTTGGGTAATTTTTGGATTTTACAATTTTTAGTGGTAGGCTGTACTTGGTTTCTTCAGGACGTTGTGATTCCAACTGTGCATAGCATGTTTTATTTTTGACATTTTGTATCCTTGGCAGCTGTTCAACGATTATAATCCATGGACTACAGCCTAGGGAAGAATATCTATATTTCTACTGATTTTTCTACCCATCTATATCCATCTAACCATCCACATCTCTCCCTCCACCCAATACACATATATACATACAACAAAACAACTAAGACTTGCCACAACACAGCCCAATCATGTCACCACAGTGGCCGATGTTGGTATAGTGCTAACAGTGTCTCAGCAAGACTCAACAAAGTCCCCCCTGAAGCACTTGCACCTGGCGAAGCCACACCACACCCAGCCCCCACCATGCTACAACAAGGCAGCAACTAGAAATAACCGTAACTGCTTCACACATACAGTATATACATACAGTATATACACATACATATATACACACATACATATACAAAATATACAGAGAGAGCGAAACAGACAGATACAGACATGATAGATAGGAGGTGAAGTTACTTATACTGTTATACAAATATCTCAAGTTCCATGCAAGCATAGAACCACCCCAAATACCCAAAGGCAGCCCTTCAGGGCAAGAGCAGCCAGCCCAAGAGTGAAACGTTACTCTCAGACTTTCTTCCATTCAACAGCGGAGCTCTGGAACTCTCTCTCAGAATCAGTATTTCCCTGTTCCTATGACTTAAATTGCTTCAAACTCTGTGTGTTCAGGAATTTTGGCTCGAACATCCCTTGATTTTGGCCCTGTCACTCTTTCAACTCTGGGGGAGGCACTCGCTACAGGCAGTTATGCCTTTTGTCTCCCTCACTCACGTAGAAAAAAAGAAGAAAAAAAAGAAGAAAAAAGGCCAACTATATTTCCCAAGTAAATAAATGTATTTATTATAATGTCTATCTATCTATCTATCTATCTACTGTATATGCTCAGGCCCAATCCCCATTTTGGGGGTAGCCGACTCAAGACAGAGCAAGAACAGGGAAAACACAAAAACAACATAAAACAACGAATAAACACAGATAAAAAACACAAATTCACACACATCTACTGTAGGTCACCCAGGAGAAGACCCAGAGACCAGGGTCACCAAGGTCGCTCCAGCACTCCCCCGGCCCCCGACCACCCGGAGAGTCCCTAATTTCAAGAAAGCAAACTTCCATAAACTTAGAGCTATGTTTAAAGAAACTGACTGGAGCTTTTTAATTAACAATAACGACATAAATACATCTTGGAAGTTATTCGAAACCACTTACCTAAAAGCAGTGCAAGACTGCATACCATCGAAAATACGGCGTCCAGGCCATAATAATAATCCCAAATGGTGGAATAAAGATATTTCAAACTGCCTGCTTGCTAAAAAATTTGCTAATGATAGATTAATATCCTCACAAAATGACGAAGAACGGGTGAAATTTGTAGAGCTACGATGCAAAGCCAAAAAGTTAATTAAGCAAAGTAAAAAGACCTTAGAGTTACATATTGCGAATCAAAGTAAAACAAACCCGAAAGAATTCTATAGTTATATCAGAAAGAAAAAAGTAGTTACTTCAACTGTTGGACCGTTAGTCGATGAAAATGGAGAATACACCAAAGACGAAGTACAAATGAGTAATGCCCTCAATACCTTCTTTGCATCAGTTTTTACAACAGAAGACCTCAGTGATATCCCTACACCATTGCCGATTCAGATTGATAATTCAGATGTTCTAAGCAATATCACCGTTACAGAGAGAGAAGTATTGAATTGTTTAGATAAACTCAAGGTAAATAAAACGCCAGGACCTGATACAATCTCGCCTAGAGTTCTAAAGGAAGCTAAGGATGAGCTCTCCAAACCACTGACATTACTATTCAATAAATCCTTGCAGTCTGGAACTATGCCTGATCAGTGGAAGCTAGCCAACGTAACACCGATATTCAAAAAAGGCAGCAAATCCCTACCCAGTAACTATCGTCCAATTAGCTTAACCTCAGTTGTATGTAAAATGCTAGAAACGGTCATACGAGACAGACTCGTAAATCACTTAGAGGAAAATAACATACTTAAAGATACTCAACACGGCTTTCGTAAAAAACGTTCCTGTTTAACAAACCTCTTAGACTTCTTCCACGATATCCTCAACCTCTACGATGAGAGTAAAGCTGTAGATATTATATACCTTGATTTTCAAAAGGCCTTTGACAAAGTTCCCCACAAACGTTTACTGCTAAAACTAAAAGCGCATGGAATACAAGACGGTGTGTTGAAATGGACAGAAAATTGGCTCAGCAACAGAAAGCAAAGGGTAGTCATAAATGGTAAGGCATCTAAATGGACCAGTGTAAGTAGCGGGGTACCCCAGGGATCGGTACTAGGACCAATTCTCTTTCTAATTTACATCAACGACATAGATGAGGGTCTCACCTGTACAATCTCAAAATTTGCTGACGATACAAAAATTGCAAATAGCGTACTCTCAAAAGAACAAGTTGACGATATGCAACACAATCTAGATAAATTGTCATGTTGGGCCCAAATTTGGCAAATGAGTTTCAATGCGGATAAATATAAAGTACTACATGTCGGATACCTAAATGAGAAAGCAAACTATTCGATGAATGGCACTCAGCTTAAGAATGTAAACAGAGAAACCGATCTGGGAGTAACAATATCGAGTAACCTAAAACCGAGTCAACAATGTTCAGAAGTTGTTAAGAAGGCAAACAAAATAATTGGCTTTATAGGCAGGTCATTTGAGCATAAATCCAAAGAAGTTATCCTAACCCTTTACAATTCCTTAGTCCGCCCTCTTCTGGAATACTGCGTTCAATCCTGGTGCCCTTATTACCAAAAAAATATAAACAAGCTAGAACGAGTTCAACGTAGAGTTACCAAAATGATACCTAGCCTAAAGAACAAACCATACGAAGAGCGTCTTAGAGAATTAAATCTATTTCCTTTAACCCAGCGCAGATTAAGAGGTGACTTAATTCAAGTGTTCAAAATCATCAAAGGCATCGACAATATGAACTGTAGTAAGTACTTCACTATCGACCAATCTAATTACACGCGGGGAAACGGTTGCAAAATTATTGGTAAATCTTTTAACTCGCACGAATCTAAGAATTTCTTCTTCAATCGAGTTGTCAACTTGTGGAATGGGCTTCCCCGAAACGTTATAGACTGCATCACCGTTGATTCATTTAAACTCCGCCTAGACAAATATCTCTCATCAAACCCGCGACTGACTGCGTTTGTAAATGAATAACTTTATTTTATCCCCCCCTCAGTTACTAACCCATCTGTCCTCTACTAACTTCATAATCCTGCCACGGACATTAGTTCCAGGACAGTAATTCCCTTTCCAATGTTCCCTTACCCACTCTAAACCACTATTTGGACACTTGATCCTCAGTGTTTTGGAGGACAAGCAACCTAGAAGGGTCACTAGATCTGTTGTTGCTTGATTTCCTTTGTACTCCTTTGTACTTTGTAGAGGTTCCGATCTCGGCAGGCAGACATGCAGCGGAGCCAAAGCCACAAGCCCTCCCACCACACTTCCAGGCGCACCCTTCATATTAATCGTCTCCTCGGGCCAGGCGCCTGATGGACTATTATCTAGTCCAACTTGCGCCCGACCCCTTACTCCAAATGACCACGTGTTCACTCAACTATTCACTAGCATTCTCCATTCACTCCTGTCCACCACCACTTCCCCTGCCTGATCTATAGTCATTCCTCTATCATCCAAAGCTTTTCTTACACAGTCTCTCCATCTCAATGGGGGTCTTCCTGCCATTATATCTCCCCTTGTTCCTGACTCACATATTCTCTTTGTAAGCCTTTCATCTCCCATTCGTTCAACATGACCATACCAGCTCAGCACCCTTCTGTCCACTCTGGCTGTAAAATTTGTAAAATAACCAAACCAAATCATGGACGACACAGTATAAAGACAAACATATTTATCAAAATTACTATGTGGAATTAACGATTTAGCAACATAAATTTGTGAAATAAAAGAACACAAAACAATACAAAAAACAATCGTCTCCCCTTAACCTAAGAAGTGCGCATGGGGGTAATTAGAAACGTCCGCCTGTGCTGACGTATTTGAGCTGTTTCCATCACTAAAATATTCATTTTATCATAACTAGCATTAATACTTATCCATACGCGCGTATTATGGGTTGATTATAAAGGTATTAACCTGAAACAACAATAAAACGAGTGAAAACAGCGTTTGGATGGTCAAAATCGGAGATACAGGCCGCGAGTTATATAATGTATGGGTGAGGCAACCTGCTTTCCCGCCAATTTCCCCCAAGGCCACTGAGACACAGTCTATCGATACTCTCTCTTGCACTCGCTTGCTAACAGTGATGACAAGGCCCTGCTTGCAACTCGCTAATGTTAGCACGAAAATATACCTCAGAATAAGGGAATAACAGGGAAAATAGGTGATAACTGAAGGAGGGGAGGAAAGTGGGGAAGGAGGGGAGGTAGAGGAGTGATATTTTGCATGGCCCAGGGGCAAAACAAATTTTTTTTTTTGTTTTTTTCGATGTTTAACCCTTAAAAAGCGGCTCACCACATAAGTCGAGTTGAAAAAACTGGCAAAAAACGGGTGAAAAAAGGGTGGAAATCGAGTGAAAATGGGTGGGATAGTAATGATCCATACGTCCGACATCTGTGGCCTCCCGGCCCACACTAACTCCAGTTCCCCCACCGCGCGGGAGGATGACAGTGTAACCAATAGTTCGCTAAAAGTGAGCAAGGTAGCAAAATCAGCTAAACTTCCATCTTCGAGGTAACACTGTCAGTGCTCCACGAGTGCTACGTAGCTGTATGTGGCGTCATTGTGTAGCGATTTCCACCTAGTTTTTGGCGCAATACAGTTCCTTTCATACTGATGGTTGATATAGCAGTCAGAATGGCCTGAAAAGGCCCAAAACGGCCACAGAGGACCCGCTAGACTAGGGTTAAAGTCGATTTTTTTTTTCTCTGACTCTTAAAGAGTCTTCCCGCAGTCCGCCGGGGGAACTCTTAAGAGTCTCCCCGCAGGTCCCGGGTTAAACAGGCACTTATTTGTTTTTCTGTCTTGCACCGATATACACACATTGCTGGGGGTATGTGTGTGTACATTGTGTGTGTGTGTGTGTGTGTGTAGATTGTGTTTGTGCGTGTGTGTGTAGATTGTATGTTTGTGTGTGTGTGTAGATTATGTGTGTGTGTGTAGATTGTGTGTGTGTGTAGATTGTAGATTGTGTATGTGTGTGTAGATTGTGTGTTTGTGTGTGTGTGTGTGTAGATTGTGTGTTTTTGTGTACAGTGTGTGTGTGTGGATTGTGTACGTGTTTATGTGTGTGTACATTGTGTGTGTGCCTGTACATTGTGTGTGTGTGTGTAAATTATAATTATATTTGTAGTCTTTAATTAAATAACCCAGAAAAGTCTAACACCACCCACTAGCCAGCCATCCTAACTTCCACATCCTAAGTTTTATTGTCACATCGAGTTAAGGGGGTACTACTCGCTTTTTCTGGACCCCCTTCTCCCTCTATCTATCTATTGCCCGACGCCGTGATCCCTCATGTTTAGCATATTAGCTCTGAGGTTTTAAGACGTTCGTTCCGTTAGTGTGGTCATTTTGAGGCCCTTCGCCTAATTTTGTTGTTAATATTAAAATCTTTCGTGGCCTGTAGGTGTCGATTCTTTCCTGGCGAGCGACAGCGAGCCTCTAATTTTAGAAGGAACCGAAAAATGTACAAATTTATCTTGAAAGGGGGACTAAGGGGTGTTTTTCTAAGCTTGATGGAGGTCTAGCTTGGAAACTAAAACATAAATTAATAAATACATACCTGTATATAGACCAAACCCCAAGCACTACCCCCTCAACAGAACGGAGATAATATCTGCTGACAGAGTAGAAATTAGTCTCCCCAATAAAAGAAAAATGTGGTGTGTTAATTGAGCCTTACACCCCCCGGGGAGATCTGATTAAATTGATTAGTGTGGGATTTGGAAATGTGTAGCGAATGACATCAGATCAATCATATTCAGGAGGGATGCAATTCGATGATAACCAATACTTAAGTCATTCCGTTACCAGGGACGACCCTTTTACTATATTCTGGCTACTACTAGACGATTTTATTCAGCTTAGGAAGGACTTCTAGCAATAATTAGGCTTCAAACTATCTCAACCAACCCTTTTATCTGCCACTGATCCTTCCTAAGCTGCATAATATCGTCTAGTTATGGCTAGAAGATAAGATAACACACGTCGCTGGTACTCAAAGGGTTAATCGTTTCCTTATGTAATGTAAATCAGATGGAAATACTGACGACCAATAATTTATAACCGGAACATAAATTATTAAGGGGGGATGGGCTCTTTTTGTTTTGGCCCCCTTCTCCCTCATGTTTAGCCCCATTAGTATTGATATTGTAAGACGTTCGTCCCATTAGTTTTACGATTTGATCACCTTTCGTCCCATTTCCTTATACATTTTAAGACCTTTCGTACTATTTATGTGTCGATTTTTCTCCTGGCGAGCGAAAGCGAGCCTGTATTTTTAAGAAGAATCAGCCTTTGGTCGAGACATTTTTCTACCAACAAATTTACAAATTTATCTTGAAGTGGGGTCTAGGGAGTGTTTTTTAAAGCTTGATGGAAGTCTAACGAGGAACTAAAGGAATACATTAATTTATAAGATTAAGTGACCTAAGTTTCATTTATATCCGTCAATAGGATTTTATGGGAAGATTTTCACGTAAGGAGGTGTTTTTTCTGGACCCCCTTCTCCAATATATTTGAAAATTTAAGACGCTCGCCCCATTAGATTGTCAAATTTAAGACCTTTCGCCCCATTTATTTGTAAAATGTAAGACCTTTTGTGCCATTTAGGTGTCGTTTGTTCCCTGGCGAGCGAAAGCGAGCCTGCAAATTAGGAGGAATCGGCCAGAAATTTCGAAGTGGGGTATTGGGGGCATTTTTTCAAGCTTGAGGGAGGTCTAGGGCGGAAATATTCTAAGTAGGGCCTAATCAATTTCACTCCCAACACCAAACACCTCTCATGTGTTCCTCCCGGGATTCGAACCTGGGATACCACATACACATCATAAACACCCCCAAGGCAGTTACTAAACAAAAAAAGCATAATAAATAAAGAGAGAGAGAAAAAAAAAATCTGTCCTTAAGAACAGAAATGAGGCCCCGCGCTGACGTTGGTGAAGCTTACTTTGCCATGATAAATGCGGGGGTGGGGGGTAGGGAGAAGGGGGGGGGGGGAGGTTCAGCCTTGAGATTTCCGTGCAATTATTTCATGTCTTCCGCCAGCTTGTGTCCCCCCCCCTCCGACGCACCGTATTTCTTCCGCTCGTTGGCGATGAAAAGTGTCTGAGTGGCGCTTGTCCCGTCTTCCCTTGTTGGGCTAGGACCTCTTGATGTGGAGAGTGATGTGTTTGTTGATGTATTTGTATTTGCTGTTGTTGTTTTTGCTGTTATTGTTTTTGTTTTGTTTTTCCCGTCTTCCCTTGTTGGGCCGGGACCGAGTGATGTGGGGGGCTGTTGTGTTTGCTGTTGTATTTGCGGTTTTGTTTTTATTGGGGGCTGTTGTGTTTGTTGTTGTTGTATTTGCTATTTTTGTTTTTGTGTTGTTTTTATTGTGGGCTGTTGTGTTTGATGTATTTGTATTTGCTGTTTTTGTTTTTGGCTGTTATTATTTTTTTGTTTTTTGTTATTGATGCTGTTTTTTTGTTAGTGAAAAATGTCTGAGTGGCGCTTGTCCCGTCTTCCCTTCTTGTGCCAGGAACTCTTGATGTGGGGGGCTGTTCTGTTTGTTGTTGGTGTATTTGCCTTTATTGTTTTTGCTGTTATTGTTTCTGTTATTGTTGATAAAAAGTGTCTGTTGTGCCAGGACCTCTTGATGTGGAGAGCAATGTAGGGGCTGTTGTGTTTGTTATTGCTGTTGAATTTGCTGTTATTGTTTTTGCTGTTTTTGTTTCTCTTATTGTTGATCAAAAGTTTCCGAAGTGTCTATTGTGCCAGGACCTCTTGATTTGGAGAGTGATGTGGGGGCTGTTGTGTTTGTTGTTGTTGTTTTTGCTGTTATTGTTTATGAAAAGTGTCCGAAAGGTGTAAATATTGAAAACAAAATGAGGCGAAAGGTCTTAAAATCGCCACACTAATAAGCCGAACGTCATAACATCTGAAAACTAATGGGGCTAAACATGAGGAAGAAGGAGTGATTGGTATTCAAGAGTTTCCGGGGTAAGTGACCTGTATCGCGTGCAACATCTCCCGTATAGGCCTAGATAGCCAACCCTAATTAATCCGGGTTCTCCCTACATTACCATCTCCACCTCTCTCTCTCTCTCTCTCTCTCTCTCTGGCAATATTTTGGAGCAATTTCGTCTGGTAATTTCGGATTGTTTCCAGGAATTTGTCGCTAATCAAAACTCGCTGTGCCATAGAGTGTTCATGTGATCTGGTTTTTAGCATGTACAGTTGGCCACATAAATGTTTCTATACTCGGTGATTTATTATGTAGACGTAAAAATAGATAAATTGATGTATGAGAATAATGGATCATACGAATTAACTAATCTATAATAATCTGCACTCCTAATTAAATCATACTATGTGTCCTTAGTTCATTAAATCAGGAAGTGTATGCAAATGAATGTGGCCAACTTTACACTCTTCTTGCGCCACCACTTGTTCTTGTTTGAAACTATCTGGATCGACGTGTTTTTTTGGTTGTTATGACTGTTTGCTTAACCCCTTCTGTACCGGCCACGTCTTTTTAATTTTATTTGTGCAATATTTAGACGATTTTGTGCAATTTAAGAAGGATTTGTGGTAGTAAAGGGGTTAAATGAGGTAGTTCGAAGCCTGTTAATTGCTGGAGGACCTTTTTAACGCCTTCCCAGACTTCTTTCAAACAAAAGAATGGCCCACTCATAACACTTTCAAGCTTTATTTACAGTTTTCGTTAGGCCACAGGTGCTATAGGTTACTGACTCGCTATTGCTCGCCCAGAACACAATCGACACCTACATAGGGTGAAACGTCTCAAAATTTCCAAACTAATGGAGTGAAACAGGAGGATCCATGATGCACCCCCCCCCCCCCTCTCTCTGTCTCTCTCTCTCTCTCTCTGACCACATAGGTTCTTGGATTATATACCTCTTGTTCTTTTTAACCTCCGTGCTCTGGACGACTGTATTTCCTGTCACGGTGTTCCTTTTCACTCACGCCCCCCCCCCCTCCCCCCCATTCTCTCTCTCTCTCTGTCTGTAAGACTGTATTTCCTCTATCGCTGTTCCTTTCTCTCTCCCCCCTCCCCCTTCCCCCCAACCTCTTGAGTAGATGGTCCTTGTCCGAGGGGGCCTTTCATTCTCATCTTCGCTTACCTCTTTATACTCTCTTCCGGTTGGCTCTCCTTCACTTCCTCTCTTATCTCCTCTTCTTCTCACTTCCCCTCTTCCTCTTCCTTCTCTGTATTCTCTCTTTCTAGTATTTCCATTCCTCCTCCTCCTTATTCTCCCCTTCTATTATGTCCATTCTACTTCCTCATTCTTCTTCTTCTTCTTCTTATTAAGGCGTCCAAGGACCTAGCGTCTGTTAGTGACCTGAAGAAGCTATCTGCGAAACGTTGTCAATAAAGTGCTCCTCCTCATATGGTGTTTATATTTATTATTCTCTCTTTCTATTATTTGCATTCCTCCTCCCTCCGTATTCTCTCCTTCTATTATGTCCATTCCTCTTCCAATGTGATGCGGGTTTTAGGTCCCCCCGCCCCTGCCTCAAGAGACCCTGGGTGTGTGTGTTATGTATCATGTGTCCGTGTATTGTTCCGGAGTGAGCAGTGTCCGGAAGTGGCGGGGATGTGGCCGGTACTCATAGCTTCCTCCCTCACATTGACTCTTGTCTTAAGGGGAGGATGACAATTTTTCTGGACCCCCTTCTCCCTAATGTTTACCCCCACTAGTTTTGAGATTATAAAACGTTTTGGCGATTTTAACACCTTTCGCCCCATTTCGTTGTCAATTTTAAGACCTTTCGTGCCATTTAGGTGTCGATTATTTCCTGGTGAGCGATAGCGAGCCTGCCATTTTAAGAGGAACCGGCCTTTGGCCGGGAAATGTTTCTACCGAAAAATGTACAAATTTATCTTGAAGGGGGGTCTAGGCCCTAGGGGGTGTTTTTCTAAGCTTGATGGAGGTCTAGGGAGGAAACTAAAAAAAAAATATGAATAAATGAATTAATAGACCAAACAAACGGCCAGTCACCCCTTAAGTCAGGTTAGAATCCCGGTGGATCACATGCTTTCATTAATTTCATTGGGTGGTGTTTGATGTTGGGAGTGGAATTAATATATTAGATTATAATATATAATATCGTACAAGCCAGCCAACACATGGGGTACAAAGTGAGGCAGTAAAGGAACAATGGGAATGGTCGGGGCCCGAGTTTTTAAGACCTTTCACCCCATTTATTTTTCAATCTTAAGATATTTTTGGCATTAGGAATAATTGGCCTTCGGCTGGAACATTTTTCTACCGAAAAATGTACAAATTTGTCTTGATAGGGGTCTTGGGAGTGTATTTTTATGCTTGATGGAGGTCTAGAGAGCAAAACAAATACAAAATAAATAAAATAGATAACAAAATAAATTACAAAAATAAATGCAATAGTATTAATAACACTAATAATAATGATAACACAATGGTAAAAATACCTTCCCCTTAATATATGTGAACCCCATGGAAACTAGGTAATATTGATATTGTGCTAGACAGGCAACACATGGGGTACAAAGTGAGGCAGTAAAGGAACAATGGGAAACGGACGGGGAGAGAGTTTTTTATTCAGCTGAAATGGGTCAGTTCGTATCGTCACTCAGAGAGAAAACGCAGGTCGGTCCTCTTAAATTGAAACGCAGGTCGGTCCTCTTAAATTGAAACTTCTCATACAATCTTAACTTGTTATTTGTGTTTTGGAGGTTCATTTAAAAATTTCGAGTCTTCAACATGTACTAGAAATAAAACCTTTGAGGATTATGCCTCATTTTGATAGTTTATTATGGCTATCATTAGACGATTTTACACAGCTTAGGAAGGAGTTGTTGTAATCTAAAGGGTAATGGCTATCTCAACTTACCCTCTGACTTCTATTATGCCCTCCCTGATCTAATTAAAATCCCGTAAGTATAGCCGGGAAGCAGAATAGAAATGCGTAGTCATATCTTGAGAGGGGTTAATGAACGCGACCGTACATGTGTAGGGAGTCAGTCAGATGGGTGCTGTATATTTACCCCTTCCGTACCGGCGACGTCTTTTTAATTGTATTCTAGTTATATTTAGACAATTTTGTGCAGGTTTAGAAAGATATGTGGTAGTCAAAATGGTTAAGGGGAGGTATTTAGTTTGTTCCCTATTTTCCTAGTTAAGGGGAGGTATTTAGTTTGTTCCCTATTTTTTCATCAAGCTTAAAATTACACCCCCTAGACCCCCTTTCAAGATAAATTTGTACATTTTTCGGTAGAAAAATGTCCCGGCCGGAGGCCGGTTGCTCTTAAATTACAGGCTCGCTATCGCTCGCCAGGAAAAAATCGACACCTTAATGGTATGAAAGGTCTTAAAATTGACAGAAATGGGGCAAAATGTCTTAAAATATCAAAACTACTAGGGCGAATGTCTTAAAATCTCAAAAGCAATGGGGCTAAACATGAGGGTGAAACGGGTCCAGAAAAAAATCCCTCAAGTGGAAATCTCCCCGTGAGATACTTCGAAGCCTGTTTAATCGCTGGAGGCCCTTTTTAAACTGAATAAAATCGTCTAATAGTAGCCAGAGTCAAGTTAAAAGAACAGCACCAGTACTGAAAGGGTAAAACACGAAAATCTGGCTCCCCGGGTCTCTCTCTGTGTAGTGTCCAAGCTGCCGCGAGGAAACTGACAGAGGAAAGTGAATGAATTACGGTGACTGCATCTCCGGACCTTCTTCACACAAAAAGAGGATCTGAAGGGACGCGGGCTGCCGAATTTCCCCCCAGAATCCGACATTACCCTCCTATTTCCCCGTTTCCTGTACTCCTTATGATACCCAAATAAAAATCCCCAGGTATATTAGCGTAAACGGATACACCATTGATTTTTTTTAGGCGATTCCGTAGCGAGAGAGCGATGTAAACAAACCGAAATAGTCCCAAAACTCCGAACTGGTCACCGTCCGTGGTCACATCCGGGGTCTGGCACGCGACACAAAGAGGCCAACACGACTGGCGGGAAAAGTCACGAGGGGCCACTGTGATATATAGGCGGATTTACACGGGTTACGCTTTTGTGTCCTGTATTTGGGATCGGCTACTGTATTTTGGTCTCATTGAGGGTCTATTGGGCCCTGGTATCGGAGTCTAGAGGGGGGTTAGATAGCTTAGTTGTGGTGAAGTTTTGATTCGAAAGCATTGGTTGGAGTCTAGAAGGGGTTTAGATAGCTTAGTTGTTAGAATTCGTGTGAAGGTTTGATTCGAAAGCACTGGTTGGAGTCTAGAGGGGAGTTAGATAGCTTAGTTGGCATAATTCGTGTGAAAGCTTGATTCGATAGTTGACATAGTAAAGTTGCTGCAAACACGTGCTCGTGTGAATCTGTCTTAAGCCAGTGTCACACGAGCGCTTTTTCGGCAATTTTCGATGAGCAAGTATTTTTCTCGTAACATTTTGAGGCTCTGTCACATTGGACTCGGAACTAGACTGAAGGTAGATTATTCAATGAACAAGTTTTTTCTCACAATATTTTGAGGGTATCACACTGGAATCGTAAAGTAGACTTAGGAGGATAAAAGCTGCCAGACTGCAATTGCCCGTATATATTGACGAAAAAAAAGCTCGTGAGACACCGCCTATATAATATACTCTGCTCCTTACCCCTCTCTCTCTCTCTCTCTCTCTCTCTCTCTCTCTCTCTCTCTCTCTCTCTCTCTCTCTCTCTCTCTTCATAATATACTCTGCTCCTGACCCTTCTCTCTCTCTCTCTCTCTCTCTCTCTCTCTTCTTCTTCTTTTCTCTCCCTCGCTATTTATGGTCTCCTGATTTATCCGTAATTGCTTTTACTGACGTCTCTTTGTCCACGCCTCGCTAGACTATCGGGTGGATCTTATTCGGGATCGAGGGGTGTTGTTGCCGCTAAGGGTATCGGAGTCTTCCATCTGGGTTTTGGAGATTTCGGCTATAGATTTCTGGAGATTTTTGCTATTAATTTCTGGAGATATCGGCTATAGACTTGTAGATATTTCGGCTCTAAGCTCTATGGAAGGAGAACAAGAAGGAGGTAGGTTTTTATGGGCATATTCACTTAATTCATTCATTACATCTTTTTCATTATATTCAAGTGCTGGCAACTATTAGACGAATATATTCAGTTTGGAAAAGGCGTTTACCAATTAAAAGGCTACATACTATTTTTCCCCTCCCAAGCTTAATAAAATCGTCTGAATGTATCTGAACAAAAATAAATAAACTGAAAGGGTTAAATAAGGTTCAATAAGATGGTGTTTAATGATCAAATTGTATTTCTTTATTGGTATGACTATCGAAATATCATATTTCTAGATTATGGAAGCTCAGAATTCCATATTTGTCAATTTTGAGCCTCTGAAAATCATCCTGAAGAAAAGTACCCTATAATTTGGAACCCGAGGAACTGTACATAATAAAATACTTCCTGCGATGTTTTTTTTTTGGGGGGGGATCAGAAAGTTGCTAAATATATATATATTCTCGTTTTTTATTACATCTAGTGATTTTCAGAGGTTAGACAGTTGGCAAGAAAAGGCAAACCATTTCAATTTTTGTTGCCAGTTAGTAAGAAACAAATTCAAACCATTCCTATTTTTTCCCCATTTGGTGGTAAAAATACAGTGATTTTTGTTTACCTATTCGAGATTCTATTACGGATTTCTGTCTCGTTTTCTGGCCACTAGTATGCGATTTTACAGTATTTAGATCAGGAAGGCTATACGTAAGTCAGAAGGTTAATTGAAATTGCTTTGAACCTTATAATGCCCACAGATAATTCCTAAGCTGTATAACAAATCGGTTGACGATATATATTATGTATATAGTCTGGCACTTACCCCAGTTTATTTTATTTGTTTATTTTATTTTTGATAGCCAGAGTTAAACTGTCATAATGTGTCATAATCTTCAAAGGTTTAAGTACTGAGATAGTTAGGTAAAAAAAAAAATAATAATAATAAAAAACCCTCCTTCTGCCCCCGTATGCTAACTGCCTGGTGAATGAGGTGGCAGGAGGGGGTGACTGTCTATAAGGCTGGAGATCACGGGCTATCAGGCACACTTGTGGCACTGTCATAGGCACCCGCTGCTCATAGTGGCACCCGCTATATTATTCATCTTGGAGGCGGAGGCACACAAGATCACATTTCTCCTGGAGCTTGTCTCGGCAACTCTGGAATGATGCAGAGAGTAAAGAGACACATAATCAAGTTATATCATACCAGTTATTCCTATTTACTGACAGGTGAACAAAGGCATACCACGAAATTACGAGGAGTACAAATGAGTACAAAGGAAATCAAGCAACAACAGTTCTAGTGACCCCTCTAGGCTGCTTGTCCTCCAAAACACTGAGGGTCAAGTGTCCAACAGTGGTTTAGAGTGGGTAAGGAAAAAATGGAAAGGGAACTACTGCCCTGGAACTAATGTCCGTGGCAGGATTAGGAAGTTAGTAGGAGACAGATGGGTTAGTAACATAACACAGTTATAAGTTATCTTTCGCATATCTGGGAAAAAGAGAGTAACGTCTTAGTAATATATATACGCAGTAATCCTTGATGAATCTGAGGGAGGAATATAATAAAGTTATTCATTTACAAACGCAGTCAGTCGCGGGTTTGATGCAAGATATTTGTCTAGGCGAAGTTTAAAAGACTACCAGCATGTTCCTCTCGCTCTGCTCGCAAATGCAACTTCTGAAATACAGATTTATATAAATTCAGCTACCTAATATAATTATAATTTACATACTACTACTATTAATAATAATGGATCACATAATATATTATATGTTTTCATTAATTGAATTGGAGGTGTTTGGTGTTGTGGTGACATTAATACAATATAGATAATATAATTGATCTTCAATATACTTGTCAATGCCAAAAATAGCACCGACTTGTTGAAAGGAGAAAATCGCTGATCGAAATGTTCCCGACAGAGCTTATTTCCCTTTAGTCTAGGGATTCTACACGTACAATTTCACTATCTGGTAATATTCATATACAAGGGTTGACAATAGACGCGCCTAGGTCTATATATATATGAACCATGGGAGTATATTATTGTCAATCGATTCTACCAGAGCCGGAATTGACAGAGCACCACCATCGTCAAAAGTGAACCCCTCCCTCCGGTCGCCTCGCTCCACCGCACTTGACAAATCGATCGCCAGGGAAACGGGGACTTGTGGGAGCGAAGTGGACGGCTAGCGGTCAGTTCGTCCTCAGAGCCATTCACCTACAATCCAAAACATTATCCGTCAAATCAACTGTAGACTGTCGTAAATTACCACTGTCGAAAACCTTATTTTTTTGTTTAGCTGTATTTTACTTTTGCTTTGCGTCATTGAGGGGGTGTTTTTTCTGAACCTCCTTCTCCCTCATGTGTAGCCCTATTAGTTTGAGATTTTAAGACGTCTGCCCCATTTGCTTGGCCATTTGCCTTTGCCTCATACTTCTTTGCCAATTTGAAGACCTTTCGTGCCATGTAGGTGTCGACATTTTCATGGCGAGTGATAGCGAACGTGTGAATATAGAAGGGAAATTATTCAACGGAAACATGTATAAATTGATCTCGAAATGGGTCTGGGGGATTTTTTTTTTTTTTTTTTTTTAGCTTGGTGGAGGTCTAAGGAGCAAAAATAAATAATAAAAATTATATATATATATATATGTATAATATGTATATATATAATATGAAGAGAAACACCAGGGCGTGATAGAGGAACACGTTCATCTTGTCTATATTTATTGCAACGTTTCGGAGACACACTTACTCCATCATCAGACAAATCTAAAAATAACAGACACACACACTTGTAAGAAAACACTAGTATCATAGTGAATTACACAAACTGCATAGAGCCTAAGACAAATTACATAATATGAAAATATGAAGAAAAACTATGGTAAACCTAAATACGCATCATAAATTGTTGTTATAGAAACACAAAGATTCATTGATGACATAATAAATACCACAAACATTATAAGTTAATCACAACACTTCTAACACTATACATACGGAAACACGAACAATAACTTACAATATGAAGATGTTAAAAACACAAGAGCTCGGTTGATTTATCATTGAAGGTTCTAGTTTCACTGATATTAGAGACTCCATTATCGTGAGTTCCTCTCTGTATCGACACGACTGGAGTATTGAGAAGTTATCCTGGTGGAGGGGGTGATTTAAGTCTCGGGCATGTTGACGTATGTCGGTATACGAGGGAATAGAATATGGCTTGTTTGTTCTAACCGACTTACCCTTGTGTTCAAAGATACGTACCTTGAGTTGACGTTTTGTGCAACCTATATACATTGCATTATAGAAATGACATTGATATTTGTAGACTACAGAGGACTTTATTTCTTTAGGTATTATATCTTTGAACTTGAAGAAAGTACTGTTGGTTTGCGTAGGTCTGAAAACAACTCTGACTTTAATATGAGGGTAGAGTTCATTTAGGAGTTTATTGAGTTTGTTCTTTAATGAGAAACTGATTTTACCCGTGAAGGAAATAGGGAAATAAAATATAGCTCGCTTTACTGTGGTGAGTTGTTCCTTAGGATGGATGAACTGTTGCAATTGTTTGCCAATGTAGGAGTCAGTGAATTTAGTATTAAAACCATTGGCGAAAAGGGTCTTTCTCAGGAATTTGAATTCAGAGTCGAGGCCTCGACTACAGAAAACTATTCAAATTTATTTCGCAGGGGGGTCTTGGGGATATTTTGTAAGCTTGATGGAGGTCAAGGGAAAATAAAAATAAATAAATCCACGACTAATCTACCAATGTCCGACCTAACAAGACTTCACAGTTTGAACTGGTCCTACACTTTAGTGTAAGAAGGAGAAGAAGAAGAAGAAGAAGAAAAAGAAGGACAAAAAGAAGAAGAAAAAGAAGAAGTAAACAAAACATGAAAGAGAAGACGACGACGACGAAGGAGACAAGGAAGAAGAAGAAGTAGAAGAAAAATAATAATAATACGAAAACAAAAAAAACAAGAAGAATAAGAAGAAGAAGATGAAGGGGAAGAAGAAGTCGAAGAAGACGAAGACGCAGAAGACGAAGAAGAAGAAGAAGAAGAAGAAGAAGAAGAAGAAGAAGAAGAAGAAGAGCGCGTCGACTGCGATTGCGGGCGAACGGACATACCGGCGAAACTAATCAATAATAAGATGATCAGACGACACCCTGGCCTGGTCTCCTCTCTTTGTCCGGGGGTCGTAAGGCGAGAGAGAGAGAGAGAGAGAGAGAGAGAGAGAGAGAGAGAGAGAGAGAGAGAGAGGGAGAGAGAGAGAGAGAGAGAGAGAGAGAGAGAGAGAGAGAGAGAGAGAGAGAGAGAGAGAGAGAGATATGCATAGGGTACATACCCACAAAAAGATTGATGATAAATAATATATATATATATATATATAATTATATATATGGATATATATATATATATATATATATATATATATATATATATATATAATATATATATATATATATATATATATATACCGGTATATATATATATTATATATATATATATATATATAATAAATATATATATATTATATATATATATATATATATATATATATAATATATATATATATATTATATATATATATATATATATATATATATATATTATATATATATATATATATATATATATATATATATGTATATATACTGTACAGTATTTATATATATATATATATATATATATATATATATATATTATATATATATATATATATAGAGAGAGAGAGAGAGGGATGGGGTAGGGGTAGGTGTATTGTAGTGTAGCTCCCGACACTCTCACCAGGGGGGGGGGGGGGGGGGTGACTTCCGAGGACAGACACCCGAAGCGGAAACTCAACTAATGTAAATATCCTATAATACAACCACCGAGCAAAAATATACCATATATTATCTGTAAAGGTTTAGGGTTGGCAACATATTTATCTATACGGTATGGGCCACATATTTATCTATACGGTATGGGCCACATATTTATCTATATGGTATGGGCCACATATTTATCTATACGGTATGGGCCACATATTTATCTATACGGTATGGGCCACATATTTATCTATACGGTATGGGCCACATATTTATCTATACGGTATGGGCCACATATTTATCTATATGGTATGGGCCACATATTTATCTATACGGTATGGGCCCAATATTTATCTATACGGTATGGGCCCAATATTTATCTATACGGTATGGGTCCAATATTTATCTATACGGTATGGGTCCAATATTTATCTATACGGTATGGGCCACATATTTATCTATACGGTATGGGTCCAATATTTATCTATACGGTATGGGTCCAATATTTATCTATACTGTATGGGTCCAATATTTCGGTTACTTTATTGTCATTGTTAGATAGGGTTGACGGCTGTGGAAATTACGTGACTGTCTTTTACTCGTTCTGTACCGGTGACGTCCTTTTATATTATATGCTGGCAACAATTAGATTATTTTATTCAGCTTAGGAATGACCTTTAACAATTGAAAGGCTACAGACTATCTCATTTAATCCTTTGAGGTACCACAGATCCCTCCTAAGCTGAGTAAGATCGGCTAACATTGTCCAGAATATGATGACAAGGACGTCACCAGTACTGAATGGGTAAAAATCGGTATTAATCTATCATTATGTTTACTATCTCTGTCAACGCCGATGTTTTGTTAATTACATTCTAACTATAACTTCAACCATAACCTTTAATTATATAGCCTGTAAAGATTATCGTTGGCCACAAAGCACACACACACACACACACACACACTCACACTCACACACACACGCACATAAACACACACAAACACAAACACAGGCACACACACACACGCAGCCTTGTCGAGAACAGAGTTAGTCGACATGAATGAATCTTCTAGTGAATAAAGAATGTAAATAAAGGCTAGAATAAGATATATACCCACTAACGAATAAGGAATTAAGTGAGAACACTGATAATGGTACAGAAGATAAGGATCCGAGAGCCTCCTTATCATAATCAGCCAATGTATACAATAGCCAGAACCAACCTGTGTATATCTGTGAGTAATCATTGATCAGCTGTTGTTTACATAATGGATTTATGATTTATAGTATATATTAGAAGTTAATATATGTATCAATAGATTAAGTGATGAACTAATAACTCAGTTTTAAAGTGTAATTCAGGTATCTACTGTGGAAGTAGATCAAGTAGCACTATATGTTAAATAAACACTACCATGTTAGTAAACACTGGAAATATAATCCAAGATTACTAGTCCAAAGAGAATACTTCCGAGTCCAGAGTTTAATTACATAGAGTTATATATATAATTTAAACACGTGAGTGTAAACGTGGAAGCTATTCACACGTGAGTGTGGACGTGGACTTATTCACTTGAGCCCTATATACTGTAAGCTCAAGATTAAAACTCTAAAAGTTAGTACCAGTACCAGCCAGTAGCCGTAAACAACCACAGCCTTACGAAGTCATCATGAACTCCAAAAGAGAGAGTCCCAGAAAGACACCACATTTAATCCTAGTGAGTACAACTTAAATAATAAATATTAGAAGTGCTAGTTTTGGTTGGAACTTCTAGGAAACATTTATTATTTATCATACAAACTACATTAAATTAAACCAAGTATATAATATCATTCAATACGTGTTATAACAATCCAAGTTGTCTTAGTAAATTATTCAGTCATTTACAACTCTGTGAACTCTGTGAAACTATTATCTGAAGTGTAATAATATTTAAACTATATACTGTATAAATAAAAAGCTATACAAAAGTGCAAATAAATAAAATTCATAACTTTGTTTTTATAACCGAAATATATTCTTATAAATATATAACGATACTCCAACTATAGTAAAACTATCATAATTCTTATATATCAATAAATATAGCAATTATAACTAGAGCTAGAGTAAACAAAGAGACTTAAAGATACGATAGATATGAGTATCTATCTACATAGTGTGGAGTATGGTTATCAGCCTATAACTATAACATAGTAAGAGATCCTTCATAATCACAGGAACATAAAAAATGTATTTCTATTGTTATTCCCTTATAGCCTCTTGGATATTGATAATAAAGTAACTAGCATTGAAGCTACCACTGAGACTTACATAATAAAGTAATAAATAGATAAGGGTTAATACGAATACGATAGCCTGGAGGTCCTATTCTAGATGACGAACATAGCAACCGGCAAACACCGAGACTGCCCTCCAAAACTATAGTCCATTTATTATAGGTTGGCCAGAAATCGCAACCCCTAACCTCTGTAACTAAAAAAGGGTTAGAGCAAATGGGCTGTAAATTTGCACACCTATTCCCTGGCTGATCCCTCCCAAACGGTAGAAATACTAGCTCAACTACTCCAGTCATTTTTGAGTTATAAAAGTTAGTGGTCAAGAATGTTGGTCTATTTATAACGAATATACTTTGCAGTGCCTTGGTTCTCTGTCAATTAGCTTGGCACAGGTTCGAACCCGCACCACCACTGCCTCACGCCATCGAATAGGCTTCTCACTAGGTACTGGCTCCCACTGCATATTTTGAACATAGGAATACTCATACAATGCTAATGTATTGGAATCATCGGGGATGTTTTTGATGGCGTGTTGGTGGATTTTATGAGAAAGTACTGAACATATATAAAGCACGGATTTATGTTAGAATTCTATCCCAATATTATCTTTCCTTGACACATCGATATAATTATGAACTCAGGACCTTAGTGTTGCCTCTCAGTAGCAAGACCATTTCACCACACCCTCCCTAGTTGCCGATATTAGGTGATAGTTGGTTATTATTAATGCCTCGCTCATTGACTACACCTAGAAAGATAAACAAATATAGATTTACAGAGAGAGAGAGAGAGAGAGAGAGAGAGAGAGAGAGAGAGAGAGAGAGAGAGAGAGAGAGAGAGAGAGAGAGAGAGAGAGCGAGCGAGAGAGAGAGAGAGAATGATGGTAGACGGAGAGGGCGGTATAATTCGACCATTTACCCGTAGCAATGGTGGTGGACCGGAGGGCAAGGAACGGGAATAAAGGATGACAGAAACAGAATACTACAATATATACTGTATATATGTATATATATATATATATATATATATATATATATATAATATATATATATATATATATATATATATATATATATATATATATATATATATATATATATATATATATATATATATATATATATATATATATATAAATATATATATATAGATATATATATATATATAATATATATATATATATATATATATATATATTACATATATTATATACTATACATATATATATATATATATATATATATATATATATATATATATATATATATATATATATATATATATATATATATATTCAGCTCAACATTCTTGGATTTTGGAGGCGTAACCTGAAAATATAGATTAAACGCGCAAAATTGATCCGAGGAGGTCCTGTTTGAGCCTCTCATGTTTCGCTCCATTAGTTTGGAGATTTTTAGACGTTTCACCAAATTTTTCGACGATAAAAATACGCTTCAACCGATTCAGGTGTCGATTTTCTTTTTTCTTATGGACGAACAATTGCGAGCCTAGTTGTAACTTAAGGGGTAGTGCTTGGTGGCTTGTCTATATATTTATTTATTAATTTAGTTTTTAGTTTTCTCACTAGACCTCCATCAAGCTTAGAAAAACACTCCCTAGACCCCCTTTCAACATAAATTTGTAAATTTTTCGGTAGCGGTTCCTTCTAAAATTAGAGGCTCGCTATCGTTCGCCAGGAAAAAAATCGACACCAAAAGGGCATGAAAGGTTTTAATATTGACAACAAAATGAGGCGAAAGGTCTCAAAATCGCCAAACTAACGGAACGAATGTTTTAAAACCTCAAAGCTAATATGCTAAACATGAGGGAGAAGGGGGTCCAGAAGAAGCGAATAGTACCCCCTTCGATAGAAAAATGTCCAGGCCGAAGTCCCATTTTATCTAAGTTGCAGGCTTGATATTGTTCCCCCAGGAAAAATCGACAACTGAATGGGGTGACATGTTTATTATCGCCAAACTAATGTGCTGAAACGTGGGTGAAACGTCTTAATATCTCCAATCTAATAAAGTGAATCAGGGAAGGTTAAAAATGACCCCCCTTAGAATAAAATAGGGTTAACCTTACTTTCTGTTCCCTATCCCAAACCCTTATCACCCCCCCCCCCCCAGTTTCCTCCCTCAGTACCTCCCATCTCCCTCTCCCCTCCTTTCTCTTTCTCTCCCTATCCCCTCTATTTCCTTCTCTCTTTTATCTTTCTTCTTCTCTACCCTTCCCCCCCTCTCCTCTCTTCGCCTCCTATCATTCTCCCCCCTCCTCTCCTCCCCCTATCATCCCTCCCCCTCTCCTCTCTTCTCCCCCTATCATCCCTCCCCCTCTTCTCCTATCATCCTTCCCTTCCCCCTCTCCTCTCTTCTCCCCCTATCATCCTTCCCTCCCCCCTCTCCTCTCTTCTCCCCCTATCATCCTTCCCTCCCCCTCTCCTCTCTTCTCCTATCATCCTTCCCTCCCCCCTCTCCTCTCTTCTCCCCCTATCATCCTTCCCTCCCCCTCCTCTACCATTGTTCTCCCCCTATCATCCTTCCTTCCCCCCTCCTCCCTCTCCCTCTCTTCTCCCCCTATCATCCTTCCCTTCCCCCTCTACTCTCTTCTCCCCCTATCATCCTTCCCTCCCCCCTCTCCTCATCCTTCCTTCTCCCCCTATCATCCTTCCTTTCCCCCCCCTCTCCTCTCTTCTCCCCCTATCATCCTTCCCTCCCCCCTCCCTCCTTCCTCTTCTCCTATCATCCTTCCCTCCCCCTCTCCTCTCTTCTCCCCCTATCATCCTTCCCTCCCCCTCTCCTCTCTTCTCCCCCTATCATCCTTCCCTCCCCCTCTCCTCTCTTCTCCCCCTATCATCCTTCCCTCCCCCCCCTCTCTTCTCTTCTCCCCCTATCATCCTTCCCTTCCCCCCCTCCTCCTTCTTCTCCCCTATCATCCTTCCCTCCCCCTCCCCCTCTCTTCTCCCCCCTATCATCCTTCCTCCCCCCCTCTCCTCTCTTCGCCCCCTATCATCCTTCCCTTCCCCCCCTCCCTCTCTTCTCCTTCCCCCTATCATCCTTCCTTCCCCTCCCTCTCTTCTCCCTATCATCCTTCCCTCCCCCTCTCCTCTTCTTCCTCCCTATCAGCCTTCCCTCCCCCTCTCCTCTCTCTCTCCCCCTATCACTCCCTCCCCCTTCAATCCTCCTTCCTTCCCCTCCCCCTTCTCCGCCTCCTTCTCTCCCTCCCGCGACTCTCCTCCCTTTACTCCTCTTCCCCTACTCTTCCTCTCCTCCCGTCCCCCCTCATCCTTCCCTCTCCTCTCCCCTATTCTCTTCTCCTCATCCCCCCCTCTCTTGTTGCTCCTCTCTCCTTTGTCTCCTATCATCCTCCTTCCCCGCTCTTCTCCTCCTATCATCCTTCCCTTCCCCCTCTCCTCTTCTCCCCCTATCATCCTTCCCTCCCCCTCTCTCCTCTCTTTCTCCCCTATCATCCTTCCCTCCCCCCCTCTCCTCTCTTCTCCCCTATCATCCTTCCCTTCCCCTCTCCTCTCTCTCCTATCATCCTTCCCTCCCCCCCTCTCCTCCTATCATCCTTCCCTTCCCCCTCTTCTCCTATCATCCTTCCCTTCCCCCTCTTCTCCTATCATCCTTCCCTTCCCCCTCTCCTCTCTTCTCCCCCTATCATCCTTCCCTCCCCCCTCTCCTCTCTTCTCCCCCTATCATCCTTCCCCCCCCCCTCTCCTCTCTTCTCCTCCTATCATCCTTTCCCTCCCCCCCTCTCCTCTCCTCTCTCCCCCTATCATCCTTCCCTTCCCCCTCTTCTCCTATCATCCTTCCCTTCCCCCTCTCCTCTCTTCTCCCCCTATCATCCTTCCCTTCCCCCTCTTCTCCTATCATCCTTCCCTCCCCCTTCTCCTCTCCTCTCTTCTCCCCCTATCACCCTTCCCTCCCCCTCTCCTCTCTCTCCTCCTATCACCCTTCCCTCCCCGCTCTCCTCTTTTCCCCCTATCATCCTTCCCTCCCCCTCTCCTCTCTTCTTCCCTTATCATCCTGCCCCCTCCACCTCTCCTATCTTTCCCTCCTATCATCATCCTCCCTCTCCTCGCCTCTCATCTCCCCTTATCTGTCTTCCCTCTTCCTTTTTCCCTTCATCTCCTTCTATCTACCTTCCCTTCTTCCTCCCTTCTCATTCCCTCTCCCAATCCCCCTTTTATCTCTCTCTTCCCTCCCTCCCCACCCCCACTGCCACAAAAGAGTGACGATGATAAAAAGGATCTAAAAGGCTCGTAAAGAACAAACTTATTGGGGGCAGTTGGACTCTATCACTAACAATATTAAGTTAAGGACAATATCCGCTCTTACTCAGGTCGCCCGGGCCGCCTGCACCCCTTGGTCTCACACACCTTATGTATATGTATAGAGGGTATATATATATAGATTGTTAGTTATCTACAGACGATTTATTTAGCTCAAGTAGAACCCTATGCAATTAAAAGTTAGGAATGTAAACAAAACAGGAAGCAATCGATCTTAGAGAAGTATATTATTGACGTCACTCAGAACACACACATCGGAGGGAGGATTATAGTTTGTTGTCCCTTTTTATGATGTTTGAACTTTAACAAACTCAATCATACCTGGTCTAGTATAGTAGGGTATTTGGAATACCTGTATGTTGTAGCTTCATTTGCTGATACTAGGGGGCAGAAAGTTACTGTTAATTTTGTTTTATTCTAACATGAAATAGAGGAATGAAATACACAAAGTTTAAACAAATAAGTCCATACACCTAATAGCCTCCTCTATGCTTGGTGAAATTGTAACAATTAGTTTTGAACTGTTGCTGATTGAACAGCGATGGAAATCTTCTCTGAGGAAGTGAAGTCCAGAGAGAACTGATTCAAGGTATACATTAATTTTTAATTGGAGAAGTTCTGCAACAGTTGCTACTACTTTGTAAAAAGGAAAATCATATGTTTTACTAAGTGGAGTCTTCCTATTTTGTTTAAATATTTAGCCTAGCCAAGACCTCTTATAGATGGAATTAACAGAGACTTACTGGGAGTCAAGAAATGGAGTTCAGAGGAGATAGAAAGATGAGATCCAAATGTTTGCTGGGGTGAGCAGGAATAGGCAAGTATCTGACCTAGTCACCCTGGGTCACTATACCCTCTTCCTATTAAGTAGGCCAAAACTCTTGAACACTAACCTCTGTAACTCACAAACGACTAGAATAATCGAGCTGACATTTCTACCATTTGGGAAGGGTCAGCCAGGGAATAGATGTGGAAATATGCAGCCTATTTACTCTAGCCCTTTTTGAGTTACAGAGGTTAGGGTTCACGAGTTCTGTCCTACCAAGCGATGAGAGGTATATATTCTGATGTGAACAGACTCAGGTTGATGAAAAAGTGCAATTCTATGGGCATCAATATTATTTGATTATGTGTAGGAAGGAAAGAAAAGGCAGGCTGACTGTAACGAGTGTCTCCCCCAAAACCAAAAGAGTAACAGAGAGCCAAATACAAGGGACGTTAGGGTCAAAATGCCTGGACACATGAAGTTTAAAGCAGTCTAAGTCATAGGATGAAGGAAAGATTGATTGAGGGATAGAGAGACTACATTATCTGAAAAAAAGTGTCACTCGCTAGCTCAAATCCAATGTTTACCCCTATAATGTGACGTCACCAAGAGGAGCGGGGTGTAGGAGGAGTGTCTTGAGCCCGGGTTGGCCTGAGACTGGGGGCGGGTCAGAGTCATAAAACAGTGATTACTCCATAACTAGTCCGACTTGCTTCCACCCCAGGCTAATATCACACGGGGTTCAACTTTTGGGCCGATTTTTTCATATGTTTATAATTTTGTTTAGTTTCCTCCCTAGACCTCCACCAAACTTTAATAAATACATGCATTAGATCCCCCTTTTAGATTAATTTGTAAATTTTTTGGTCGATTATTTCAGATATTTATTATTTGTTTAGTTTCCTCCCTAGACCTCCATCAAACTTAAACAAATACAGGTACATTCATTAGATCCCCCTTTTAGATTAATTTGTACATTTTTCGGTAGAAAACTGTCCCGGCCGAAGGCCGTTTCTTCCAAAATTACAGGCTCACTATCGTTCGCCAGGAAAAAATAGATACCTAAATATATTGTACGAAAGGTCTAAATATTGACAAAGACATAGGGCGAAAGGTCTTAAAATCGCCAATACTAATGAGCCGAACGTCTTAAAATCTGAAAAATAATGGGGCTAAGCATGAGGAAGAAGGGGGACCAGGAAAACGACCCATCTCCCCTTAGTATCGCACAGGTTGAACTTTTCTTATATAGTGTTTTGACGGGAGCCAGGGAGGAACCCGTGGAGTAAGTTTGGATTAATTATATGGATTGTTAGAATTTTGATACCTGGATAATATTTAAACATCCTCTTAGTTATGAGTTTGTGTACCAAAAGCAAGACTGCGTAGGTTGTATAAATTACACACACACACACACACTCACTCTCACACTCATACTCCAACTTTCACACACTCACTCACTCTCTCTCTCTCTCTCTCACACACTCTCTCTCTCTCACACACACACACACTCATCATCTTCCCCAGCTCTGAATCCCCCATTCTTTTGAAGTCTCCCCCTAGCCCTCCGGTCACCATTATACAGCTTAGACAAGAAAATATATTTAAAGATTTTCATTAAAAGAATTGTCTTGAAAGTTTGCGGGTGAAGGGAGGGAGGGAGTGTGCATATAAATATCTCACATATTTATTTCATTACATTTTTATCCATTTATTTTTATATAGATTGTATATTTTTATTCTATTCTACTTTTTGTTTATTTATTTTGTTATATATATATTTTTTATTCTATTTTATTTTTTATTTATTTACTGTTTTTTTGTATATATATATTTTTTTCTTCACGAACACCTCATTACCCATAGCTGAGTTTTTTTTTTATCTCTGCTAAACGAATGTTGCGGAAATTACGTGATTCCTTATATTTTGTTTATTATATATTTACTTTTTAGTACATATTATTTTACGAACACTTCATTACTCATAGCTAAAGTTGTATTATCTCTGCCAAACGAATTTTTACGGAGATTCTGTGATCATGACTCTGTGTTTCCGTCTGTTTGTTTACTTCTTGCTCTGTACAGGGGCACAGTGCTTCCTTGTATTGAGTATTGTTCACATGTGTGGGGAGGATCCTCTCACACCGCACTCATAGACAAAGTAGAAAGGAAAGCCTTTCGTATCATTAACTCACGTCCACTCACCAACTCTGTAATCTCTCTCTCTTCGCCGCAATGTTGCATCTCTCTCGCTATTTTATCGCTACTACAATAATCAATGTTCCGCTGAGCTTTTCCAGTGTACAGTATACCACCTCCTCTATGTAGGGTACGTAGTACCCGTCTTGTATCACAATCCCGTCCCTACTCTATGCAACTCTCCAATCGAAGAGTGAAACGTTATTCTCAGTCTTTCTTGTATTCAACTGCTGAGCTCTGGAACTCTCTCCCAGAATCAGTCGTTCCCTCTTCCTATGACTTAAATTGCTGCAAACTCCGTGTGCCCAGGCATTTTGGCTCGAACGTCCCTTGATTTTGGCCCTGTCACTCTTTCAACTCTGGGGGAGGCATTCGATACAAGCAGTTCTGCCTGTTGTCTCCCTCACTTAATAATAATTTGTAATATTTCATTAATCGATTTTAGGAGTAGAGTTGGTTGTTGGATAGAACATAATAATTGATATTGGTTCAGGAGTAATTTATCGAGAGGACTTCCCTAGTGGTTAAGGCCCCATTCATTGCTCTTTCCATTCACATATGCATAGCCTACGTGAGTTGCAGTTGGGATGTGTGTACATGCTTAGATTGATATGCAGGATTCGAAGTTGCATACTAAATCGTAGGCAGTGTCCACCATTCTTTAACTGTCTTAGTGGCGCAATGCATAAGGTGTTGATTTTCGGTGTGAGCGTCCTGGGTTCGAATCCACGGACTGCCACATGTGTTTGTAATATTTCATTAATCAATTTTAGGAGTAGAGTTGGTTGTTGGATACATAATAATATTGGTTCAGGAGTAATTTATCGAGAGGACTTCCCTAGTGGTTAAGGCCCCATTAATTGCTCTTTCCATTCACATATGCATAGACTACGTGAGTTGCAGTTGGGATGTGTGTACATGCTTAGATTGATATGCAGGATTCGAAGTTGCATAATAAATCGTAGGCAGTGTCCACCATTCTTTAACTGTCTTCGTGGCGCAATGCATAAGGTTTATGATTTTCGGTGTGAGCGTCCTGGGTTCGAATCCACGGACTGCCACATGTGTTTGTAATATTTCATTAATCGATTTTAGGAGTAGAGTTGGTTGTTGGATAGAACATAATAATTACATATACAAAAATATACAGTATATATAAAGAGAGAGAGAGAGAGAGAGAGAGAGAGAGAGAGAGAGAGAGAGAGAGAGAGAGAGAGAGTAATGATGATAAAAAGAGATAAAGAGAGAATCACCACCCTCGTAATCCCACAAGAGAAGTACTTGTCCTCCTAGGAGTAATCACCCCCCCTCTCATCACCACACTATTAGATTATCAGTTAATACCACCCGCACCAAGTCTGCGGCGCCGGGGTGGTGGGGATGGGCGCCGCTCACGGGACCCACGGGACCACATTCATTAATACCGTGGGCCACATGCTGCGATCCAGGGCCCTTTGAGTGGCGCGGGTTTCGAACATTAGAACGTAAGAACTTAAGGCACCTGAGTATGAACATGTAATGACGTTGTGGGTAAGGAATGAACTGTTAATATTTTGGTTTGGTATGCCTCACCTCGCCTTAACTTAAGGCACCTGAGTATTAACTATTTATGACGTCATCATTTATAAGACTAAGTTATCAATTCATCAGTTTGCTATGCCCCTCACCTCGCCGAAACTTAGGCATCTTTGAGAATTCAGGGGCCGAAACTCTTGACATTTTTATTTTTTTCTCCCTCTGAACATCATATCCTAAATGTCGACATCGTAATGCTATCGCTATTACTACTCAACAGCAAGTCATGTTGTTGTCAGCCTTTTATGTTCCACTGCAGGATCGGCCTATCTCAAGGGAACGATGACAAACTCTGTACCTCACCACAGTGGCTTAGTCTGACTTGGTAAGGTTGTATGTATTAGAAGTGCAAACCGTTGGAGTGGCTGTGGGTATGAATGTAGTCGGTTACCAGTGTAATCAGCTTGCCTGTAACGAGTGCCTCCCCCAGAGTTGAAAGAGTGACAGGGCCAAAATCAAGGAATGTTCGAGCCAAAATGCCTGGACACACGGAGTTTGAAGCAATTTAAGTCATAGTCACACTTTGTCATAACTGTGTAACTATTCGTTATTATGAGCAAGGTATGACGTTTAAGACAAGGAATTAACTATTTATTCATCGGTTTGTTAGGCCTCTCACCTCGCCGTAACCTAAGGCACCTCTGAGAATCCAGGCCCGTGAGAGATAATAAAGTCGGCGATCGAAGGTTGGCGTCAAAAGTCCTCCAGGGAGCCCATTCATTAATCTCCCTGGCCCCCATGCTGCGACCCCGGGCCCTGGGTGGGGTGCGGGCCGAGTGTACCCCCTTAGCACTATCTGTTGTTGTGTATTTCCCAATGCTGTTGTGTATTTCCTAATGTTGTATATTAATATTTGTTCACCAACCAACCCCACCTCCAAACTCAATCAATGAAATCAACAAAGTGTAGTACCCAATGCTGTTGTGTATTACTACCCACAGTCATCACCCAACCATCACCTCTTTCCATCCACACCATCACTTCACCCTACATCACCACAACCACCACCACCTTCACCCAACACCACCACCCACCCATCACCACCAGCTTCACTCACCCAACCCCCCACCACCACTTTCACCCACCCAACCATCACCTCCTTCCACCCACACCATCCCTTCACCCATCACCACCACCACCACCACGCACCCAACATCCTCCCACCCACCCAACACCACCACCCACCACTTTCATCTCCTTCCACCCTTCACCCGCACTCACCCATCACCACCACCTATCATCACCAACACCTCCCCCACAACTTTCATCCCCCCATCACCAGCATCTCCACCCACCCCCAATCGCCAACACCCCCACCCACCCACCTACCCTCCACCCCCATCATCGCCTCCTAAGTGACAAGATCGCCCCGAAAGAACTCAAAGGGCTGGGGTGATGGATGAAGTGAGAGAGAGAGAGAGAGAGAGAGAGAGAGAGAGAGAGAGAGAGAGAGAGCGAGAGCGAGAGAGAGAGAGAGATTAGTTTACAGTGATTTACATAGATACACTGGCCACACAGACCTTACGATCCAAACGAGGTGGTCAGGACTTAATTCTAGTAGAGATGGCATATGCGATAGAAAAGGAAAGTTTGAAGGAAAGAATACAAAAGAAGTAAAGAGAGTGAGAGAGAGAGAGAGAGAGAGAGAGAGAGAGAGAGAGAGAGAGAGAGAGAGAGAGAGACATAGCTACATAGGGGAGGTGTGGTGGAGTGGTCATGCCACTGGATTGGTAATCCAATGGACCCGGGTTCAAATCCCGATATGTCAATGGGAAGATATTATTGGGATTGAATTTGTGCTGTACCTAGTATCAGTGCATTACCACAAAGCCCACCGAAATGCCAAAAAAAAAAATACCCTCATTGTTCCCTGATTAAATAACACTGTATGAATATTCCCATATTCAAAATATGTTACAGGGGGACAATGCCTAGTGAGTTCACTGCTCAATAGGTGGCGTTCTGAGAGTGAGGGTCTGAGTCTGGAGGATGAGACGGTGAAGCACTTGAGCGAAGCAACCGGCCGCTTCAGAGATGGAGCTGCTTCGAGCCATGATGGATGCTTCACATGTCTCACTCCCCAGGCTGGAACAAGACCTCACGGGCTTCACCGTGTTGAGCGGTGGAATGTACAGGCTCTCAGCCTATGCCCGAGAGGGAGTAGTTGGAATATAGAAAAAAAAAAAAAAAAAAAAAAAAGATACACAGACCACACAGACCTCAAGGTCCTTACTAGGCAGTCTGGCCTTACAAACTATATATGTATATATGCATATATACATATATATATACATATATATACATATATACACCGGTACACACATATACACACATACACATACATACATACATATATATACAGTATATATACACATACTGTACAGTGCACACACATCACTTACATTTTTTTTTTTTTTTTTTCCATATCACCCCAGCCCTCTGCAGATAGAGGTCAAGCCTTCCCTTGAAAGCGTTTATTGTGTCGCTCTCCACCACTCTCGCTGGTAGTTTATTCCACTCTGTCGCCACACTGTAGGTGAAGAAACTCTTTGTGACATCTAGGTTTGCCTTTTTGGTTTTTAATTTCATTCCATTTCCGCGAGTTTGATTAGTATTGTTTAATGTGAATAGTGCATTTACATCGACTTTGTCGAAACCTTTTAGTATCTTAAAGCACTCAATAAGCTGACCCCTCAATCTCCTCTTTTTTAATGAGAACAGGTTCAATCGTTTAAGTCTTTCTTCATATGGTTTATTTCTTAATGAGGGTATCATCTTCGTCGCTCTACGCTGTACTGACTCGAGTCTTACAATGTCCTTGATCAGATAAGGTGACCAGAACTGCACACCATATTCAAGGTGGGGCCTCACCATACTTTTGAACAGTGGCACTATTACGTTTTCATGTTTATATGTAAATTTTCGTTTAATAAAGCCCAATGCTATGTTTGCCTTATTTGCAGCTGCTATACATTGGTCGGAAGTTTTTAGGTTTTCAGATATTAGTACCCCTAGGTCTTTTACTACCGTTGCGGTTTTTATTTGTTTGCCATTCATTTCGTATTTGTATTTCATATTTCTGCTACCAACCTGCAGCACCTGACATTTATCGACATTGAAGGGCATCTGCCATTTTTTCGACCACTCTGATATTTTGTTTAACCCATCCAGCCCCGGCTAGTTTTGTAATGTTTGTTCACCAGAACCCGGCCGGTTTTCAAAAAATGGTTTTATTCCAGAAACAATAGCGAATGGGTTAGGAATGAAGGAAAAACCACGAAAAACCGCTCAAAAAGCTTAAAGAATGGTCCTACAGAGCCCCCGAAAACGTATTTTACAAGAGTAAAAATTTGAAGGCAATTACCCCAAAAAAACAGATTATTGCGCGCTCAGGCGCACGCACGTGGACTTTGAGAGTTTTCAACCATCGGCACGGTTGCGTGGGATACGTACACAGTTCCCATACAAATCTGAGCCCTCTTGAGTGGCTACACCTGAGGTTACGGTCGGCGCAATTAGGGTGACACGCCAGGCGCGTCTCTGGGGCTGTGCGTTACATACATCGCCGACGCGTCAGGCGCGTCGCTGGGGCTGTACAGGTTAAATCAGATTGCAACGCATTTCTATCATCTTCGTTCAGGACTGTATTTCCTATTTTTGTATCGTCGGCAAATTTGGAAATGGTGTTGTTTACCCCTACATCAATATCGTTAATGTAAATGAGAAACAGGACCGGTCCAAGGACTGAACCCTGTGGAACTCCACTAGTGACAGGCTCCCACTCCGATTCCACTCCATTTATCACCACTCTCTGTCTTCTGCCTGTAAGCCAATTTTTTATCCAAGAATGAATTTCACCTTTGATACCTATCCTCTCCAGTTTAGCCAATAGTTTTCGGTGAGGCACCTTGTCGAAAGCTTTTTGAAAGTCCAAGAAGATTATATCTAGTGATTTCGTCATGTCGTTATATGTGAATAGTTTGTTATAAAATTCAATCAAATTTGTTAGGCATGACTTATTTGATCTAAAGCCGTGTTGACTATTTTTGATTAGGTTGTTTGATTCGAGGTAATCTACTATCTTATCTCTAAGGATTTTTTCCATGATTTTTCCTACAATTGAAGTTAGACTAATTGGTCTGTAATTACTCGCTTTGGCCTTGCTACCCTTCTTGTATATCGGCGTAATGTTCGCATCTTTCCAATCACTCGGTACAATCCCCTGTAGTAATGATAAGTTAAATAGTTGTGTCAGGGGTTTTGCTATTTCGTCCTTAACATTCTTAATTATTTTCGGGTGGAGCATGTCGGGTCCCGGGGTCTTATTTACATTTAAATTACTCAATTTGCTTTGTACTTCGCTAACACTGATGGTGAAATCTCCTATCACATGAGTTGAGGTGTTATTTTCAAGGGTATGATCGATAATTTCTTCTGTGAAAACTGAGCCAAAATATTTGTTGAGCAGATTTGCCGTGTTTGTGTCACCTGTTATTGTCTGGCCATCTTCTATTAGCGGTCCGATTCCGCTTTTGATCTGTTTATTTTTATTTACGTAACTGTAGAATTTTTTGGGGTTTGTGGCACTTTCTCTGGCAATAGTAATTTCGTAATTTTGTTTGTTCGCCCTAATTATTTTTTTCACTTCCCTTCTACTATTTTTGTACAAGTTTTTAATTACTTCAGTGTTTGTGTTATTTTTTACAAGTTTGTGGAGTTGATTCCTTTTCCTTATTGCCTTGCCAATGTCTCTACTGTACCAAGGGGGCATACTTGATTTCGTATTACGTTTTGGTTTCATGGGTACAAATTGTTTATGCGCCTCTGTAATTGTAGACTTAAAATTTCCCCATAGTTCATTTACTTCGTTTATATTTATGAGGTTTGAGTGTATGTTTGATAGCGATTCCTTAAGTCCGTCATAATTTGCGTTTTTGAAGTCCGAAACCATTCCTGTTGTTTTTACTGAGGAATATTTGCTTATAACGTTGATTCTTAAGATTTTATGATCGGACGTTGCCAGATGTTCACCTACATCCAGGTTTGATAATAGATTTTCTTGGGTAGTGATTACGAGGTCTAATATATTCCTGTCTCGCGTCGGCTGTTTTACGTGTTGAGTCAAAAAATTGTCCTGGATGAAGCTTGTCATTAGGCGTGACTCAGCATTTTTCCGGTCGTGGTATTCCAGTCAATTAGGGGGAGGTTATAGTCACCTAGTAAAACTGTTTCGTCGGAATTAAGGGTTTTCTCTAGTATTTCATAAAAAATTGTATCATCGGCAACAGTTAGTCTCGGTGGTCGGTACGCTGTAGTGATATTTAAGTTCATGTTTTTTGTATTTATTTTAACGCACACTATTTCTGCATTACTTTCGGGGAGAGTCACCTCAACTGGGTTTAAGTAGGTTGCAACGTACATTGCAACCCCCCCTCTTTGTTTTCCATTGTTACGGTCTTTATGATTTTTTTTATATGGCTCTATGTGATATTCATGAAGTAGATCTTTATTTTTAAGGTTCAGATGTGTTTCCGTTATACAAATAACGTCAACTTTCTCATTTAATAACAGACATTTGAGTTCGTCTATTTTGTTTCTTATTGAGCAGGCATTTATGGATATTATTTTTATATCATTTCTCTCAGCATGCGCTGGATTTGTTTTTCTTATTGGTGGGGAAGGGTTTGGGGTTGTGACTTGAAGCCGCGGCGGGTTGTCAAATTCATTCAGTTGGTTGGGTTGGCTTGGATGGGGTTGGGTGCGGTTGTTTAGTTTGTTTTGTGGTTCAGGTAGGTAAATTTTCGCAACTTGTGGGCCATTGGGGTTGACGGTTTCGTTTAAATGGTTGTGATGGACTTGGAAGGGTTGGGCGAGGTTATTTATTTTTCTTAACTGTGCGGGTGGAGTTTGATTGGGTAGGGTTGTGGGAGGGCTTTTCCGGGGGTAGCGATGTCAATACTCAGAGGAGTCTATTAGCATAGTTATCTCTCGGTCCTGACTGGCGTTGTTTTCATGGGCAATGTAGGTTGCTTGATTTAGGGTGTCACTCATGTGCTGAACGCCTTTTTCTGATAAATGAATGCCATCTCCGCTGTACAGGGACGAGTTCCCTACAAAGGTGGTCCAATTGTCCACATACAGTACCTTCTCTTGTTCGCACATGACCTTGACTGCGTTGTTAATTTCTATGGCTCTATTTTGTCCGTATGAGCTTGTTTTAATCCGGGGTATGACGCCGCTTACCACTCTCTCTCTCTCTGAGAGAGAGAGAGAGCATTCTAAAAGGAGGTTCATTTCAGCCCTAAATAGCTTGGACACTTTAAAGACAGTATTTATGAGCGCGACTGTACACGTTCACCATACACGGCTCTTGTTCTGTCACTATGGTCTGAATTCTACCTGGTGCCCAAGCAAATGGTTGATTTTTTCGAATTTTGACTTTTCAAGGTTAGGCTATATTTGGATTCGTCTCGTCGTTGCGATTCCAACGGTATATGGATTCCAACGGTATATGGATTCCAACGGTATATGGATTCCAACGGTATATGGATTCCAACGGTATATGGATTTTTAAATTTTGATTAATCTTAATTTGCGTCCTTGGAATGATGAGTAGGTTAATACATCAATCCAGTCATCTATGTGTTCAGCGTATTCAATCAAGTCTTCCGATCTTCGAACGTTCAACAGTAGACTAGCGATCAAGATTATTAGCACGAACGATAAAGGGGCTATCAACTTGATTGATGGAGCCAGAGGAAGTCACCAGTCACCTACGATAAAAGAACTGATGTTTACGTCGAAGACGATTCACACCACCACCAAAATGTTGGCAACTGGGCTCTAGCAACATACTGTAAAAAAATACCCATAACCCTTAGAAGATAAAATACGCGTTTCTTTTTCGTTATCTGGCTATCATTAGACGATTTTATTCAGATTAGGAAGGGTATATGGAGGTCAGAGGGTTAATTGAGACAGTCTTTACCCTTATAATTCCCACTGATCCTTCCTAAACTGTATACAATCTTCTAATGAGTTTCATAATGCGTCACGATCTTCAAATAGTTAATTCTGTAAATAACCACGATCGAAACACCTATTGATTATTTCATTATCTTAGCTGTAATTTCCCTTTGATTTAACGATATAAGACCTTAATAAATTATCAATAAAGGCAGTTTAATTAAGTTTGTAACCGTTGAGATGACTATATTATGCAACCGTTGAAATTACGATATTATGTTGGTAATGACACTACCAGTTCTGTGACCGTTTATTCTGGCTATCATTAGACGATTTTATGCAGTTTAGGAAGGACCTTTTAGGAATCTAAGGCATTTTTTCTACCGCAAAATGCACAAATTTATCTCAGAGGGGTCTTGGGGGTACTTTTTAAAAATTGAAGGACGTCTAAGGGAAAAAACAAACTATTGGCTTGTCGTGGCGTCAATAGGGGGCGCCGGGCTGTCCTTGGTTTACACTATTAATGATAAAGGGGGGCGCCGATCCCCATTTTTTCTACTCTTCCGCCCCCCCCCCTCGAGCGTGACGTATTGACAGGAGGCCTTGTAGGAGGAGAATGATGGTGTTTGGGTGTGTGTGTTTGTGTTGTGTGTGAGGGGGGGGGGGGGGTCGTAAGTTACACAGTATTTTATAGTATGTTATAGTATTTTATAGCAGCCGAGATGGGACAGTTTGGTCATGAGAAGTGGTTTGCCTTTGAAGACTATGACGTATTTTTGACAGTTTATTCTGGCCATCATTAGCTAATCTTATACAGTTTGGGAGAGAGAAGGCGTGTTTGAAAAGCAGGTGATAGGTTAATGAAAGGTATAAAGGTCAGAGAGAGAGAGAGAGAGAGAGAGAGAGAGAGAGAGAGAGAGAGAGAGAGAGAGAGAGAGAGAGAGAGAGAGAGAGAGAGAGAGAGATGGTGTTGATGGTGTGGGTGGAATTACGAGCACTGGTTTATATGCCTGGTGTTGACAGGTAGCTTCGGTGTTATGATTTGTGCCTTTCTTTATGTCTTACTACTATGTCCTGGGATGGTGGTGGTTGTTGTGGTAGTGGTGGTTGTGGTAGTGGTGGTAGATGGCATTGTGGTAGCGTCGGTGTTAAGATTTGTTCCTTCCTTTCTGGGATGGTTGTTGTTGTCGTAGTTATAGATGTTGTGGTAGTTGTTGTGGTTGTTATGATTTGTTCCTTCCTTTATGTCGTACTAGAATGTTGTAGTTGTTGTGGTTGTGGTTGTGGTTGTGGTAGTTGTGGTTGTGGATGTGGTAGTTGTGGTTGTGGTAGTTGTGGTTGTGGTAGTTGTGGATGTGGTAGTTGTGGTTGTGGTAGTTGTGGTTGTGGTAGTTGTGGATGTGGTAGTTGTGGTTAAGGTACCGTTGTGGTAGTTGTAGTTGTGGTAGTTGTAGATGTGGTAGTTGTGGTTAAGGTACCGTTGTGGTAGTTATGGATGTGGTAGTTGTGGTTGTGGTTAGGATACCGTAGTTGTAGTTGTGATGGTAGTTGTTGTAGTTTTGAGCCGAAAATGTGAAACAAAATATCTCCTTTCGTATCTATAAGTCGACCCTATTACACTTCTCACTAAATTTCACATACAAATCTGATAGTAACATCTTGAGATATCCTTCTAACAGACATACACACAGACATGCAGGGAAATAAAGCAGATCCACAGATAGACAACAGACACGTGTCGATGATCATATAATCCTCTCTATTGCTTTTGGCGAAGACAAAAAATACGAAAACAGGAAGAATAAAACAAAGACAATGGGAATGGGAGGAGGGGTGTTCCTTTTGGGCCATTCGTATGACATCATTGTTCTTCCTCGCTCCCTAGTGTATAATTTGGTCATCTTCTGCTCAACACATTATTAACATACTACTACTACTACTACTACTACTACTACTACTACTACTACTACTACTACTACTACTATTATTATTTGTATTTATTATTATCATTATTATTACTATTTTATTATTATTATTATTATGATTATTATTATTATTATTATTATTATTATTATTATTATTAATAGTATTAGTATTATTTCGGAGTATCTGTAAGTAACACAGTGATTATCTTGAAAATCGAGTGTTGTTTGAGGAGGAAAGGGAATAATAAGTGGTTAATCGAACCTTAGTGAAATATTAATGGTTTCTATTTGGGTAGGTAATGAATCTACTAACCAAATATCGTCTAAATCTGTTAACACGCTTTTGGAATCCCCCCTTATCAAACACGTCAGCACAGACAAACAGACTGACACTCGCCGATGATCACATAATCTCCACTATTGCTCTTGGTGGGCTTAAGGGGGTGTTTTTTATGGCCCCCCCTTCTCACTCATGTTTAGCCCTATTAATTGTGAGAGTTAAGATGTTTGCCCCATTAGTTTGGGGATGTTAAGATATTTCGCCCCATCTTTTTGTAATTTGAAGACTTTTCGTGCCAGTTAGGTGTAAACAATGTTCTGTTGGCGGTATTAATTTAAGCTTGATGGAGGTGTCTGTTACAATTACAGGCTCGCTCTCGCTCGCTAGAAAAATAATCGACATCTAAATGGAACGAATGGTCTTGATATTGATAGAGAAATTGAACGCAAGTTTTTAAAATAGACAAACTAATGGGACGAACGTCTTAAAATCTGAAAACTAATGGGGCTAAGCATGAAGAAAGAGGGGGATCAGAATAATGTTAGTGTTTGTTATATATGTTATACTCCTCTGGCCACCCTCTATTATTCTTGTCTTATTTGTTTTGTTTACTGTTTTGTTTCTCCCCCTCCATAACAAAGATCTACCCTCTCCCACCATCATCATCATTGCTCACCCATTTCCACGACCCAACAAACGATATCAGTGTTTTCCTTGATGGCTCTCCGCTTCCCCTCATGATCGCCAACCAATTATTTTTTATCCCACCGAGTAGGGGCAATAATTGTTACCGTACACTCTCGGACACAAAGTAGGGGCAATAATTGTTACCGTACACTCTCGGACACAAAGTAGGGGCAATAATTGTTACCGTACACTCTCGGACACAAAGTAGGGGCAATAATTGTTACCGTACACTCTCGGACACAAAGTAGGGGCAATAATTGTTACCGTACACTCTCGGACACAAAGTAGGGGCAATAATTGTTACCGTACACTCTCGGACACAAAGTAGGGGCAATAATTGTTACCGTACACTCTCGGACACAAAGTCAGGCCCATCTTGAACGCTCGAACTGCTTAAACGAATCTTCGAAACGCAATAAAACATTCAATTCAGTCTTAGATACTGTCTAAAATTTGGTTGAGAATTATTGTTGTCTTAGGGAGTACGCTAGACTACTAGAGGATACTAATTCCGGTCCATTACCAACCCTTAGACAGTGTATATGATCCTCTGAAATGCATACCCTATAAAGTACTAGGTAAAACAAATAAAAACAAATTTGATCTCGAGACACGGACAATTTGAGGGTGGCATTAATGTCTTGGAGTACAGTTGGTCAATTAAGTCGTGTCGCCGCTGTTACAACGTTTTGCTCTGTGTGCTGTACTAATGTCTGTCAGATGTTACATATGGTGTGTATAAATAGGAACATGTTTGCATATCTCACTCAAAATGATGAATTAATGCTTAGTTAGTGCTGATACCAATTATTGATCGAAATATACTTGGTGCCGCGACATCACTTATTTGGCCGACGGTACACTCTTAAGATACAACATCTGCCCCATTATGAACTTGCAAACAACGTAAATAATAATTACACAAAATATCATAATAACCCCCGAAAACGTTGCACCAGATAGTGTGAAAACTGTACAAACTGACCCAACTTTCTTTGACAAAAAATCCGGCCTTCTGATCGGCCTCCCCGCATGCCCATAACATCAGCATTTTTTGGCACTTCGAGTCTTACCCTTGACGCCTTTAATTGCTGGGGAGCGCCCCCTGCGGGTCCCTGGCCGGCCATTGTGGGCGGCAAGAAGGACATTAATGACGGTCTCAGGGTGGCTGTCCCATCTTTACGTTATAGACCAAGAGAGTTTGGTCATATTTTGATCTGGACACCATGTTGTTACTGAATTGGCCAAGAAGATAGTGGTATAATACTGATTAACATCAGTATTATGTTCCTAATTAGCATATTATGTATGTATGTACACAGGCACATACCCCATAACTGGGGGTGGCCGACTCCAGACAGAGACCGAACAGAAACCACATTTAACGTTCAAATTCATAGGGTCCGGGACCGCCTTCGTGTTCGCTCCCCCCTTTCTCTGTCTCGTCTAGTAGGTGCAATCGACAAAGGGAGGAGGATTCCTAGCCTCCCACTCCTAAAAGGAAAAGTAGGACAGTAAAAGAGACAGACAGAAATGGCTAAGGTTGGGCAGAGGATGTCAAACCTCAATCTGGATAGGACCAACCCTCACCCTATATATTGTTATTCTGAATTATTCTGAGATATTATTGTATATGGAAAAAATACCAATGAGTCAAGATAGGTTAGCGAGGCCTATATGACCAAAATGGCGTCTTGTGTCCAATCTCTGGATAGTGAAGGATCTCTGGTTCTCTCTGCTGGTGGTGAAGGGGGTGGGGGATGTAGAGGCTTACAAATGGGTCTATACCCCCCTCCTCCCCCCTTCCCCTTGTTTGTATAGTATTAATTGGTATCCCCTCTTCCTGTCCTTCTTTGACAGGGTTTGTATCTATGTATTTTGTGATTATATTACGACTATTTGTAATCTGTTGTATATCATTACGTTTAGTTTCTAATTTTGTTCAAGTAGATATACAGTAGTAGGAGTGATGAGTCCAGTCTCTGCTTATGGTGGTACTGTAGTGATGAGTCCAGTCTCTGCTTATGGTGGTACTGTAGTGATGAGTCCAGTCTCTGATTATGGTGGTACTGTAGTAATGAGTCCAGTCTCTGATTATGGTGGTACTGTAGTGATGAGTCCAGTCTCTGATTATGGTGGTACTGTAGTAATGAGTCCAGTCTCTGATTATGGTGGTACTAGTGATGAGTCCGTCTCTGCTTATGGTGGTACTGTAGTGATGAGTCCAGTCTTGCTTATGGTGGTACTGTAGTAATGAGTCCAGTCTCTGATTATGGTGGTACTGTAGTGATGAGTCCAGTCTCTGCTTATGGTGGTACTGTAGTGATGAGTCCAGTCTCTGCTTATGGTGGTACTGTAGTAATGAGTCCAGTCTCTGATTATGGTGGTACTGTAGTGATGAGTCCAGTCTCTGCTTATGGTGGTACTGTAGTGATGAGTCCAGTCTCTGCTTATGGTGGTACTGTAGTAATGAGTCCAGTCTCTGATTATGGTGGTACTGTAGTGATGAGTCCAGTCTCTGCTTATGGTGGTACTGTAGTGATGAGTCCAGTCTCTGCTTATGGTGGTACTGTAGTAATGAGTCCAGTCTCTGATTATGGTGGTACTGTAGTGATGAGTCCAGTCTCTGCTTATGGTGGTACTGTAGTGATGAGTCCAGTCTCTGCTTATGGTGGTACTGTAGTAATGAGTCCAGTCTCTGCTTATGGTGGTACTGTAGTGATGAGTCCAGTCTCTGCTTATGGTGGTACTGTAGTAATGAGTCCAGTCTCTGATTATGGTGGTACTGTAGTGATGAGTCCAGTCTCTGCTTATGGTGGTACTGTAGTGATGAGTCCAGTCTCTGCTTATGGTGGTACTGTAGTAATGAGTCCAGTCTCTGCTTATGGTGGTACTGTAGTGATGAGTCCAGTCTCTGCTTATGGTGGTACTGTAGTAATGAGTCCAGTCTCTGATTATGGTGGTACTGTAGTAATGAGTCCAGTCTCTGCTTATGGTGGTACTGTAGTGATGAGTCCAGTCTCTGCTTATGGTG
>CM064575.1:4843562-4883562 GCA_032716605.1 Paralithodes platypus
ACATGAGGGAGAAGGGGGGGGGCTAGAAAATGACCAATTCCCCCTTAATCTCACTCCCTCTCAAAATCTACGGTACCTCCCTGCCCTCACTCACTCGTCGTTAGAAACTCTCACAGCTACGACTACCCTAAAAACCTATATATGCCTTGCCTCCGATGTCCCTACCCCATTCACTAATTTCCTACATACAACAGAAAATTATGGCACATTATTACAGTTTATTCTGGCTATCATTAGACGATTTCAAACAGTTTAGAAAGGATCTGTGGGAATTATAAGGGTAAAGACTATCTCAAGTAACCCTCTGACTACCATATACCCTTCCTAACCTGAAGAAAATCGTCTATTAAGAGCCAGAAAACAGAAACGACATGCGTAACCGGATCTCGAAATGTTACATGATAAACTATGGATTAGGGGTCTGTTGTTGCTTACTCATGTGCTCTTTTGTACTCTCTCCAACTCCTCACTACTCCTTCTCCCTCTCCCACACAAACCCTACTAATCCCTCTCCTCCTCACCTCCCCCACCAATCCCCTTCCTCCCCACTCCCTCACCAATCCCCTTCCTCCCCACTCCCTCACCTCCCCCACCAATCCCCCTCCTCCCCACTCCCCCAACAAATCCCCCTCACCACTCCCACACCTCCCCCAGCAAATCCCCCTCCTCCTCACTCCCTCACCTCCCCCACCAATCTCATCGGCAGGGGAGATTTTATCGTAGTTTTCATTGGGCAGGGGTCTTGGGGGGGAGCCGATAGAAGGAGCTGGCTGCCGATTTATGACGGTTACTGGCGATGGGTCCGGGAAATTGGTGGTGTCTGCAGGGGGAATGATGGAGGCAAGATCTCTCAACGGGGGCTAGGATAGTGAGAGTAGGAGGATAGGAGGGATGGTAGGGGTAAGAGGGGTTGCACGGATAGTAAGGTTAAGAGGAATAGGAGGGATAGGATAGGAGGGATGAAGGGGATAGGATAGGAGGGATAGTAGGACTAGGAGGTGCAAGGATAAGGACAGTAGGGGGTTGGAAGGGATATGATAGGAGGGGTATGGTAGTAGGGATAGTAGGGATAATAGGGCTAGTAGGATAGGAGGGATAACAGGGATAATATGAGTAGGAGGAATAAGTGGGATAAGAGAGCTAGTAGGGATAGGAAGGATAAGAGGGGTAGGAGTGATAGTAGGGATAAAAGGGATAGGAGGTCATGGATAGGGAGGGTAGGGGAAGAACTGATAGGGGCGCGGTGGATTGTGGACATGTAAGACCACAGGTGCCTATAGAGAGAATATCAGTGTCCGTTTTCTCTACTGTATAAAATAATCATAACCAATATAATACATACATTTAGAAAACAGTTTATATATCCTGCTGCGTCGTAGGGAAAACAATCCACCAAATAGACACACCCTAATCCTCGAATTAATTCATACTATTTAACTTTCATACATAAGATCACGACGACGAACAGAACTACTGCTACCTCTACAACCATCACCATCATCGCAACTATCATCACCACCATCGCGTCACAACCACCACCATCCCATTACCAACACATTATCTCCAAACAATTATTTTTTTCTAATCCTTCATCACTTTTTGTATTTCCAACACCACTATCACTTCTTTACTACCACTCCACAATAATCTGTCTCTCTCTCTCTCTCTCTCTCTCTCTCTCTCACTCTCTCTCTCTCCACCACCATCACCACCACTACATCTCCCAAACCTTTCTTTTTCACCACTCCTCCACAATCGTCTCTCCCTCTCTCTGTCTCTCCACCATCGCCGAACCACTCGTAATGTCATTATCCAATCACAGATTCAAGTGAAAAATTTGGTGATTGTCGTCAAGTTGGTGTAAAAATTCCCGTAATTGAGGCTGGGGGATAATGCAATGCCCGGGTGATTGAGACGTGTAACGCAATTCCCGGCCTTCAAGTTGACATTAGTGGCTAAACTGATTATTGTCCTCATACAGCAGGGAGGGAGGGAGGAAAAGGCAAACGTGGTGGTGTTTGGTGTTGTTTATGGTGTTGGTGTTGGTGTTTATGGTGTTGTTGTTAGTGGTGGTGGTGTTGGTGGTTGAAATAGTGGTGTATTCTGTGTGTTTGTGGTACTCTTCAAGTTGACATTAGTGGCTAAACTGATTATTGTCGTCATACAGCAACGGGGAGGAAGGGAGGGAGAGAGGAAAAGGCAAAAGTGGTGGTGTTTGGTGTTGTGTTTGCTTTGGAGTTGTTGTGGTGTGTTTTGTGGTATATGTTTGGTCCTCTTCAAGTGTTGGTGGTAGGCCTAGTGGTGTTTGAGGTGTTGGTGGTGGTAGTGATCATGGTTAGTTGGTGTTGTGGTGTGTTTTGTGGTATATGTGTGTTTGGTCCCTTTAAATTGACATTAATGGCTAAACTGATTATTCTCCTCATACAGCGGCGTAATAATATTGACAAGTCAAAATTCGACCAAAATCACCGATTTCCCTGGGCCGTTTTTTGGACTTTAAAAGTCCTCTGTAGCCCAAACTATAAGTCCTAGGGAATTCTACTTGGTGCCATTCGATTTTTCTTGCCGAACTGCTTCTAGACATGGTCTTAGATTTCATTTTCGCCCAGCCATTCGCCCAAAATCGAAAAAAAAAAATCTCAAAAAACCTTGGGTTTTTTGGACCCAAGGTTTTTTGAGATTTTTTTTTTCGATTCTGGGCGAATGGCTGGGCGAAAATGAAATCTAAGACCAGGTCTAGAAGCAGTTCGGCAAGAAAAATCGAATGGCACCAAGTAGAATTCCCTAGGACTTATAGTTTGGGCTACAGAGGACTTTTAAAGTCCAAAAAACGGTCCCCTGGGCCCTCCAGGAAGCCCAGTCAAAATCGAAATCCTAAACTAATGGTTCGATTTTAATTCTGTTTGCGCGATTCGATTCAGCTTGCCAAAGTGTACTTATGGTATAGATTTAAACAAAATCCGTTCATAAATAACTCGTCTTTGGAGTTTTTAAACTTTAAAATAGGCATAGGGGGCCTAAAATTAGGTCAAAATAAAAAAAAAAAAATCTACCGTTGAATCCGCAACGGGGAGACGAATCCAAATATGTAATAATATTGACAAGTCAAAATTCGACCAAAATCACCGATTTGCCTGGGTTTTTTTTGAGATTTTGTTTTCGATTCTGGGCGAATGGCTGGGCGAAAATGAAATCTAAGACCATGTCTAGAAGCAGCTCGGCGAGAAAAATCGAATGGCTCAAAGTAGAATTCCCTAGGACTTATAGTTTGGGCTACAGAGGACTTTTAAAGTTAAAAAAACGGTCCCCTGGGCCCTCCAGGAAGCCCAGTCAAAATCGAAATTCTAAATTAATGGTCCGATTTTAATTCTGTTTGCGCCATTCGATTCAGCTTGCTAAAGTGTACTAATGGTATAAATTTAAACAAAATCCGTTCATAAATAACTCGTCTATGGAGTTTTTAAACTTTAAAATAGGCCTAGGGGCCCTAAAAATAGGTCAAAATTTAAAAAGAATTATACCGTTGAATCCGCAACGGCGAGACGAATCCAAATGTGTAATAATATTGACAAGTCAAAATTCGACCAAAATCACCGATTTGCCTGGGCAAGGTTTTTTGAGATTTTGTTTTCGATTCTGGGCGAATGGCTGGGCGAAAATGAAATCTAAGACCATATCTAGAAGAAGCTCGGCGAGAAAAATCGAATGGCACCAAGTAGAATTCGCTAGGACTTATAGTTTGGGCTACAGAGGACTTTTAAAGTCCAAAAAACGGTCCCCTGGGCCCTCCAGGAAGCCCAGTCAAAATCGAAATCCTAAACTAATGGTCCGATTTTAATTTTGTTTGCGCCATTCGATTCAGCTTGCCAAAGTGTACTTATGGTATAAATTTAAACAAAATCCGTTCATAAATAACTCGTCTATGGAGTTTTTAAACTTTAAAATAGGCCTAGGGGGCCTAAAAATAGGTCAAAATTTAAAAAGAATTATACCGTTGAATCCGCAACGGCGAGACGAATCCAAATATGTAATAATATTGACAAGTCAAAATTCGACCAAAATCACCAATGTGCCTGGGCTTCATTTTAAACCCAAGGTTTTTTGAGATTTTGTTTTCGATTCTGGGCGAATGGCTGGGCGAAAATGAAATCTAAGACCATGTTTAGAAGCAGCTCGCCGATAAAAATCGAATGGCACCAAGTAGAATTCCCTAGGACTTATAGTTTTGGCTACAGGGGACTTTTAAAGTCCAAAAAACGGTCCCCTGGGCCCTCCAGAAAGCCCAGTCAAAATCGAAATCCTAAACTAATGGTCCGATTTTAATTCTGTTTGCGCCATTCGATTCAGCTTGCCAAAGTGTACTTATGGTATAAATTTAAACAAAATCCGTTCATAAATAACTCGTCTATGGAGTTTTTAAACTTTAAAATAGGCCTAGGGGGCCTAAAAATAGGTCAAAATTTAAAAATAATTATACCGTTGAATCCGCAACGGCGAGACGAATCCAAATATGTAATAATATTGACAAGTCAACATTCGACCAAAATCACCGATTTGCCCAAATCCAAGGTTTTTTGAGATTTTGTTTTCGATTCTGGGCGAATGGCTGGGCGAAAATGAAATCTAAGACCATGTCTAGAAGCAGCTCGGCTAGAAAAATCGAATGGCACCAAGTATAATTCCCTAGGACTTATAGTTTGGCCTACAGAGGACTTTTAAAGTCCAAAAAACGGTCCCCTGGGCCCTCCAGGAAGCCCAGTCAAAATCGAAATCATAAACGAATGGTCCGATTTTAATTCTGTTTGCGCCATTCGATTCAGCTTTTTTGTTTGTTTTATGTTGTTTTTGTGTTTTCCCTGTTCTTGCTCTGTCTTGAGTCGGCTACCCCCAAAATGGGGATTGGGGCTGAGCATATAGATAGATAGATAGATAGATTCAGCTTGCCAAAGTGTACTTATGGTATAAATTTAAACAAAATCCGTTCATAAATAACTCGTCTATGGAGTTTTTAAACTTTAAAATAGGCGTAGTGGGCCTAAAAATAGGTCAAAATTTAAAAAGAATTATACCGTTGAATCCGCAACGGCGAGACGAATCCAAATATGTAATAATATTGACAAGTCAAAATTCGACCAAAATCACCGATTTATCTGGGCAAACCCAAGGTTTTTTGAGATTTTTGTTCTCGATTCTGAGCGAATGGCTGGGCGAAAATGAAATCTAAGGCCATGCCTAGAAGCAGCTCGGCGAGAAAAATCGAATGGCACCAAGTAGAATTCCCTAGGACTTATAGTTTGGGCTACAGGGGACTTTTAAATCCAAAAAATGGTCCCCTGGGCCCAGTCAAAATCGAAATCCTAAATTAATGGTCCGATTTTAATTCTGTTTGCGCCATTCGATTCAGCTTGCTAAAGTGTACTTATGGTATAAATTTAAACAAAATCCGTTCATAAATAATTCGTCTATGGAGTTTTTAAACTTTAAAATAGGCCTAGGGGGCCTAAAAATAGGTCAAAATTTAAAAAGAATTATACCGTTGAACCCGCAACGGCGAGACGAATTCAAATATGTAATAATATTGACAAGTCAAAATTCGACCAAAATCACCGATTTGCCCAAACCCAAGGTTTTTTGAGATTTTGTTTTCGATTCTGGGCGAATGGCTGGGCGAAAATGAAATCTAAGACCATGTCTAGAAGCAGCTCGGCGAGAAAAATCGAATGGCACCAAGTAGAATTCCCTAGGACTTATAGTTTGGGTTACAGAGGACTTTTAAAGTCCAAAAAACGGTCCCCTGGGCCCTCCAGGAAGCCCAGTCAAAATCGAAATCCTAAACTAATGGTCCGATTTTAATTTTGTTTGCGCCATTCGATTCAGCTTGCCAAAGTGTACTTATGGTATAAATTTAAACAAAATCCGTTCATAAATAACTCGTCTATGGAGTTTTTAAACTTTATAATAGGCCTAGGGGGCCTAAAAATAGGTCAAAATTAAAAAAAAAATATACTGTTGAATCCGCAACGGCGAGACGAATCCAAATATGTAATAATATTGACAAGTAAAATTCGACCAAAATCACCGATTTGCCTGGGCAAAAAAAAAACCCCAAGTTTTTTTGAGATTTTGTTTTCGATTTTGGGCGAATGGCTGGGCGAAAATGAAATCTAAGACCATGTCTAGAAGCAGCTCGGCGAGAAAATCGAATGGCACCAAGTAGAATTCCCTAGGACTTATAGTTTCGACTACAGAGGACTTTTAAAGTCCAAAAAACTGTCCCCTGGGCCCTCCAGGAAGCCCAGTCAAAATCGAAATCCTAAACTAATGGTCCGATTTTAATTATGTTTGCGCCATTCGATTCAGCTTGCCAAAGTGTACTTATGGTATAAATTTAAACAAAATCCGTTCATAAATAATTCGTCTATGGAGTTTTTAAACTTTAAAATAGGCCTAGGGGGCCTAAAAATAGGTCAAAATTTAAAAATAATTATACCGTTGAACCCGCAACGGCGAGACGAATCCAAATATGTAATAATATTGACAAGTCAAAATTCGACCAAAATCACCAATGTGCCTGGGCTTAATTTTAAACCCAAGGTTTTTTTAGATTTTGTTTTCGATTCTGGGGCGAATGGCTGGGCGAAAATGAAATCTAAGACCATGTTTAGAAGCAGCTCGCCGATAAAAATCGAATGGCACCAAGTAGAATTCCCTAGGACTTATAGTTTTGGCTACAGGGGACTTTTAAAGTCCAAAAAACGGTCCCCTGGGCCCTCCAGAAAGCCCAGTCAAAATCGAAATCCTAAACTAATGGTCCGATTTTAATTCTGTTTGCGCCATTCGATTCAGCTTGCCAAAGTGTACTTATGGTATAAATTTAAACAAAATCTGTTCATAAATAACTCGTCTATGGAGTTTTTAAACTTTAAAATAGGCCTAGGGGGCCTAAAAATAGGTCAAAATTTAAAAATAATTATACCGTTGAATCCGCAACGGCGAGACGAATCCAAATATGTAATAATATTGACAAGTCAAAATTCGACCAAAATCACCGATTTATCTGGGCAAACCCAAGGTTTTTTGAGATTTTTGTTCTCGATTCTGAGCGAATGGCTGGGCGAAAATGAAATCTAAGGCCATGTCTAGAAGCAGCTCGGCGAGAAAAATCGAATGGCACCAAGTAGAATTCCCTAGGACTTATAGTTTGGGCTACAGGGGACTTTTAAAGTCCAAAAAACGGTCCCCTGGGCCCTCCAGGAAGCCCAGTCAAAATCGAAATCCTAAACTAATGGTCCGATTTTAATTATGTTTGCGCCATTCGATTCAGCTTGCTAAAGTGTACTTATGGTATAAATTTAAACAAAATCCGTTCATAAATAACTCGTCTATGGAGTTTTTAAACTTTAAAATAGGCCTAGGGGGCCTAAAAATAGTTCAAAATTTAAAAAGAATTATACCGTTGAATCCGCAACGGCGAGACGAATCCAAATTTGTAATAATATTGACAAGTCAAAATTCGACCAAAATCACCGATTTGCCTGGGCAAGGTTTTTTGAGATTTTGTTTTCGATTCTGGGCGAATGGCTGGGCGAAAATAAAATCTAAGACCATATCTAGAAGCAGCTCGGCGAGAAAAATCGAATGGCACCAAGTAGAATTCGCTAGGACTTATAGTTTGGGCTACGGAGGACTTTTAAAATCCAAAAAACGGTCCCCTGGGCCCTCCAGGAAGCCCAGTCAAAATCGAAATCCTAAACTAATGGTCCGATTTTAATTCTGTTTGCGCCATTCGATTCAGCTTGCCCAAGTGTACTTATGGTATAAATTTAAACAAAATCCGTTCATAAATAACTCGTCTATGGAGTTTTTAAACTTTAAAATAGGCCTAGGGGGCCTAAAAATAGGTCAAAATTTAAAAAGAATTATACCGTTGAACCCGCAACGGCGAGACGAATCCAAATATGTAATAATATTGACAAGTCAAAATTCGACCAAAATCACCGATTTGCCCAAACCCAAGGTTTTTTGAGATTTGTTTTCGATTCTGGGCGAATGGCTGGGCGAAAATGAAATCTAAGACCATGTCTAGAAGCAGCTCGGCGAGAAAAATCGAATGGCACCAAGTAGAATTCCCTAGGACTTATAGTTTGGGTTACAGAGGACTTTTAAAGTCCAAAAAACGGTCCCCTGGGCCCTCCAGGAAGCCCAGTCAAAATCGAAATCCTAAACTAATGGTCCGATTTTAATTCTGTTTGCGCCATTCGATTCAGCTTGCCAAAGTGTACTTATGGTATAAATTTAAACAAAATCCGTTCATAAATAACTCGTCTATGGAGTTTTTAAACTTTATAATAGGCCTAGGGGGCCTAAAAATAGGTCAAAATTTAAAAAGAATTATACCGTTGAATCCGCAACGGCGAGACGAATCCAAATATGTAATAATATTGACAAGTCAAAATTCGACCAAAATCACCAATTTGCCTGGGCAAAAAAAAAAAACCCAAGTTTTTTTGAGATTTTGTTTTCGATTTTGGGCGAATGGCTGGGCGAAAATGAAATCTAAGACCATGTCTAGAAGCAGCTCGGCGAGAAAAATCGAATGGCACCAAGTAGAATTCCCTAGGACTTATAGTTTGGGTTACAGAGGACTTTTAAAGTCCAAAAAACGGTCCCCTGGGCCCTCCAGGAAGCCCAGTCAAAATCGAAATCCTAAACTAATGGTCCGATTTTAATTTTGTTTGCGCCATTCGATTCAGCTTGCCAAAGTGTACTTATGGTATAAATTTAAACAAAATCCGTTCATAAATAACTCGTCTATGGAGTTTTTAAACTTTATAATAGGCCTAGGGGGCCTAAAAATAGGTCAAAATTTAAAAAGAATTATACCGTTGAATCCGCAACGGCGAGACGAATCCAAATATGTAATAATATTGACAAGTCAAAATTCGACCAAAATCACCAATTTGCCTGGGCAAAAAAAAAAACCCAAGTTTTTTTGAGATTTTGTTTTCGATTTTGGGCGAATGGCTGGGCGAAAATGAAATCTAAGACCATGTCTAGAAGCAGCTCGGCGAGAAAAATCGAATGGCACCAAGTAGAATTCCCTAGGACTTATAGTTTCGACTACAGAGGACTTTTAAAGTCCAAAAAACTGTCCCCTGGGCCCTCCATCAAGCCCAGTCAAAATCGAAATCCTAAACTAATGGTCCGATTTTAATTCTGTTTGCGCCATTCGATTCAGCTTGCCCAAGTGTACTTCTGGTATAAATTTAAACAAAATCCGTTCATAAATAATTCGTCTATGGAGTTTTTAAACTTTAAAATAGGCCTAGGGGGCCTAAAAATAGGTCAAAATTTAAAAAGAATTATACCGTTGAACCCGCAACGGCGAGACGAATCCAAATATGTAATAATATTGACAAGTCAAAATTCGACCAAAATCACCGATTTGCCCAAACCCAAGGTTTTTTGAGATTTTGTTTTCGATTTTGGGCGAATGGCTGGGCGAAAATGAAATCTAAGACCATGTCTAGAAGCAGCTCGGCGAGAAAAATCGAATGGCACCAAGTAGGATTCCCTAGGACTTATAGTTTCGACTACAGAGGACTTTTAAAGTCAAAAAAACTGTCCCCTGGGCCCTCCAGGAAGCCCAGTCAAAATCGAAATCCTAAACTAATGGTCCGATTTTAATTCTGTTTGCGCCATTCGATTCAGCTTGCCCAAGTGTACTTATGGTATAAATTTAAACAAAATCCGTTCATAAATAATTCGTCTATGGAGTTTTTAAACTTTAAAATAGGCCTAGGGGGCCTAAAAATAGGTCAAAATTTAAAAAGAATTATACCGTTGAACCCGCAACGGCGAGACGAATCCAAATATGTAATAATATTGACAAGTCAAAATTCGACCAAAATCACCGATTTATCTGGGCAAACCCAAGGTTTTTTGAGATGTTTTTTCTCGATTCTGAGCGAATGACTTTGCGAAAATGAAATCTAAGGCCATGCCTAGAAGCAGCTCGGCGAGAAAAATCGAATCGCACCAAGTAGAATTCCCTAGGACTTATAGTTTGGGCTACAGGGGACTTTTAAATCCAAAAAACGGTCCCCTGGGCCCTCGAGGAAGCCCAGTCAAAATCGAAATCCTAAATTAATGGTCCGATTTTAATTCTGTTTACGCCATTCGATTCAGCTTGCTAAAGTGTACTTATGGTATAAATTTAAACAAAATCCGTTCATAAATAACTCGTCTATGGAGTTTTTAAACTTTATAATAGGCCTAGGGGGCCTAAAAATAGGTCAAAATTTAAAAAGAATTATACCGTTGAATCCGCAACGGCGAGACGAATCCAAATATGTAATAATATTGACAAGTCAAAATTCGACCAAAATTACCGATTTGCCTGAACCCAAGTTTTTTTGAGATTTTGTTTTCGATTCTGGGCGAATGGCTGGGCGAAAATGAAATCTAAGACCATGTCTAGAAGCAGCTCGGCGAGAAAATCGAATGGCACCAAGTAGAATTCCCTAGGACTTATAGTTTCGACTACAGAGGACTTTTAATGTCCAAAAAACTGTCCCCTGGGCCCTCCAGGAAGCCCAGTCAAAATCGAAATCCTAAACTAATGGTCCGATTTTAATTCTGTTTGCGCCATTCGATTCAGCTTGCCAAACTGTACTTATGGTATAAATGTAAACAAAATCCGTTCATAAATAACTCGTCTATGGAGTTTTTAAACTTTAAAATAGGCCTAGGGGCCCTAAAAATAGGTGAAAATTTAAAAAAGAATTATACCGTTGAATCCGCAACGGCGAGACGAATCCAAATATGTAATAATATTGACAAGTCAAAATTCGACCAAAATCACCGATTTGCGATTTTAATTCTGTTTGGGCCATTCGATTCAGCTTGCCAAAGTGTATGGTATAAATTTAAACAAAATCCGTTCATAAATAACTCGTCTATGGAGTTTTTAAACTTTAAAATAGGCCTAGGGGGCCTAAAAATAGGTCAAAATTTAGAAAGAATTATACCGTTGAATCCGCAACGGCGAGACGAATCCAAATATGTAATAATATTGATACGTCAAAATTCGACCAAAATTACCGATTTGCCTGAACCCAAGGTTTTTTGAGATTTATTTTTCGATTCTGAGCGAATGGCTGGGTGAAAATGAAATCTAAGACCATGTCTAGAAGCAGCTCGGCGAGAAAAATCGAATGGCACCAAGTAGAATTCCCTAGGACTTATAGTTTGGGCTACAGAGGACTTTTAAAGTCCAAAAAACGGTCCCCTGGGCCCTCCAGGAAGCCCAGTCAAAATCGAAATCCAAAACTTGTATGGTTGTCATGTGAAGCTACAACAACCTTGATAATCCTTTCTTGCACAAGGATGTAGAATAAAAGTCCAGAGATAATTTTTTGGTTCATATTAGCCAAAGATATACAGAGCTGGGGTGGCACTGCTATGCTGAGTGCCGACCGGATGTTACTGATGAAAATATGTGCAGCGGTGCCGGATATATATGGTGCAACGCTGCCGATACTACAGAGTACGGTATATTATCATGGGATATGAAACAATGATAGTATTGCCCTGAAAGTACATGTGTGTATGTTGCAATATGATTAAGGCATGTGTACACTCTGTATATATGTTGTGTGTGCACTTAACCTATATCATCACCTCCCTCCCCCTTCAAGCTCGCAAGACGTTGTCGAGCTGACTCTTTTTCTAGGAGCCTTTCAGACCTACGTGGGGCCATAGGGGAAGTGAAGGACGCTCTTTCTGGCTCCGTGCAAGACACAGGGATCTCAGGGTTATGGGGGAGGGGTTCAACACCAGGGGAATTCACTGGGCGGAGGAAGCGACGGTTCCGCCAATATATCTTACCACTGGGGAGACGAACCTCATAATCCCTGGACCTGCCGCAGCCCATGACGACCCCAACCTTGTCCCAGCGGTGAGAAGTCGGGTCTTGGATCCGCACTGTGGTGCCGACTCTCAACCTGGGAAGGGGGCGTGCGTGCTGGTCATAGTTTCTCTGCACCAGCGCAGTGTGGGCGGCTTCACGGCGGTCACAGTCCTCGGCCTTGGCTTGCCACTCTGCTGCAAAGGACTGGGGATGAGCAGGGACACAAGACCGTAGTGGGTGGCCATACAAGATTTGTGCCGGGGAGCGGCCTGTGAAGTTCGGGGTGTTGTGGAGCTCCAACAGTCCACGGTCAAAGTCCTCACAGTCGATGTTGCCTGAGGGAGCCGTCTTCAGTATGAGGTGTTTGACGGACTTGACGGCAGACTCGGCATGACCGTTGGATTGTGGGTAGTGTGGGGAAGAGACCAAGTGATTGACTCCCCAATGCTCCATGAAGTCCCGGAACTCACGGCTAGTAAACTGTGGGCCTCCATCTGTACGTAGGCGGAGGGGTACACCAACTTCCCTGAAGTAGCGGCAGAAGATCCTGATGGTGTTTGAAGCGGTAGTATCTCCTTTGCAGGGTAGAGACAACGGGCCAGCCTGAGAGTCGGTCTGTTACGACGAGGAAGGATTTCCCCGCCACAGCGAAGAAGTCGGCTGAAACAGATTCGAAAGGCCTAGTTGGGTTGTCGTCGTTGATCATGGGTTCCTGCTGCTGACTAGGCTGTAAGACCTGACACGGCTCACAAGCTTGAACTGTATTGGCGATGTCGGAGTTGATGCCAGGCCAAAAGACAGCCTGTCGCGCCCTACGCTTAGTGACCTCCACGCCTCTGTGACTATCATGCAGGCGAGCCAAGGTGCGGCGGCGGAGGGCTTCAGGAACCACAACCCTCGCTCCGTACAGGACGAGTTCACCATCTGCTGACAGGTAGTCTCGGAGTTTCCAAAATGGGAGTAGAGAGTTGTGCAGGTCGTAGCGGTTGGTGGGGAAACCCGAAGTAACGCACTCACGCAGGCGGATGTACACAGGATCCGCTCTGGCTGCGTCTCGGAGTTCCTGGAGAATCCTGTCTGCGTTCTGTGAAGGAGAGTTGACGTCGGCGGCGGCGGCGTTGACAGTCACGAGCGATCTGAGATGAACCGTGGCGTCGGCACATGCTAACTCATCCTCTGGCATCGGGTGGCTGACAGGGGCCCGTGACAACGCATCAGGGATGCAGAGCAACCTGCCAGCGCGCCAGACGGCTGTGAAGAGGTAAGGTGCGACTTTCTCCTTCAGACGTTGGAGGCGGGGATTTTCAACCGCATCAAGGGTGTAGTTGTTGAAGATGGGGATGAGGGGTCGATGGTCCATCATGAGGGTGAAGTGTTGCAGTCCGATGAGGTAGAACTTGCACTTGGACATGGCCCAGACCACGGCTAGCATCTCCAGCTCAATGGTGGCATAGCGGGACTCGGGGTCGCTTAGGAACCTCGAGCCACACTGAACTAAGCGGAGACGGTTGTTGCCATGATCCTGTAGGAGGGCGTATCCAATACCGTTGAGGCGGGACGCATCAGTTTGTAGAATCACTGGTAGGGAAGGGTCGAATGGGGCCAGGACGGGTGGACTGAGCAGGGCAGCCTTGACCCGGCGGAAAGCCTCATCATGGTCAGCGGTCCACATAAACGACCTCTTCGGGCTCGTCAGGGGGCGCAGGGGCTGAGCGGCAGTGGCGATGTCGGGGGTGAACTCCGCCAGCTGGTTCACCAAACCCATGAAGGAGCGAAGGTTGGTGATGTTGGCTGGTGTCGGGAAGTCCTTGATCGCTCCGACTTTGCCAGGGTCAGCCGAAATGCCCTCACCTGAGAGCGTGTACCCACAGAAGTTCACACTGGGTGCGGCGACCACGAACTTGTCCTTGTTGAGTGTGATCCCACTGTCGCGGCACCGTATGAGCACTTCATGGATACGCTGAAGATGTGTGTTGAAGTCCTCGTCGTAGAGCAGCACGTCGTCGACAACCTTGGCACAATTTTGCACCCCTTGGAGGGGCCCTATCACCGCGAAGGCAGAAGGCGTCACCTGTCGCAGTGAAACCCATTGGACCTCTACAGTGTTGGAAACGGCCATAAGGAGTAATGAAAGTTGTGAGATGCTGGTCCTCCTCCGCAAGTTCCATTTGCCAATATCCACTCAGGGCGTCTGCCGTCGTGAAGAATTTCGCCTGCGGGGCCACACTGCGGATCGCTTCGAAAGGCATCGGTGAGGGGTGGGCTGGGCGGGAAACTTGGCAGTTGAGCTTGGTGAGGTCTACGGTGAGGCGAACTTCGGCGTTGGGCTTGGCGACGACGACGAGGGGGTGGCACCACTCTGAAGGTTCATCGCCGGCCGGTTTAATGATACCTTGTGCCACTAGCGAGTCCAGCTCCTGCTTAACTTTGTCCCTGAAAGCAAAGGGGATCTGCCGCGGGGTGTAGATGGCAAAAGGCACGGCATCGTCCTTGAGGTGGATCCGCATTGGGGGACCCTTCATAGGCTTGAGTGGAGCTGTCTGGAGATCCTCCTTGGAGACCAAAACGTCCATGAACTCTCGAAGAAAGAACTCCTTGGCTTGTGCAGGTGATGTGGTGGCTGTGAAGGGTAGCTCCTTACACCTGTAGATATGTTTAACCTGTAGAATTGGCTTGGGGAATTCTTCTGAGATAATGGCCAATGCTTGACAGTGGCGTTTGGACAGAAGCGGCGTCTGAACACCCTCGCGGACTTGGATTGTGGCCGAACAGGAGCGTTTGCTGATGGTGAGTTGTGCATGAAACGTCCCCAAAGCAGGAGCCATTGCAGAGCCATCCGCGTTGAGCGTTGTTGTCGGAGGCGGAGGTCGTAGGCTGCTGAGAAGAATCCGAAGTATGTCGAGGTGTCGTCCGCCGATCACTGTGATGTCTGCACCTGTGTCAGGAAGCATGTGGAGTTTTCTAGTGGTGCCGCTGTAGGTGAGACTCACGGATGTCAGTGTGGGTGCCTGAACAGGTGATCCCACACGTCGGCAACTTGTGGTCTTCTTTGCTGTAGACTTGTTGTGGGAGGAAGCGTTGTTGTCCTGTGTGGCGGGCGTCTTGGAAGATCTGCAGCATTTGTCGTAGTGGCCCATATGGTTGCAGCGACGACACTGGGCGGTGGCTGCAGGGCAAGCAGGAGTCCTAGGCTTATGACCACGACGGCCGCAGTTAGTGAAGGTGTAGTCTTCAGCCGGGCACTTGTTCTTGTCGTGCCGGCGAGCACAACGCTGGCAGGCGGCAGCCGACGCCAAGGACTGTTGCGATGTGGAGAACTTGTCGCGTTGCTTAACTTGCTTGTTCTGCTTGTACGCTGACACGGCGTTAACCTGGGACGGTGGGGCACGTATGGCTGATGTAGCGCTTCGAGTGGCCTCATAGGAAAGGCAAGTGTTGACGATGTCCTGTAATGAAGGGGTGGCGTCGAGGGAAAGCAGCTTCTGTACAAGTTCTTCGTCATGTATGCCCATCAGAATGACCATCTTGAGTTGGGTCTCCTTGCAGGCTGAAGAGTTCCCTGGGCAGACGTCAATTTCTTCGGCGATGTGGCGGAGGCGGACGTAGAAGTTGTTGAATGACTTGCCCTGTTTTTGCTTGCAACTGAACAGGTCCCTGCGACGGAGAGCTTCATTGCGAGAATTCTTGATGTGCTCCTGAAGTGCATCGAGGACTGCGTCAACGGTCTTGTCGGTGTCATGGGGTATGCTTAAGGTGTGCTCCAAAAGCCGCTGTGTCTCCAGGGTTAAGCACATCCGCATCTGGATCAGTTGTTTCTCCCTCGGTAGTTTAGATAAGTCTACCATAATAGAGTAATCGTCCCACCGACGCCTCCATTCTCTGAAAACCTGGAAGGTGGCATCAGCACGAAGGGGCGGCGGGTTCTGGGTGATAGCCTTCTGTGGTGGAGGTGGAGCTGTAGGGATGGAGGATGTTGTGGAATGGGGTGTTGTCCCCGGTGAGATAGGTGTAGGTGAGGCGGCAGGGGGGGTAATTTGGGCCAGAGCCTGGACAAGGGCGGAGAACTTGGCATCGTCCATCTGTCTCCTGTAGTCCTCCTCCGTGCGTCGTCTTATTTCCTCCTCCTGTCGTCGGTTTTCCTCTTCCCATCTTCTGCGGTCCTCCTCCTGTTGTCTGCGGTCCTCCTCCTGTCTTCTGCGGTCCTCCTCCTGTCTTCTGGTATAGTCGTCCCGTTGTCTGCATTGCTCCATATACTGTATGAGCTGAAGGAGGTCTGCAATTGTGGTAGGTTGTAGACTTGCAGGGTGTGGTGACAGGGGTGGCATCCCCCTATAGTGTAGGGGAGGTAAAGTGGGGGGAGGTTGGGGAGGTGGAGTAAAATGAGGGGTGGTGAGAGGAGAGGTTGGAGTGGAATGAACTGACTGGTACCCCGTACCAGCAACTCCAACAGTATCTCCATCATTATCTCCACCAGTAGCTCCACCATTATCTCCCTCCCCAGTATGGTCGTGTGGGGTGTCTCTGGGCTCCCCATGAATCTTCTCATCTCCCTCCATAATTGGTTGATAGCTGACACACTGTAGTCTTGCAGGAACGATGAAAATGTGCAGTACAACTGGAACAGTTTATTTAATAGTGAGAGAAATTATCTGTTCTAGAGAGAATGAGTGCGTGAGTGCGCGGTAGGCTTGGCACCACCGTGTTGACTTGGCAACGCGATGTGCGTGTGTCCGTGCGCGCATGTGCCGGCACAGCTGGAAGCAGTGTTTCGCAGTGTTTCCACAATCAAGGAAATTTCCTCATTTTAAGGAAATTATGAACGCACAAGGAAAGTTTCAAGGAAATAGAGATTTTGAGGAAATTCTAAGGAAATCCACAGATTTTAAGGAAATTCTAAAGAAATTGTCATTACAAAGTTAAGAGAGAGAGAGAGAGAGAGAGAGAGAGAGAGAGAGAGAGAGAGAGAGAAAGAGAGAGAGAAAGAGAGAGAGAAAGAAAGAGATGGAAACATGATGCATACAATGATACAGAGCGTATAAAGGATCGAGACTTGATTTAGATCATGTTGGTCCCTACAGTATCGGTACGAGTACCGTTCAAAACAACAGCTTATTGGGGAGAGTGTCTGAATGAACACGATCAGTTCCTGGATCAGTTCCTGTCCAAATGATGAATTACATTTCCTGCCTTACATGACTTATGTTGGAATAGCAGCATCCAGTACAATACAGAGCATTGCTAGTGATATAGGGCATGATCATGATGATATAAAGTTGTTCTATAACCATTGCAGATCTTTTCTAATTGAGTGTATACGCCAGATACGGTCCAGATTTGATAGTATAGGCCATTTTGACTTTCTGGCATGTTTATCCCCTGAAGTAGCTAAAAATCGGAGCCTTCCCACGTTGGCACCTGTTTTTAAGAGGCTACCATATATGAAAGATGTTGATGTTCAACAGGCTGATCTAGAATGGAGACAAGTATCATTATGTTCTTTTGTCTCGCAGAGTATGGATGTGGGGACATTATGGCAGTCCATTTGTAATGCTAAAAATGCAGTAGGTTGTCCCCTATATCCTCAATTATCTAAGATTGTATCAATCATGTTTTCATTTCCCTATTCCAATGCAGCAGTAGAAAGGATTTTTAGCCAGCTGAAGCTTATTAAAAACGAACACCGGGCTTCCCTCAAAGACGAGAATTTATTGGCCCTTATGTCCACAAAGCCTACTTTCCAGAGGAAAGGATGGAATCAAGCTGCAGCTTTAGATTCTCCAAAATCAATTATCAGACTTCATGCTAGAATGACAGCCAATGCAGATGATACTCAAGTAACTAGATTAATACAGGAGTTTCTAAGGGATATGGCACAGGGAAGAGAACAACCAAGCTAAAGTAATTCAGGAGTTTATTTTTTATTACCGGTATGTTATATGTATATACTGTATAGTAATAATTGTATTTTCCAACAATATTACATGGTAATAATTTTATTTTCCAATAACCGTACATAGTAATATTATATTTTCCATCAAATCTTCCCATGCCATTGGTATAATCTGTCAAAAGAAAATGTTCAATGGGAACAGTACCTTAATGTATTATCTATATAATGTTAACCAATATTATGCTAATCTAGCTTACAGTATTTCCCTGTATTTTACTTTTTACTTCACCAATTAGCTTAATGTCTTTAATAAAACAATTATATACATAGTTTCCTTTCATTTCCACTAAATTTTAACATAAAACACCTGCTAAAATTGGAAAAATGTAGAAGGAAATTTCCAAGGAAATTGAATTTAATGTTTAAGGAAATCTAAGGAAATATGGCAACTCCGGCAAGGATATCGGTATTTGAGGAGTGGAAGCACTGGCTGGAAGGCACTGAGGGCCCAGTGAGGGGTGAGAACTTTAGTGTTGCTGGAGACGTTAGAGGGGGAGGGTATGCTACTCCTCGCTCTTGTCCAGCAATGATTCGGCAGCTATAACCCTCACAGCAAGTCGGGAATGGGCACAAATTACATGGGACATATAATAAAGGCACTGCACTACACACTTAAGCACTGCACAATGATATATCCAGGGCTGGAGAGGCGAGGTCTTGCAAGATGGCTGGCTGATAATCCGGTCTTGGCTCGTATCTCCTGGCTTTAATACACTGACTGCGCCATGTATGGTTGTCATGTGAAGCTACAACAACCTTGATAATCCTTTCTTGCACAAGGATGTAGAATAAAAGTCCAGAGATAAGTTTATAGGTTCTTATTAGCCAAAGATATACAGAGCTGGAGTGGCACTGCTATGCTGAGTGCCGACCGGATGTTACTGTTACTGGTGAAAACATGTGCAGCGGTGCCGGATATATTTGGTGCAACGCTGCCGATACTACAGAATACGGTATATTATCATGGGATGTGAAACAATGATAGTATTGCCCTGAAAGTACATGTGTGTATGTTGCAATATGATTAAGGCATGTGTACACTCTGTATGTATATGTTGTGTGTGCACTTAACCTATATCAACAAAACTAATGGTCCGATTTTAATTCTGTTTGCGCCATTCGATTCAGCTTGCCAAAGTGTACTTATGGTATAAATTTAAACAAAATCCGTTCATAAATAACTCGTCTATGGAGTTTTTAAACTTTAAAATAGGCCTAGGGGCCTAAAAATAGGTCAAAATTTAAAAAGAATTATACCGTTGAATCCGCAACGGCGAGACGAATCCAAATATGTAATAATATTGACAAGTCAAAATTCGACCAAAATCACCAATGTGCCTGGGCTTAATTTTAAACCCAAGGTTTTTTGAGATTTTTTTTCTCGATTCTGGGCGAATGGCTGGGCGAAAATTAAATCTAAGACCATGTCTAGAAGCAGCTCGGCGAGAAAAATCGAATGGCACCAAGTAGAATTCCCTAGGACTTATAGTTTGGGCTACAGAGGACTTTTAATGTCCCAAAAAACGGTCCCCTGGGCCCTCCAGGAAGCCCAGTCAAAATCGAAATCCTAAACTAATGGTCCGATTTTAATTATGTTTGCGCCATTCGATTCAGCTTGCCAAAGTGTACTTATGGTATAAATTTAAACAAAATCCGTTCATAAATAACTCGTCTATGGATTTTTTAAACTTTAAAATAGGCCTAGGGGGCCTAAAAATAGGGCAAAATTTAAAAAGAATTATACCGTTGAATCCGCAACGGCGAGACGAATCCAAATATGTAATAATATTGACAAGTCAAAATTCAACCAAAATCACCGATTTGCCTAGGCAAATGGAGTTTTTAAACTTTAAAATAGGCCTAGGGGGGCCTTTTAAAGTCCAAAAAACGGTCCCCTGGGCCCTCCAAGAAGGCTTTCCAGTCACTCCGCCTCACGACTACTTCGCCTCATGACCACTTCGCCTATGTCCATTCCGCTTCACGACCAGTTCGCCTTGCCACCACTACACCTCCCTACCATTTCGCCTTGCGTCAATGACTCCTCAGCACCAGTTCGCCTCATGTGCAGTTTCTGAAGAAGCTGTTGTTGTAAAAAGGGTTAAGGGGGGTGACCTGCTTTTTTTGCTCTCCTGTTCTCTCTTTCTCTGGCTTGTATCCATTCGGCCCCATTGAGCCTAATGTTTTAAGCCGTTTATCCCCATCCAGGTGTCAATTTTTTACTGATAAGCGGTAGCGAGCCAGCATATTTTTTAAATGTTTTTGACAGCAAGCTAAATTTATAAATTTTTCGAAAGAAAACCTAACCTAACCTAACCTAACCTAACTATCAAAAACTAATGTACATCGTTCAAATTGTGCGTCAAATTAGTAGAGAGGTGAAGCGGTAAGAAATCGTGAGGCGAACTGGAGCTGAGGCGTTGTTGTCGTGAGGCGAAGTGGTAGTGAGACGTAGTGGTTACAAGGCGAAATGGTTGTAAGGCGTTGTGGTCATGAGGCGAAGAGACCAAGGCGAAGTGGTAATGAGGCGAAGTGGCCTGCTCCCGGTTTATTTATGTGTGGATTTTGATCAAATTGTTACCATAAGTACAATTTCACCCGCTGAATCCAATGGCATACACAAAATTCAAATTGGACCAGTACTTTAGAATTTTGATTTTGATTTGACCTCCAGAAACGCCCGAAATGAGCCCTTTTTCAACATTAAAAGTCTTCTGTAGCCCAAACTAAAGGGTACTTCACACAGTCAGGAATGCGAACTAGAACCACTAGGAGTAGCTGAAAATTCGGATTCCTGGCCTATTCACGGTGAAAATCAATACTCCTAGTTACTCTACCGATATCCTAGCGATTCCTGTTAGACTTCCAGTGACTCCAAACCAGTCCCGGCCGATTGGCCCTGTCCGACAAAATGTTCACCGTGTTTAAGGTTCTCGCCGCGAATCGGACCACTCCCGGTGATTCCCAGTGATCCCCAGTGAGTCCTGGTGATTCTGGTATGAACTGGAACTGAAACCAAAAGCTGTCCGCGAATCAGATACGAAACACCGAGCATCACCAGGACCCACTGGGAGTCACTGGGGAATCACTGGGGATCACTGGGAGTCACTGGGAATGGTCCGATTCGTGGCTAGAACTTTAAACACGGTGAACATTTTGTCGGACAGGGCCAATCGGCCGCGAGTGGTTTGGAGTCACTGGGAGTCTAACAGGAATCACTAGGATATCGCTAGAGTCACTAGGATATCGCTAGAGTCACTAGGAGTCATCGAATTTTCACCGCGAATAGGCCCAGGAATCCGAATTTTCAGCTACTCCTAGTGATTCTAGCTCGCATTCGTGACTGTGTGATTTACCCTTTAATAAATATATTATTCATATAAACCTGTAATACTTCTCACGTGAAAGTATAATATACATTATACAGGTAGTTAAGTTTTCATGGTCAAACATTAGAAATAGGCCTAGTATTAACCTGTGTAAGTACAATTTCCCACAAGACATTGTATTCACCCAGTGATTGTGTGTAGAGAAGGAAATTACGGTAGTTGAGGTAATTAATAATGTGAACAATGTATGGTCAATGTTACAATACCCTACTTGTAGTCTACACGTTCTGCAACTCCCCTTACCTAACATAACGAGAATGGTGGATACGTGTTTGTATGTGTTTTGAAATGTCAAGTTCGTTGGGTGGTGGACAGTGGAGTTTGCATTACTACTGCGAGGGGCGTTGTAGTCGCCGGGGTAAAGTTTGAGCCAGCGTAATCATGGCTTGGTTGTTTAGGGGCCGTTGTAGTCGCCGGTCAATACTCTAGAAGTTCTGCAACTCCCATGACCTAACCTAAGCAAACTAACACAACCTATAAGTGTTACCTATTTTAGGTAATCGTATGAAATATTACAGAACTCGGTAACGAATGAAAAGAAGAAGGTGGTAAGGATAAACTATCCACTATTTAGACAATAGATTAAATTAATTTGTTTCGTAAAGTATAGTAACATTGATATCATGACCTTACGGTACATAATAATACAGACTTATCGTATTATATTAATGTCTGTAATGATGTCTGAATACAGTCATTGTACTTAATGATGATATTAGAGGACTGTAGTTATAGCCTACAAGAGACATACTTGAGGAATAATTAATTTCAATTTTAGGGTCAAACACACAATGGGGGCCATGCCTGGCATACTCGCATCTCATTCCTAACAAATCCCAGTGATGCTCGGTGACTCCCAGTGACTCCTATCTAATTCCCAGTGATTCCTATAATACTCCTATCGACTCATATATTACAGTAATCCGAAATTTTCAAATTTTCAATTACTCGCATGCACTTAATTCCTGGTTTTATCCAGGTGATTCCTGGTGATTCCCAGTGATTCCCAGTGACTCCCAGTGATTCGCAGGTACACTCCCACTGGTTCCTACGGTGTTGTGAGTCCACGGGGAATTGCAGACATTCGTGGTGTATTCCCAGGAATCACCAAGAATCATTACTCCTAGTGATTCCTGGTGATTACATTCGTGGTGTATTCCCAGGAATCACCAAGAATCATTACTCCTAGTGATTCTAGCTCGCATTCCTGACTGTGTGAAGTGCCCTTTATGCAACATTATTTTCTCATCCCATGACGGCTCCTGTGTAACTGAACTGCGGCTGTTTTATTCCCATAGACTAGTTTGCTTACGTTATTATTTGTGCAGCAATTTAAGGGGGGTCACCTGCTTTTTTTTTATTTTTATCTCCTTTTCTCTCTTTCCCTGGCTTGTATCCATTCGGCCCCATTCAGCCAACTGTTTTAAAACGTTTATCCCCATCCAGGTGTCGATATCTTCCTGGCGAGCGATAGCGAGCCAGCAATGTATGGAGAAATCCGGCTTCGCCGGAGAAATTTTTCTATCGAAAAATGTACAAATTTAGCTTGCTGTCAAAACAAAAATATATATATGCTGGCTCGCTACCGCTCGCCAGGAATATATTGACGCCTGGATTGGGGTAAACGTCTTAAAACAGTAGGCTGAATGGGGCCGAATGGATACAAGCCAAAGTGAGAGGGAGAGAAAGAGAAAATCAAGAGCTCCCTTAATGACCTGTGAGCTTCGGGCTTTAAGGGGAGCTGGTTGGTTTTTCTGGTCCCCCTTCTCCCTCATGTTTAGCCCCATTAGTTTTTAGATATTAAGACGTTCGGCTTAATAGTTTGGCGATTTTAAGACCTTTCACTCTATTTGTCAGTATTTAAAACTTTTGTGCCATTTTTTTTTTGTTTTTTTTTTCCTGGTGAGCAATAGCGAGTCTGTAATTTATGAGGAATCGGCATTTGGCCGATTAAAACGCCACTTAACCCGTTCAGTACCAGTTCCGTCCTTTTAACTTTACTCTGGCCACTATTAGAAGCTTTTAATTCGCTTTAAATGGGCCTCCAGCAATTAACAGGTTTCGAACTATCTCAATTAACCCTTTTAACTACCACAGATCCTTGCTAAGCTGTATAATATTGTCTAAATATAGCTAGAATAAAATACAACACACGTCGCTGGTACTCAAAGGGTTATTAATCTGTCTGTCTAGTGGGCTACATACAGTATATATTTATTTTGTTCTACCGTTTCCGCAGCCCTGTTACACCCTGCGTAATGTGTGTGTAACAGGATAATATGGTGCGTTTTCTGCGTATCGTCGTTTTCTGTTTTCTGTGTATCGCTGTTTTCTGTGTATCATCGTTTTCTGTGTATCGCCGTTTTCTGTGTATCACCGTTTTCTGTGTATTGCCGTTTTCTGTATGTCGCTGTGAGGGGGGCGACTCGATGGCTGAGTGGCTTAAAGCTTCCTGTTTTGATCTGGTGATGGTCAAGATTGCACACTCTAAAATTTGCGTGTATAATTGGCTAAAGAAGTTCCCTTTCCCCACATCATTATACAATACTCTTATTTAGGGCAGATTTGCTTATATTTGTTCATGCATTTAGTTATTTACGTATTTATTATTGTCTTTAATTTTCCCCCCGTCTCTCTCTCTCGTCTCTATCTATCTATCTACTCTATCCATCTATCCATCCACCCATCTATCTATCTCTCCCCCTTTCCCCCGAGCTCTCACCTGCCCTCCCCTCCCACTCGATCTTTCCCTTAAGGGAGCCCACCTCGCTTTTTTTCTCTTTCTCTCCCCCTCTCTTTGGCTTGTATCCATTCGGCCCCATTTAGCCTACTGTTTTAAGACGTTTACCCCCATCCAGGTGTCAAATTTAATATTTTTGTTTTGACAGCAAGCAAAATTTGTACATTTTTCGATAGAAAAATGTCTCCGGCGAAGCCGGAAATCTATACCTGGATGGGTATTTCTGGGCTTTCTGGCATCTAGCCAAAAACCTCTCCAACAATTTCTCTTCCTCGTCTTTCCCTCCCCTTTCCCACTCTGATGGCACAACCATCACTTCTTCCTCTGACAAAGCTAAACTCTTCGCTCAAACTTTTGCTAGAAACTCCACCTTGGATGATTCCGGTGCTATTCCTCCCTCTCCGCCCTCCTCTCTCTTACTTATGCCTAATATCCTAATTTCTTCTAAATATGTACTTTCTACCCTCTCTGGGCTTAACACTAATAAGGCGTACGGTCCGGACGGTGTTCCTCCTGTTGTTCTCAAAAACTGTGCTTCCGTGTTGACTCCCTGCCTAGGCAAACTCTTTCGTCTCTGTCTATCCTCTAACGTCTTCCCTTCATGCTGGAAGTTTGCTCACATTCAACCTGTCCCAAAGAAGGGTGACCGCTCTCAACCCTCCAACTATCATCCAATTGCTCTCATCTCTTGTCTTTCTAAAGTTTTTGAAACTATTCTTGCTTCCAAATTTCTTAAGCATTTCTCTTCTCATAATCTGCTCTCAGATCGCCAGTATGGCTTCCTTAAGGGTCGCTCTACTGGTGATCTTCTTTCATATCTTACTAACTCTTGGTCATCCTCCTTTCGGGACTTCGGTGAGACTTTTTCTAGACATATCGAAAGCCTTCGATAGAGTCTGGCATAAATCTTTAATTTCTAAACTACCCTCCTTCGGTTTCTATCCCTCCATCTGTGCCTTTGTCTCTAATTTCCTTTCCGGCCGTTCCATAGCCGCGGTTGTGGACGGCCATTGTTCACTTCCTCACCCTATAAACTCCGGTGTTCCTCAGGGCTCTGTCCTATCTCCTATTCTCTTTCTAATTTTTATAAATGATCTCCTTAACTGTACCTTAATTCCCATCCATTCATACGCAGACAACTCAATTAACCTTACACTACTCCATTAGTTTTTCAGAACGCCCCAGCCAGCAATTCCTCAACGACAAACGTAATGAAGCCATAGAACTCTTAAATTCTGATCTAAATACTATTTCCAATTGGGGCAGAGAAAACCTTGTTAACTTTAATGCTTCCAAAACCCAATTTCTCCATCTATCTGCCCGTCAGGATCTCCCAGCGGACTATCCCTTATTCTTCAACAATACAAAAATCAACCCTTCATCTTCTCTCAATATTCTTGGTGTCTCTTTTTCTTCTGCTCTCATTTGGAAGGACCATATTACCAGTCTTGCTAAGGCAGCCTCCCAGAAGCTGGGTGTGCTCAACCGCCTTAGGGGGTTCTTTTCCCCTGCACAGCTTCTTGCTCTGTACAGGGGCATAGTGCGCCCTTGTATTGAGTATTGTTCACATGTGTGGGGAGGTTCCTCTCACACCGCTCTCCTAGACAAAGTTGAAAGGAAGGCCTTTCGTATCATTAACTCCCGTCCACTCACCAACTCTCTGCAGTCTCTCTCTCTTCGCCGCAATGTTGCATCTCTCTCGCTATTCTATCGCTACTATAATAATCAGTGTTCCTCAGAGCTATCCCAGTGCATACCACCTCCTTTACGTAGGGCACGTGGTACCCGTCTTGCAACTCAATCCCACCCCTACTCTGTGCAACTCTCCAACCCAAGAGTGAAACGTTACTCTCAAACTTTCTTCTACTCAACAGCTGAGCTCTGGAACTCTCTCCCAGAATCAGTCTTTCCTTCTTCCTATGACTTAAATTGCTTCAAACTCCGTGTGTCCAGGCATTTTGGCTCGAACGTCCCTTGATTTTGGCCCTGTCACTCTTTCAACTATGGGGGAGGCACTCGCTATAGGCAGTAATGCCTTTTGTCTCCCTCAATCACATAGACAAAAAAAAAAAAAAACCGTCTTAAGACAGTTGGCTGAATGGGGCCGAATGGATGCAAGCCAGGGAAAGAGAAAAAAAAGGAGAGAAATATAAAAATAGCCGGTGACCCCCCTTGACCGACCTTCCAGCCACCACCCCCCTACTACCATGGCTTCACATAGGGCCTTAACCCCTTCCTTACCGAGGGTGTATTTTGTGTTATTCCAGCTATATTTAGACCATTTTATGCAGCTTAGGAGGAAACCGTGGTAGTTAAAGTTTATACCCGAGATAGTTTGAAGCCTTTTAATTGCTACACATCCTCCCTAAGCTGGATAAAATCGTCTAATGATATCCAGATTATAATGACAAGGACAACTCGGTACTGAAGGGGTTAACAAATTCACCTATTGTAGTTCTTTGGTTTAACCCGTCCATTGCCGGTGACGTCCTTGTTGTTTTAGCTTATCCTGGACACTAGTAGACGATTTTATTCAGCTTAGGAAGGACATCTAGTGATAATCTGGCTTCAAACTATCTAAACCAACCCTTTTGGACTATCACAGATCCTTCCTAAGCTGCACAAATTGTCTAAATATAGCTAGAATAAACTTAATAAGACGTCGCCGGTACAGAAGGGGTTAATGGAGGCCACCTGCCTTTTTTTTCTCCCTTTCTCTCTTTCTCTGGCGTGTATCCATTCGGTCCCATTCAGACTACTGTTTTACAATATTTATCCCCATCCAGATATCGATTTCTTCCTGGCGAGCGATAGCGAGCAAGCATTGTATGGAGAAATGCGGCTTCGCTGGAAACATTTTTCTATCGAAAAATGGCGGTTCTTCTTAATTTGTAGGCTTTATATAACTCACCAGGAAAGAATCGATACCTAAATGGCACGAAAGATTATGTAGCCTAATTGATAAAGAATTGGCCCGAAAGGTCTTATAGTCGCCAAATAATGGGGCAACCATCTTAAAATGACAAAACTAATGGGGCTACGCATGAGGGAGAAGGGGTGATTTATTTTATCTTGCACTAATTTTTTTATTTACTTTTGAGAGAGAGAGAGAGAGAGAGAGAGAGAGAGAGAGAGAGAGAGAGAGAGAGAGAGAGATAGATAGATAGATAGATAGATGGATAGATAGATAGATACATAGATAGCCAGAGAGAGAGAGAGAGATAGAGAGAGCAAGAATGAGAGAGAGAGATAGAGGACAGAAATTCCCTCGCAGCCGTAACGAGATTACTGAGGGTGCCCAGGGAAGCTATACAACGGCGCCTCCAGTCGTTCCTTCTATTACTTCTTCTCTTTACCTTACAAAATTTTCACAGTTACCTTCGTTTTCTCACACTTTTAGAGCTTTCACTCACTGGATCTATTGAATTTGGTGTTAAGGGCTGCTTGGTGTTGCGTAAATTCGGGTATATTCGTGCAAATTTTGGTGTATTTAGGCATTAATTTGTGATGTAAACAAACGGATCGTACGCTTGCGGTTGGATGGCTTCGCTTGTGACGTCACCAGCAACCTTGACCATCAACACAAGAGCTGTAGGATAATACTGTGTTCACGCAACATGGTGGACACTCGTTATTTACAACATTTGCTGAACACTTCCAACACTTACTTATTACTTCCAATACTTATTGAAAACTTACAACACTTATTGAACTCTTCCAACACTTACTGAACACTTCCAACACTTACTGAACACTTCCAACACTTTACACACCGTCTCTCTCTCTCTCTATCCACTACTTATGGCCACAACCATTGCGTCACCATTACGTCATCACCACCAGTCTACCAGCACTCCATTACCACCTATCCCCACCATCACTATACCCTGTTATTTATAGGTAGGCCAGATTTCCTACCCCCAACCACCACTGTCACCATCACCACTATCATCACAATCACCTTCGCCAACATTATCACCACCACCACCATCACAGTCACTCCCACGAACACTATCACCTGTGGTTCACCACTATCACCACTACCACCACCACCACCATCACAGTCACCCCCACCAACACAATCACCCACACAGTCACCACTATCACCACCACCACAGTTACCACTACCACCACCGTCACCACTACCACCACCACCACCATCACAGTCACCCCCACCAACACAGTCACCACTATCACCACCACCACAATCACCACTATCACCATCACCACAGCCATTACTCCCACCAACACAATCACCACTATCACCATCAATAACCCACAATAACCCACAATAACTCACAATAACCCACCAACACTAGCACCATCATCACCAGTCACCACCATCACCATCACTTCCACAATAAACCTCCGACGCTAGCACCACCACTATCACCATTACCAAAACTGTCACCACCATCATAACTACCATCACCACTACTATCACCACCACAGTCACCACTACCACTCACCATCACCACCACTATCACCATCACAGTCACCACCACCATCCCCACCACTATCACCATCACCACCAAACTGTGCCTTATCTCTTGGTTGGGGTGTCAGGCTGGCCCTCTAGATCTGCCCCAGGTCCTACACTCTCGCTCTCCCTTCCCTTCTCTCGCTCTATCTCAGTTGCTCTGCCTGTCTCTATTATCTATCTCTCTCTCTCTCTCTCTCTCTCTCTCTCTCTCTCTCTCTCTCTCTCTCTCTCTCTCTCTCTCTCTCTCCTGAAACAGCCGTGAATGAAGAAATACATTGCTATGACTATTTTTGCATTATTTTGTATTCCACGCAGAAATAAAAACAAACATTTGTTTCTTTGAAATACTCTAGGTAATTATTTGTTAAACTTCTGAAGGATAAACTTACTATTACTTAAGGGTTACGAAAGTTTTTGTCGTCAATTTTGTTTAGTCTACATTATCCTGAATATTTTCTAGGTTTTTGTTTTTGGAGACTAGACTGACGATTAATTAATTTAGTTGACATAATTATTTAGTTAGTTATACAGTATAAGCTGTCAGACTAGTTTTGATATTATATGTTGTGAGAAAATGTACTCGTCTGATATCGCCCATGGTCGAGTTCAGTTCACTTTGTTAAGGGTCTCGCAGGGCGCTGTTCCTGGCCAGCATGAAATCCAGGGGAGTTATGGAAGAAGGATTATGAGAGGATACAAAATAACAAACAAAGGCAGTTATATAAATATATGTATATTTTATAGTTTACTTATTGTGTGTGAATTTTGTGTTTTGTCTGTGTTTGTTCGTTGTTCTGTCTTGTGTTTTGTGTTTTCCCTGTTCTTGCTCTGTCTTGAGTCGGCCACCCCAAAGAAAAAAAATAAATAAAAAAAAAAATAAAAAATAGAGTAAAATAGAAAATAAAAATAAAAATAGGAAAAGTGGGGATTGGGCCTGAGCATATACATACATACATACATACATACTTATTGTTTATATAATGACATGTAAAAGAAGAAGAATCTAGCATCATGAACGAGTAGCATAAGTCGTGCGGGTGTTTTGGAAGACTTCGGATTATATAAGTAGATACATACATTATAAGTAGATACATACATTATAAGTAGATACATACATTATAAGTAGATACATACATTATAAGTAGATACATACATTATAAGTAGATACATACATTATAAGTAGATGCATACATTATAAGTAGATACATACATTATAAGTAGATACATACATTATAAGTAGATACATACATTATAAGTAGATACATACATAATAAGTAGATGCATACATTATAAGTAGATACATACATTATAAGTAGATACATACATTATAAGTAGATGCATACATTATAAGTAGATACATACATTATAAGTAGATACATACATTATAAGTAGATACATACATTACAAGTAGATACATACATTATAAGTAGATACATACATTATAAGTAGATACATACATTATTTATCACCATTATCTACTTACCAAAAGAGAGTATAGTAGCGCTGGTGATGCTAAGCGGCGTAGCACAACAACAAAAGAAAGCTACGGAGGACAACCCCAAGAAAGTAGCAGCGCCGGTGATCCAACAAAAGAAAGCTACGGTGGACAACCCCAAGAAAGTAGCAGCGCCGGTGATCCAACAAAAGAAAGCTACGGAGGACAACCCCAAGAAAGTAGCAGCGCCGGTGATCCAACAAAAGAAAGCTACGGAGGACAACCCCAAGAAAGTAGCAGCGCCGGTGATCCAACAAAAGAAAGCTACGGAGGACAACCCCAAGAAAGTAGCAGCGCCGGTGATCCAACAAAAGAAAGCTACGGTGGACAACCCCAAGAAAGTAGCAGCGCCGGTGATCCAACAAAAGAAAGCTACGGAGGACAACCCCAAGAAAGTAGCAGCGCCGGTGATCCAACAAAAGAAAGCTACGGTGGACAACCCCAAGAAAGTAGCAGCGCCGGTTATCCAACAAAAGAAAGCTACGGAGGACAACCCCAAGAAAGTAGCAGCGCCGGTGATCCAACAAAAGAAAGCTACGGAGGACAACCCCAAGAAAGTAGCAGCGCCGGTGATCCAACAAAAGAAAGCTACGGAGGACAACCCGAAGAAAGTAGCAGCGCCGGTGATCCAACAAAAGAAAGCTACGGAGGACAACCCCAAGAAAGTAGCAGCGCCGGTGATCCAACAAAAGAAGGCTGTGGAGGAGGAGGAGGTAGTGTGGTGGGTGGTAAGGGGAAGTGGAGATATCGGCGGAGGAGGTGGAGTGTGGGGGGCCGTTCGTGACAACACAAAGACGCTCCGGTACTGTTCCCCCTCCCCCCCCCCCCTCCTCTCTCTCTCTCTTCCTAACAACACGATACACAATAGGTTAGAGATTAAACAGCATGACTATTCTAGCTACCTCAAGACTACTATCCATGTAACACTAAAATCTACACGATACATTGAGTACATGTTTCGTTATCGCTTGCCCAGAAAGAAATCGACACCTGAATGGGGCGGAGTGTCTTATCGCGAAACTAATGGGGTGAAACAGGGGAGTTCCAAAAGACCACTCTCAGACCAAATAACGTTAAGCAACCGTAAAACCAAGAGCAAAGTCAGAAAATGACAGATAATATAGTAGCCGACCCCCCTCTTACCAACAATACAGAACTGTAGTATTAGTATTATTATTATTAGTAGTAGTAGTAAAATTAATACTATTAGCAGATGGATGTAGTAATGGTAGTAGTAAAAAAAAAATAAAAAAATAAAAAATAAAAATAGTAGTAGTGGTAGTAGAGTGTAGATGTAGTACTATATGTGTAGTAGTAGAATAGTAGTAGATGTAGTAGTAGTATCTGGTGTTTTGTAACAGCTATAATGTAAAATACAATGGATATACAATTATATAACTAATAATAATAATCCACGATGATGAGTCTGAGTGCAAACCCCGGAATAGGAAGTCCTGTGTGATGACTATTCCGACCTGGTCTAGGTTACAGAGTGGGATGCACAGGCTGAGTGGTTTATATATATAGTAGTAGTAGTAGTAGTAGTAGTAGTTGTAGTAGTAGTGGTAGTAGTAGTAGTAGTGGTAGTAGTAAAAGCAGAAACAGTAATAATAGTAGTAGTAGTAGTATTAGTAGTAGCAGAAGTATAGTATTAGTATAATATTAAACATCGAATAGTTTTGGCAGTAGTGCATAAGGAAGATAAGGATAGTAGACGAAGACAGACAAACTAAAAATAACAGAGAGAGAGAGAGAGAGAGAGAGAGAGAGAGGGCGAGAGCACCAGAAAGCGAGAGAAAAGCCAGACATGTGAAGAGAACAAAGCCACTCCACCACCACCCACAGATCTGCTTACCCCGATAGATTATTGGGCGAGATTATAGATTTGCCGTGAGGGTGTCGGCGAGCGAAGAGGCCAACTGGATTCCTGGGGGGCTAATAAATAAATAAGTAAATATATAAATGACATATAAATGTACAGTAGATACATATTATGTACATTATTGCAATACTACGCCACCCTCCTGAGGCTACGTAAAAATAAAATTAATATAAATATAGAGTATAGAAAATGGGGCGTGTATAGAAAATTAAAATATATGGGGCGAGTATAGGAAATGGGGCGATTATAGAAAATGGAGTGGGGGAGTATAGCAAATGGAGGGGGGAGTATAGAAAATGGGGTGAATATAGAAAATGGAGAGGGTAAAAGAATATGGATGAGTATAGAAAAAGGGATGCACATAGAAAATGGGGTGAGTATACACAATGGAGTGAATATAGACAATGGGGTGAATATAGAAAATGGGATGCATATTGAAAATGGGGTGAATATACAAAATGGGGTGAGTATAGAAAATGGGGTGAATATAGAAAATGGGGTGAATGTAGAAAATGGAGTGTGTAAAGAAAATTGGACGAGTATAGAAAACGGGATTAATACGAGGTAGGACTCCCGGATTCCTCCTCTACTGACCATTCCCGGGGTGTTTACGGCGGCCTCGTAGAAGGTTTCCGATGAGTTATGGTCCTTCTTCATTAGTGGTCTTCTTCGCCACCACCACTACCATCTTCTTCTTCACTACCATCTTCTTCTTCACTACTACCACCATCATATTCACCACCACTACTATCTCCATGACTACTGCCACCACCACCACCACTACTGCTACCACCACCATCACCATCTTTACTAGACGAGACAGAGAAAGGGGCGAGGGAACGCGAAAGTGGCCCTCGAACCCTCTGCCTCACCAGCCTCCGCCAACACCACTATTACAACCATCACCACCATCATCACAACCACTACCACTGTGATCACCACCACCGTCACCACAATCACCATCTCCATCACCACCACAATCATCACCTAACTCTCCCTACCTCACCACCACAACCCCCCCCCCTCATCACCAACCTCCCCCTACTTCACTCCCGCCACCACCACCACTACACACCCCCCCCCCCCCAACCTCCCCACTGCCTCCACCACTACAACACCCCCCACCACCTAACCCTCCCTACCTCACCTCCGCCACCATCACTATTACCTACCCTCACCATCACATAACTCACCTCCACCATTACCACCACAACCCCCACACCCATCACCATCACCCCCCCCCCCCCCCCCCCCCACCCCCACCTCCTCTCCCCTGCCCTCCATCACCATCACCTCACCTCCCTACCTTCTCCGCTGCATCTAACATGAACTAAATCTTTTCACGAGTAAATAGCCTCGGACGTGAGCGGGGCCGCCAACCACCGGTAATGTCCGCGGCCTAATTGGTCCTCCGAGGGTGGAGGGGGGGGGGGGGGAGGAGGGTTGCCGGGGGTCGCTACACAGAACCACCCAACGATTCCATGGATTCCCTGGCTGCGATTTTTACACTCGTAGGCCCTATTTTTACACTCGTAGGTCCTATTCGTAAGTTCTTTTGTCTGTCTTTGTTTATGTGTTACTTTTTTCCTATTTACCTATTTGAGTCGTAGAGGTAGATTATAAACTAGAGAAAATCGTCAAATGGTAACCATAATAGGATCACAATTACGTAATGGTGGTGAAGGGGTTGGCATCGAACAGAAGTGAGGGATGGGGACGGGGGAGGGGGGGGGGGGTTATTATGAGTAAGGGGAATATATTAATGGCCTCATGCTTATAGAGATAGATGGACCAGGTAGACGGAGAGAGAGAGAGAGAGAGAGAGAGAGAGAGAGAGAGAGAGAGAGAGAGAGAAAGAGAGAGAGAGAGAGAGAGAGAGAGAGAGAGAGAGAGAGAGTGAATGAGTGAGTGAGTTTGGGCATAATAAGAAAGAGTCCTGAAGAGAGCTGGGAGGATAGGAAGAAGTTATACATGGAGTCTGGAGTGGGAAGGTAGGGAAAGAAACGGAAAAAGAAGACAGAACAGAAGACAGAAAAGAAGACAGCAAAAGACAGAAAAGGAAGGCAGAACAAGAAGACAGACAATAACAAGACAGAACAAAAACAGAAAAGAAGACAGAAAAGAAGACAAACATAGAAGACTGAAGGAAGACAGAACATAAGACAGAAAAAAGAAGACCGAAAATTGAAGACAGACAAAAATTAAATAAAAAGAAGACAGAAAAGAAGAAAACAACTAAATAAAACACAGAAAAAACAGAAAAACGCAGAAAAGAAGACAAACTAGAAAACAAACAGAACATACTAGATACATGAAATGCGTGGAAGACGAAGAAACGAAATATATATTAAAAGTTATAATTACGATCTCTTGCCAAGGTATATTTTAGGCATTGTTACCTTGGTCAGAGAGAGAGAGAGAGAGAGAGAGATTGAGTGAGTGAGTGAGGTTGAGCAGAATAAGGAAGAAGGTGTGGATCTTGAAGAGAGGTGCTGGGAGAGAAAGAAGTTTGGAGCCTGGAATTTCGAGAAAGGAAAATAAGAATAAAGGACCTGTTGGAAAATATATAGCAATACGAGGAAAAACATGAAGAAGGTCTTGAATATCCTATTAAGTCCTTCAGCACACTGACGTACTTGCATCGTGTTCTGGTTACCATTAGACGATTTTCTTTAGCTTATAATGTACAGTCGAGGTTAATAAGTGTTGTCAGATATTTCACAAAGTTTCGGACACTGACTAATACTCTGAGGGATAATCACTTTACCCAGTAACTATAAAGATACCAATAACACTTTTTGAGCGAAAACCACTGGAATCTATGACAACACTTAATACCCCCGATTGTACCTCTAGGACTCAAACGGGTACGTACGATATCAATAAACCCACTCAATAACCTAGGTTCCTTTTAAGCCGCATAAAATCGTCTATATATAGCCAAAGGGGAGGTATGGTGCAGTGGTCTTGTTACTAGATTAGTAATATTTAGGTCCCGAGTTCAAATCCCGATGAGTCAATGGAAAGATAATATTGGGGTGGAATTTGTGCTGTACTTAGTGTCAGTGCATCACTGCAAAGCCCACCGACACGCCATAAAAATACCTTCGCTGTTTCCAATAAACTACCATTGTTTGAATATCGTATGAATGGCCACCTACAGCTATGAAGTATATGCCTGAGTATACTGTATACATCTACATGAATATTCCCACATTCAAAATAAACTAAGGGAGCAGTACCTAGTGAGTAAACAGCTCAATATGTGGCGTTTGAAGGAGAGAGGTGGCCAAGATTGTGATATGAAACAGCGAGACAGTAGCGCTGCAGCTTAGAGAGGTCCAAGCTGGAACGGGCCACAAGGATGCAACCAGGCGTCGTAGGTCTCGCTCGCCATCTGGAATTAGACCTGCAGTGACCGACTTCCCCATATTGAGCGGTTGAATCTACAGGCTGTTATAGTCTATCTATAAATATTAGGCCAGAAATCCTGACTCCAAACCTTTATAACTAAAAAAACACTCGAGTAATCGAGCTAGTATGTCTACCATTTGGGAAGGGTCAGCCAGGGAATAGGTGTGGATATGTACAGCCCATTTGCTCTAGCCCCTTTTTTTCCATGTGGATGAGGGAGACAAAAGGCAGAACTACCTGTAACGAGTGCCTCCCCCAGTTGAAAGAGTGACAGGGCCAAAATCAAGGAACGTTCGAGCCTAAATGCCTGGGCACACGGAGTTTGAAGCAATTTAAGTCAGAGGATGAGGGGAAGATGGATTCAGGGAGAGAATTCCAGAGCTCAGCTGTTGAATAGAAGAAGGTTTGAGAATATCGTTTCACTCTTGGATTGGAAGGTTCCACAGAGTTGGGATGGGATTGTGTTGCATGACGGGTGCTACATACTCTACGAAGAGGAGGTGATATACACTGAGAGAGCTCTGAGGAACACTGATTATTGTAATAGCAAGAACAATTTTTCTTTTTAGCTTGAAGGAAGTCTGGGAAGGTTTTGTTCTGTTAGACTAGGGTACAAACTAAAATACATTGCTCGAACATGACACAGAAAGCAAAATCTTCAAAATATCCCCCAAGACGTCGGACCAAATAGTGTTAATAGTCAGTAACCCGAATGATATCATATTCATCTATGGTTATTATCTTATTTGACATGGTGCTTTCTATAGATGGCGCCGGGACAGTTACGATGAATTATTATGGCTTGTGGTTCAGGGCGGCCATTGGTGAGAGAGAGAGAGAGAGAGAGAGAGAGAGAGAGAGAGAGAGAGAGAGAGAGAGAGAGAGCTACCTATGACACTCTGGGAGCCGGCATCGACACCAACATTTTTGTCGTGGTCATAGTGTGTTATTTGACCCCCCCCCCCCCCCCCCTTCCACTGCCCCCTTCTTCGTTAGTGAACCTCTGTTTGTCTTCCTTCACCTCTCTCTCTCTCTCTCTATATATATATATATATATATATATATATATATATATATATATATATATATATATATATATATATATATATATTCCTTCAAGCAGGGTTTGGACTCATCTGGGATTACATCGTCTGAAAAGTCTAGGTCAATAATCCTGGCTTTCCAGGTAGATGCAGGCAGAGTTGATATTGATTACATCAATTTGATTTAATCACTTGATTAAATCAATGATTTTTTTACAAAAAAAAATCATGATTTTTTTTATTTTATTTTTTTTTTATTTTTTTTATCTGTGAATCAAATTAAAAAAAAAATCTGAAGATTTATCATGCTTTCATAAGTTTGTGTAGGCATTGGTTCATTTTAAGATACTGGTACATTATGTAGTAACACAAATAACTGATAGCTTTTAAATTTACAAACAAATATATGTATACAGTATTACCTTTCAACTTTTATTTATTTAAAAAAAAAAAAAAAAAAAAAAAAAAATCAATAATTTTTTTTTTTTTTTTTTTTTATTTGTTTGATATTTAAAAAAAAAAAAATCAACAACCCTGGATGCAGGAGAAATTCCTTATTTACTTAGTCGTCCCTATCATATTTAATCATAGACTTTTGCCATTGACAATAATTATTATCAGTACTATGATTTTCGTTGATTATAATGTATGATAAGATAAAGCTAATTGGTATTATAATTATCAATCATTATCATTAGTTGTCAATCAGTTACTACAAATTATATTTAGCATAATTCTCACCTTGATTCACTTCATCTCCCCCCCCCCCGGTAGTGTCCACCTTGCGCTCCTCCCCCTCCTCTTCGCCTTTCTCGTTCTCATCTTCGTTTCGTTTCATTTGTAGCGAGCTTGATCTATGTTTATGAACTAGCCTTTGTAACGGCCTCTTCCTTCTCCTTCTTCTGCTTCCTTCTCCTCCTCCTCCCTTCGGTGTATTATTCTCCTTGGGGGTCCCCCCCCCCCCCCCCAGCAGAATTTATATATATTTCGGTACAGCACATTTCTTCTGCTTCTCCATTTCTTCTAACTCCTTCTCTTATTCCCCTTTATTCTTCCTTATCATCCCCTACACCCACTTCCTTCTTTCCTTCTCTTCTTCGGCATCTCTTCCAACTCTTACTTTCTATTCTCTCTATGCTTCTTCTTCCTTATCGTTATTATAAGTTTCATCACATACTTCCATCTCCCTCCTCTCCTGCACATCATCAAACATCTCCTACACTGTTTATTCTTCTTCTTCCTCCTCATCATCATCACCTTCATTCATTTTCTTTTCCCTTTTCTCTCTGTTCTCTCTATTCGTCTTCCCTCTCCTCCTCCTCGTCATCATCACCTTCATCCACTGCTTTCTCTCTCCTCTTCTGTTCCATCTCTTCTTTATATTCTCTATATTCTTCCCCCTCCTCTTCATCATTACCGTAACCTTTGTATATATTTCCTTCTCACCTCACCTCTCCAACCCTCCTTCTATTATCTCCATTCTTCTTCCACCTCCTCCTCCTCACCATCACCTTCATTCTCCCTCCTCTGCTTCTCCATCTCATTAAACTCCTCCTTTCTATTCTCTCCATTACTCTTCCTCATCATCATCATTATCATCACCTTCATTCACTTCCTCCTCACCTCAACCCCCCCCCCCCTCCCCCAGTATCAGAATTCCCCCGCTGTCCGCCGCAGATGTGACGAGCGACACTAATTGATAACAATCTGATAAAAACTGGGGGGATGCAATAAAGACCCGCAGAACCACCCGAGGAATGGTCAAGTGAGGTGCTGTGTGTATGTAAGAGAGAGAGAGAGAGAGAGAGAGAGAGAGAGAGAGAGAGAGTGAGGGTGAGGGTGAGAGTGGGGATTGGTGAGGTGGTAGGGAGATAGATAGATAGATAGATAGAGAGAGAGAGAGAGAGTGAGAGTGAGTGAGTGAGTGAGGAAAATAGCCCGGCCAAAGGCCGGCTCCTCTTGAATTGTAGGCTCGTTATCACTCGTCAAGAAAAAATCGACACCTAAATGGTAAACGTCTTAAAATCTCAAAAGTAATGGGACTAAACATAAGGGAACAGATGGTGTGTGGGGAGGGGTGAGAGGGTGTGTGGGGAGGGGTGAGAGGGTGTGTGTGTACAATAAGTAGGGAGGGAGGGGGAGTGAGGGGTGAGGGAGTGTACAATAAGTAGATGGGGGGGACGTGGGGGTGTGGGGGTGTACAATAAGTAGATGGAGGGTGGGAGGGGGGTGCGTGGGTGGCATAGGTAATAATATACAGACATCCCCCCCCCCCCACCACCACCCTCTTTTTGTGATGCCGCCCGCGTGTCTGAGATGGGCGCTGGTCATTATCTCCCCCCACCCCCCAAGCCTGCAGTCACCCCTCACCGTTTTTTGGCCTCCAGATTTCTTTGTTTGTTCTTGTGCTTGTTCGTCTCGGTGTGGTTTAGTGTGGTTATCTATAGTGTTTGTGTATTTGTTCTCTATGTGTATGAAGGAGACAAAAGGCAGGTTGCCTGTAACGAGTGTCGACCCCAAACCTAATAGAGTGACAGAGCTAAATTCAAAGGATGTTGGGGTCAAAATGCCTGGACACACGAAGTTTAAAGCAGTTTAAGTCATAGGATGAAGAAAAGATTGATTGAGGGATAGAGGTCCTGAGTTCACTGAGCAGAAGAAAGATTGAGAAACTTTGCTATTTTTTGGGTTGGAGAGCTGGATAGAATATGAGTGGACTGTGTTGAAAGGTGGATGCCTCGGACTCTCCTCAAAGGAGGGGTTATGCACTGAGAGAGCTCTGAATTAGAACACTGATTGTTGTAATAGCGATAGAAAAGTTAAAGAGATTCAACATTACGGTGTGTAGATAGAGATTGTAGGGAACTAGTAAGAGGAAGTGAGTTGATGAGGCGAAGTGCTGTATGGGTGGAGCCTCCTCACACATGCAAACAATACTCGATACATGGGCGCACTCTCCAGGAGAGCATAAAGCTGTGCGGGTGGAAAAGAACCCATAGAACCGGTTGAACCGAACAGCCCCGAGTCCCTAAGGAAGGCCATGACCACGGTCGGGCTTTCCCACAGAGCTCTCAAGGAGTGTAGATTGTGTTGTTGGCGTAAGTGATTGTGTGAAATGCAGTCTTCTAGGATGTGTCTAATGGTATGGGGTGCTGTGTTATGTCCCGGACAGGTGTCGTCGACGGAGACATCCAGTCTCTTCTGATAGCTCAGAAGAGCTGGATGGTGCCCACATCTCAGCCTGGCCAGGTGGACTCTGTCCTCGCGAGGAAGGGAGGATTCAGAAGGATGGATATCGGGGGTCGTGTTGCGTGTTGTCTATGAGTGATTGGATGGAACGGCGAGAGATCTGAATATGGATGTGCTTCTGGAAGCTGGTTTGGGGTGGTCAAGGAGGGAGAGAAGACAGTATGTGTGTGTGATACCGTGTGCTGGGTGTTGTTTTGATATTCCTTGGCGTCTGTGGGTGTGCTGCCATGTAGTGTAGTGGATGGTGTTGGTTTGTGGAGGCTGCAGCCAGGAATTGATTGCTTCTCATGTCCAGATGTTCTTTGACTTTGAGGACTTTGATTTCTTGATGTAAGTGGTCTGTAGGTGTAGTGATGTCCAGGGCGAAGGCCGGTTCCTCCTAAATTACTGGCTCGCTATCGCTCGCAGGCAAAAAATCGACACCTAAATGGCACGAAATGTCATAAT
>CM064575.1:4888562-4930089 GCA_032716605.1 Paralithodes platypus
ATAGGTGTACAGTATATTATGGCTTCAAATAGGTGTACAGTATATTATGGCTTCAAATAGGTGTACAGTATATTATGGCTACAAATAGGTGTACAGTATATTATGGCTACAAATAGGTGTACAGTATATTATGGCTACAAATAGGTGTACAGTATATTATGGCTACAAATAGGTGTACAGTATATTATGGCTTCAAATAGGTGTACAGTATATTATGGCTTCAAATAGGTGTACAGTATATTATGGCTTCAAATAGGTGTACAGTATATTATGGCTACAAATAGGTGTACAGTATATTATGGCTACAAATAGGTGTACAGTATATTATGGCTACAAATAGGTGTACAGTATATTATGGCTACAAATAGGTGTACAGTATATTATGGCTACAAATAGGTGTACAGTATATTATGGCTACAAATAGGTGTACAGTATATTATGGCTACAAATAGGTGTACAGTATATTATGGCTACAAATAGGTGTACAGTATATTATGGCTACAAATAGGTGTACAGTATATTATGGCTACAAATAGGTGTACAGTATATTATGGCTACAAATAGGTGTACAGTATATTATGGCTACAAATAGGTGTACAGTATATTATGGCTACAAATAGGTGTACAGTATATTATGGCTACAAATAGGTGTACAGTATATTATGGCTACAAATAGGTGTACAGTATATTATGGCTTCAAATAGGTGTACAGTATATTATGGCTACAAATAGGTGTACAGTATATTATGGCTTCAGAATGTCCCAACTGTATAATTTAACGAACCTACATTAAGGGGGTGACCTGTTTTTGTTCTGTCCTTTTCTATCTTTCTCTGGCTTGTATCCATTTGGCCCCATTAAGCCCACTGTTTTAAGACGTTTATCCCCATCCAGGTGTCAATTGTTTACTGGTGAGCGGTAGCGAGCCAGCATATTTTTTATTTTTGTTTGACAGCCAGCTAATTTTGTACATTTTTCGATAGAAAAATGTCTCCGGCGAAGCCGGATTTCTTAATATAATGCTGGCTCGCTATCGTTCGCCTGGAAAAAATCGACACCTAGATGGGGATAAACGTCTTAAAATAGTTGGCTGAATGGGGCTGAATGGATTCAAGCCAGAGAAAGAGAGAAACGGACAGAAATAACAAAAAGCAGGTCACCCCCCTTAAGCAAGCAGGCGATTTGGGTTATCTCGTGTGGGGTTAATACAGATTCAAGTATGTATATATTATCGCTTGCAAATATACCCAACATATAATTTAACGAGGCGATATTGAGCAAGTCTGGATGAAGCAGGCTAACCAGGCCGAGATAACCCCCTTGACACACTCAGCACCCACCTCATTATGCACGGGAAACACATGCTGACCCTAGTATATACAAGACGCCAGAAATTATATGTAGAAATATATACATAAAATGGCGAATGGTTTCTCCATTCGCAGAAATCTCCATCTTAGACAATATCAATGTTCACCACCGCCAATGGTTCTCCTCCCAATTCACTGACCAACCTACAAAGGGGTACAGAAAAGTACACAGGAAATCAAGCAACAACAGGTTCAGCGACCCCTCCAAAACACATATGATACATGAATATGCAGTAAAAAAAAAATCATAATCTGATAACTTGTAGCGATTCCAGACTCCGATACACTTCGCCGATAAAGTTGGTGGTGGGACTCCGATACACCTCACCAATAAAGTTGGTGGTATGATTCCGATAGCGTTGGTGGTGTGACTCTGATACACCTCACCGATAAAGTTGGTGGTATGATTCCGATAAAGTTGATGGTGTGACTCTGATACACCTCACCGATAAAGTTGGTGGTATAATTCCGATAAAGTTGATGGTGTGCCTCCGATACACCTCACCGATAAAGTTGGTGGTGTGACTCCGATACACCTCACCGATAAAGTTGGTGTTGTGACTCCGATACACCTCACCGATAAAGTTGGTGGTGTGACTCCGATACACCTCGCCGATAAAGTTGGTGGTGTGACTCCGATACACCTCACCGATAAAGTTGGTGGTGTGACTCCGATTCACCTCACCGATAAAGTTGGTGGTGTGACTCCGATACACCTCATCTGGTGTGACTCCGATACACCTCACCGATAAAGTTGGTGGTGTGACTCCGATACACCTCACCGATAAAGTTGGTGGTGTGACTCCGATTCACCTCACCGATAAATTTGGTGGTGTGACTCCGATACACCTCACCGATAAAGTTGGTGGTGTGACTCCAATACACCTCACCGATAAAGTTGGTGGTGTGACTCCGATACACCTCACCGATAAAGTTGGTGGTGTGACTCCGATACACCTCACCGATAAAGTTGGTGGTGTGACTCCGATACACCTCACCGATAAAGTTGGTGGTGTGACTCCGATACACCTCACCGATAAAGTTGGTGGTGTGACTCCGATACACCTCACCGATAAAGTTGGTGGTGTGACTCCGATACACCTAGACGATATAGTTGGTGGCCTACCGGGGGGTTTATATAGGGGTGTATGGTCAATTGAGCTAATGTACTGGCAAGGGTCGCAAGGGAAAATAAACAAAAATGTATAAAAATGTGTCGTGTATAGATTTTGTGGGGTATTGGTAAAAAGGCGATAGTCATATTGTTTTGTACTTATATTTTGTACTTATTTGTTGTACTTATATTTTGTACTTATTTGTTTTACTTATATTTTGTACTGATTTGCTTTACTTATATTTGTGTACTTATATTTTGTACTTATTTGCTTTACTTATATTTTGTACTTATATTTTGTACTTATTTGTTGTACTTATATTTTGTACTTATTTGTTGTACTTATATTTTGTACGTATTTGCTTTACTTATATTTGTGTACTTATATTTTGTACTTATTTGCTTTACTTATATTTTGTACTTATATTTTGTACTTATTTGTTGTACTTATATTTTGTACTTATTTGTTGTACTTATATTTTTTTACTTATATTTTGTACTTATTTGCTTTACTTATATTTTGTACTTATTTTTTGTACTTATTTGTTGTACTTATATTTTGTACTTATTTGTTGTACTTATACTAGTCTCAAAAGCAATGGGGCTAGACATGAGGGAGAAAGGGGTCAAGAAAAAAGTGCCTCAAGTGGAAATCTGCCCTTAATTAAAGATACGTCACCGGTACAGAAGGGGTTAGTATAGTCCATTAAAGATACGTCACCGGTACAGAAGGGCTTAGTATAGTCCATTAAAGATACGTCACCGGTACAGAAGGGGTTAGTATAGTCCATTAAAGATACATCACCGGTACAGAAGGGGTTAGTATAGTCCATTAAAGATACGTCACTGGTACAGAAGGGGTTAGTATAGTCCATTAAAGATACGTCACCGGTACAGAAGGGGTTAGTATAGTCCATTAAAGATACGTCACCGGTACGGAAGGGGTTAGTATAGTCCATTAAAGATACGTCACCGGTACAGAAGGGGTTAGTATAGTCCATTAAAGATACGTCACCGGTACAGAAGGGGTTAGTATAGTCCATTAAAGATACGTCACCGGTACAGAAGGGGTTAGTATAGTCCATTAAAGATACGTCACCGGTACAGAAGGGCTTAGTATAGTCCATTAAAGATACGTCACCGGTACAGAAGGGTTAGTATAGTCCATTAAAGATACGTCACCGGTACAGAAGGGGTTAGTATAGTCCATTAAAGATACGTCACCGGTACAGAAGGGCTTAGTATAGTCCATTAAAGATACGTCACCGGTACAGAAGGGGTTAGTATAGTCCATTAAAGATACATCACCGGTACAGAAGGGGTTAGTATAGTCCATTAAAGATACGTCACTGGTACAGAAGGGGTTAGTATAGTCCATTAAAGATACGTCACCGGTACAGAAGGGCTTAGTATAGTCCATTAAACATACGTCGCCGGTACAGAAGGGGTTAGTGTAGTTAAACATACGTCGCCGGTACAGAAGGGGTTAGTGTAGTTAAACATACGTCGCCGGTACAGAAGGGGTTAGTGTAGTCCATTAAAGATACGTCACCGGTACAGAAGGGGTTAGTATAGTCCATTAAAGATACGTCACCGGTACAGAAGGGCTTAGTATAGTCCATTAAAGATACGTCACCGGTACAGAAGGGGTTAGTATAGTCCATTAAAGATACGTCACCGGTACAGAAGGGCTTAGTATAGTCCATTAAAGATACGTCACCGGTACAGAAGGGGTTAGTATAGTCCATTAAAGATACATCACCGGTACAGAAGGGGTTAGTATAGTCCATTAAAGATACGTCACTGGTACAGAAGGGGTTAGTATAGTCCATTAAAGATACGTCACCGGTACAGAAGGGCTTAGTATAGTCCATTAAAGATACGTCACCGGTACAGAAGGGGTTAGTATAGTCCATTAAAGATCGTCGCCGGTACAGAAGGGGTTAGTATAGTCCATTAAAGATACGTCACCGGTACAGAAGGGGTTAGTATAGTCCATTAAAGATACGTCACCGGTACAGAGGGTTAGTATAGTCCATTAAAGATACATCACCGGTACAGAAGGGGTTAGTGTAGTTAAACATACGTCACCGGTACAGAAGGGGGTATATTAGTATAGTCCCACCGGTACAGAAGGGGTTAGTATAGTACATTAAAGATACATCACCGGTACAGAAGGGGTTAGTATAGTCCATTAAAGATACGTCACCCGGTACAGAAGGGGTTAGTATAGTCCATTAAAGATACATCACCGGTACAGAAGGGGTTAGTATAGTCCATTAAAGATACGTCACCGGTACAGAAGGGGTTAGTATAGTCCATTAAAGATACATCACCGGTACAGAAGGGGTTAGTATAGTCCATTAAAGATACATCACCGGTACAGAAGGGGTTAGTATAGTCCATTAAAGATACGTCACCGGTACAGAAGGGGTTAGTATAGTCCATTAAAGATACGTCACCGGTACAGAAGGGGTTAGTATAGTCCATTAAAGATACATCACCGGTACAGAAGGGGTTAGTATAGTCCATTAAAGATACGTCACCGGTACAGAAGGGGTTAGTATAGTCCATTAAAGATACATCACCCGGTACAGAAGGGTTAGTATAGTCCATTAAAGATACATCACCGGTACAGAAGGGGTTAGTATAGTCCATTAAAGATACGTCACTGGTACAGAAGGGGTTAGTATAGTCCATTAAAGATACGTCACCGGTACAGAAGGGGTTAGTATAGTCCATTAAAGATACATCACCGGTACAGAAGGGGTTAGTATAGTCCATTAAAGATACGTCACTGGTACAGAAGGGGTTAGTATAGTCCATTAAAGATACGTCACCGGTACAGAAGGGCTTAGTATAGTCCATTAAAGATACGTCACCGGTACAGAAGGGGTTAGTATAGTCCATTAAAGATACGTCACCGGTACAGAAGGGGTTAGTATAGTCCATTAAAGATACGTCACCGGTACAGAAGGGGTTAGTATAGTCCATTAAAGATACGTCACCGGTACAGAAAGGGTTAGTATAGTCCATTCATTACAGGTAGGCCAATAATCTTGACCACTGACCTCTGTAACTTATAAACGAATAGAATAATCGAGCTAATATGTCTACTATTTAGGAAGGGTCAGCCAGGGAATAGGTGTGGCAAGTTACAACCCATGTACGTTAAACCCCTTAAGCACGATGCCGTAAATTGGATCATATTTTTGTCACCATTAGACGATTTTCTTTATTGTTGAGAGAGAGAGAGAGAGAGATTTACATAGATTTATATATATTTACATAGATACACTGACCAAACAGACCTTACGATCCTAGCGAGGTGGTCAGGACTTAATTCTAGTAGAGATAGCTTACCCGAGTAAGGGACAGTGGAAGGAAAGGATAGCAAAGAAAAATGCTCTCTCTCCTCCCTCCGTTCCCTCCAGCAATTAATTGCCGTACATGAAGACAGTAACTTGTAAGTGAATAACCTTGCAGATCTTGGAAACCGCCTGCAGGAATTTATAGAAGGTTAGAAATGGAAAGGAAATTGCATGCAAACCTTCACCTCCAGTAATCTATAATATATATAGATTTTGTTTTTTTGTTTTTTTACTCAGTTAGCTCTCTTTAACTGGAAGCAGTGTTCGTTACTACCGCATCGTGAGAGAGAGAGAGAGAGAGAGAGAGAGAGAGAGAGAGAGAGAGAGAGAGACTAAAGAAGGAAGGAGGGACTGGAGGGTGGGGAAGAGAAAGTAATGGAGTGTGATACATTACGATAAACGGGAACTGGCAAGTAAAGAAATGGGGGGAATGAGAACACATAAAAAACACATAGAATAAAGAAGATTACATGGAATACATTATATATATATATATATATATATATATATATATATATACAGTATATATACAGTATATACTGTATATCCATCATCAAGCTTAAAAACATATCACTCAAACACCCCTTTGAGATAAATTTGTGCATTTTTCTGTAGATAAATGCCCTTGCCGTAATGATGACGATAATGGTGATGATAACAATTATGATAGTGATGCTAATGATACTGATAATGATGCTGATGATGATGATACTTTTGATGTGTAGTGTGACGATAATGGTGATGATAATAAGAATGATTGTGATGATAATGCTGCTGATTATGATAACAATTGTGATGATAATTGTGATGATAATGATGATGATGATGATGATAATAACGATGATGATGTTAATATGTACTTCGCAAACTAGACAGACCAAATATAAACACCATTTGAGGAGGAGCACTTCATTGCCAACGTTTCACAGATACCTCCTACCTGAAGAAGCTACCTGCGAAACGATGTCAATAAAGTACTGTTCCTTATATGGTGTTTATATTCAACGATGATGATGATGATGATAAGGGTAATGATGTTGACTATCTTGATAATACTGATGAATTAGCATATTATCCTTTCCATTCATACAACTTTTCCCTTCTTCCCCCCCCACACACACTTGCACACTTCGGACAAAATAATCACATTAGTATATTAGTGACGACGTAACATATAGCTTTGACCAGGACGACACACACACACACACACACACACACATACACATCCAACCTTATGCTCTCTCTCTCTCTCTCTCACATTAGTATATTATTGGCCAGTTTGACCATTTCGGCCCCCCCCCCCCCCCCCCCTACACACACATATGCAAAATATAGGCTGTTACACATTTCCGACCCAGTCTTGCACCATTCGATGAATAGGAGGAAAGGAAACCAAATCACATTAGTATGTTCTTGACCAGGACCACATGCCCATCCCTCAACACACACACACACATCCACACACACACACACACAAACGCATTCCTAACCACACACACACACACACACACACACACACACACACACACACACACACACACACACACACACACACACACACACACACACAAACGCCCATCCCTCAATACACACACGCACACACACACATCCAAACATATGCACCCTAAAAAACAACACACACACACACAGCAAAAAATGAAAGTAGAAAATCACATTTAGTATATTATTGACCAGGCCGACACACGCACACACACACACGGACATATGCAAAACATCTGGTAATGTCCGAGAGCGCTTCCTCCGCTGCCTCCCAGATTCCTTTACGTATGCATCATTGGGTCCGGTTACAACGTTGCCAGCGCCGGACAAACTATATATATATATATATATATATATATATATATATATATATACTCTCAACTCGCTAACATACTCACCGGTAATGAAGGGGTTAAGGGAGGAGGACTATTAAATGGATAGTGTGGGTTTGTAATAACGAATTGCCATGGCTAGATTTTAGCTGGCAATAGAATGGGTGGTATTTGGGGTATTTATATGTTGGTATTAAATATGATGATGGTGGTTATGTATTGGTTTTGACAATACGGTAGTGGTGGTTTCCCGTTGTTGGCAATAGGTATAGTGGGGGTATTGGTGGTGGTATACTGGTGGTAGTGATGGTATACTGGTGGTTGTGGTATACTGGTGGTGGTGGCGGTGGTGGTGGTGGCAGTGATGGTATAATGGTGGCGGTGGTATACTGTTGATGGTGGTGGTATACTGGTGGTCGCGGTATGCTAATGGTGGTGCTGGTATACTGAAGATAATGGTATACTGGTGATAGCAGTGGTATGCTGATGGTCGTGGTATACTATACTCTGTTTCTTTTCGACTGACGATAAATTGAATCCCTTAGCAGCTAATCTCTCAATACTTAATAGAACAATATGAAATGACCATGTCTCTCCTTCATACTGAGACCAAGTTTATATAATTAGCGCCACATTTCACTACACAATCGTGATGGGAACTTTGCAATTTACCGTCAGTTGGAAAGAAACCGAGTATAGTGAGAGTGTGTATATATGCAGTGATGACAATGCTGGTCCTGGCATATGATTACTGCTGGTCACTCGGTAAGGGTTTTATTACTTCTCTTTCATTGGATCACTTCCTTCCACGGATACTCCGATATATGCCAGTGTGTGTGTGTGTGTGTGTATGTGTGAGAGAGAGAGAGAGAGAGAGAGAGAGAGAGAGAGAGAGAGAGAGAGAGAGAGAGAGAGAGAGAGAGAGAGAGAGAGAGAGAGAGAGAGAGAGAGAGAGAGAGAGAGGAGGGGGAGGGAGAGAGGGAGGGGTAGATAGATTGATGTATTAATAGAAAGGTAAAGGGAGAGGCAATATATAAGTATATAGACAGATAGATTAATATAAAGATAAAATGAGAGATAATAGATAAAGAACTAGAATAATACAAAGATAACATTAGATATAGATAACAATAAACAGACAGACAGACAGACATATAGATAGGATGGTGAGTGATGAGATGGAACGGGGATCGGGGGGGGTCAGAGTCGTAATTTATAAAGAGGGGCGCGCTGACCCCCCCGTATCACAAATATTAGATAGCACCAGGATAATATTATATATAGGGCAACATGTGGTATAATTTATGGTTCTCTTGGTTTATATTATTGACATTTTTTAAGATGGTAGTTTGTTTTCTTCTATGTGAGTGTTATCTATGTGAGTGTTATCTATGTGAGTGTTATCTATGTGAGTGTTATCTATGTGAGTGTTATCTATGCTGTATATTGTTTATTTCGTTATTATTGTTTTAGTTTCCTTCCTAGGCCTCCATCAAGCTTGAAAAAACATCCTCAAGATCCCCATTCGAGATTAATTTGTACATTTTTCGGTAGAGAAATGTCCAGGCCGAAGGCCTGTTCCTCCCAAAATTACCGTCTCGTTATCGCTCGCCAGGAAAAAAAATACCTCAATGGCACGAAAGGTGTTAATATTGACAAAGAAATTGTTAACATAATCCCTCTCCTACTCCGTGCAACTCGCTAACCCAAGAGTGAAACGATATTCCCAACCTTTCTTCTATTCAACAGCTGGGATCTGGAACTATCTCCCTGGATCCATCTTCCCCACATCCTATGGCTTAAATTGCTTCAAACTCCGTCTGTCCAGGCATTTTGGCTCGAACATTCCTTGATTTTGGCCCTGCCACTCTTTCAACTCTGGGGGAGGCACTCGTCACAGGCAGTTCTGCCTTTTGTCTCCCTCATTCACATAGACAAATAAATATTGACATCCGTATATCACACTCCACCCCATATAAAACCACGCACTCGTAAGGCATACACACATATATACACTCAACCACAATGCACACATACACCCACTCAGATACAACACACACACACACACACGCACACACACACACACACACACACACCAGTCTATTTATTGCCAAGCGCCTTAATTCCAAAATCACGAAGAAGAAAATTAAACATCAATATCCAGAGAAAACTCATTTACAAAGGCAGAACCACTCAAGTTGTTTTACAGAATTTCGTCATCAGGTTTATGTCAACAAGATAGTGAGGACATTTTGCATTAATTTCGACAATAACACTGAATGCATACAATATTAGATAACTGAGAAGCTGAATATAATTGTATAATGAGTCCACATATAAGGAAATTTGCGTCATCGTGTGAAAGGGTTAATAGCGAGTGATGTTAGTTTGGGAGTGGTGTATATTTCCTGGTCCTGATGGGCGGTATGGGCGGGTGATGGGCGGTATGGGCGGGTGATGGGCGGGAGTATCCGGGCCACGTGACCACAACCTCCAGGAGTCATTCTATATATCACAGTACACTACACACACATTCACCCTAGCAGTCATAAGGGGTAAATATATACACCACATGCACACACACACACACACACTCCAACACATATTCACACGCAGTCATAAGGCATAAATATATATACCACATGCACACACACACTCCAACACATATTCACACGCAGTCATAAGGCATAAATATATATACCACATGCACACACACACACTCCAACACATATTCACACGCAGTCATAAGGCATAAATATATATACCACATGCACACACACACTCCAACACATATTCACACACAGTCATAAGGCATCAATATATATACCACATGCACACACACACACGCACAGGCAGTCATAATGCATACATATATACCACACCCACACACACTTAAACAAACATATACACCCACGCAGTCATAAGATATAAACATCACATATATACTGTACAATGAAGCAACTTGGTTGAGCCCGAGAACTTTCAGTCTTCTACTATACTTCTCACTTCTCAACTTGTTCTTCCTCTGTCCAATTGCTCTTCTCATCATCAAATCTGACGCCCCGCTTCCAGAGGAAGCACCCCAAAAGGGATGGCCATGACAGAAACTGCCCCCAGGCTCCCAGACAATAATAATAATAATAATAATAATATTTATTCAGTTAGCAATTTACAGAGTTAGTACCACATAGTATGTTACAAATATATATGACATGTACCAGCCTTGCATAATTCCAACTAAGGATAGCCCAATAAGGCCGTTAGGCGTATTTCCATTGGGGTCCTTGTGGGATTAGGTTAGCTGGGGAAATGGGGAGGATAAAGAAATAGATACTTTAGAAAAAGTATTTCTAGGGGGTTATTTTAAGATACCTTACATCCTATAGTAAATATCCGTAATCCGTAATCAGTAATAATTTCAGTTTGGTTTGTCTATCTCTTATGTCGTATTTAGTAGTAGACATAAGCTTGGTGCTCCCTTCTCGCACCATGCCCCGACTGACCCACTCCACAGTGCCATTTCCACTAAGTGGATTATGACCATGAACACTGAAGGAACAGACCCAGAGCAGTCCCTCACACGGATGTCAGATCCACTACTGTTTTGCTATTTTATTTACCTCAGTGGGGCCCTGGCTGGAAGTTTACCAAGCACAGGAATTTTCTGAAGATAGGAACCAGTGGTCTACTGCTCCAGAAGCTGATTGCACCACCAAAGTGGCGGGCGGTGGGGTCGCCGCATCCCTACACCAATTGCTCTTCTTTCTTACTTTACTCCAGCCATCTGGTCTGGACACACATTCCATATATCACACTCAACCACAAATATACACCCACGCAGTCTTAAGGCACACACACACACACATGGGGTGTTTAGTTGGTTGTATTTATATTTTAGAGGTGTTGTTAGCTTATTAACCCATTTAGCACCAGGACTCCTTTTTACCTGAGATTCTGGCTAAAATTAGATGATTTAAATGCAGTTTCAGAAGAACCTATGTTACTAAGTTGGTTTATTGAGATCGTATTTACTCATTTGAGTCGTATTGGTTGGTTACACACCAAAGAAAACCGTCTAATGGTAACCAGAATATGATGGAAATTACGTAATGGGGGTGAAGGGGTTAATGGCTATGTTTTTTTTTTTTTTAGTGTTATTGTTTCTTGTTTCTAGGGTTGTTTACTTGGTGGTGAGGCTGGAGGAGAGAGAGTGGTGGTGGTGGTGGTGAGTGCTGGAATATCCGGGACACGTGACCACAGACTACACTCATTACATACATCACACTTCACCACACACACACACATACATATATTCATACATACATACATACATACATACATACATATATACATACATACATACACAGACACACACATAATAAAAGTCAAAGTGTTACCCCATGAACTCACACAAAGACACACACACACTCACACAGAGACACACTCTCTGTCTCACAGACACACACACACATACTTTCACACACACGGACACCCATGCTCTCTCTCTATCTCACACTCACACAGACACACTCTCTCTCTCTCTCTCTTTCACACACACACACATAGGATAATCACATCGAAATTCAGAGTACACCCGCGTACGTCTCTCTGGATCTGCGACTGAAGAATAATATTATATTCCCTTTTACTTCTTTATAAACCTCCCGGGCCATTTGTTAGCATGGCAGAGAAGGTGGGGGGGGGGGGAGGAGGGGAGGGAAATAATCAGTTTCTTCTATCTCGTAGCTAAGGGGGGGGGGGGGGGAAGGGGGCGGGGAGACGAAACGGAAGGGTCAGAAGGCTTTTGTGTGTGACCCCTTCTCTCTCGCTCTCTCTCTCTCTTGCTAACTCTTTTTCTTTATATTTTTGTTCTTCTATTTTTTCACTCATTTACCTCTTCCTCCCCTCTTCCTCTTCTCCTTGCCACTCCCTTATTCTCATATTTCCCTCTCCTTTACACTTCTCCCTTTTCTCACATTCTCTTCCTTCGTTTTCCATCTTCTTCATTTCCACTCTATTCCATCTCTCCCCTTTTTTCGTCTCTTAGTTCCTTATTTTCTTCACTCTCTTTCTCACTCCCTCCTTCATATTCCATTCCATGCTTTCTTCTCTTCCTTTCCCATCTCTACTCTCCCATTCTCCCTCTCCTTTCTTCCCTGACGTTTGCTATTATTTGTTCACACTTTCAACTACCCTATATCTTTTTTCACGAACAAACGTCCCTCTTAAGTTGTAAATAGGTCTTCAGAAGCGCCATTCAAGAAGAGGGTATACTATAGTATTTCGGTATTCTTAACTTGCAGTGTGCTGGCTTAATAATCCAGAAGGGTTGATAGCCTCTGAAGTCCTATTTTAACTAACTACGTGATTCGAAACATTGCAATGAATGTAACGCTATTCACGATCTAGATAGACCCTTCCTACTTTGAGAATATCCCTGGAATGGGCCGCAAAGTCTCTTAAGATACTAAATATTCCTTGTAGCTCCTTGTAACTCTTTTCCTTTCCAGCCAACCTTTTCCTTTCTAACACTCTCTCTCCTCCCTCCCTTTCCCTTTCCAGTCACCCTTTTCCTTTCTAACACTCTCTCTCCTCCCTCCCTTTCCCTTTCCAGTCACCCTTTTCCTTTCTAACACTCTCTCTCCTCCCTCCCTTTCCTTTTCCAGTCACCCTTTTCCTTTCTAACACTCTCTCTCCTCCCTCCCTTTCCCTTTCCAGTCACCCTTTTCCTTTCTAACACTCTCTCTCCTCCCTCCCTTTCCCTTTCCAGCCAACCTTTTCCTTTCTAACACTCTCTCTCCTCCCTCCCTTTCCCTTTCCAGTCACCCTTTTCCTTTTTTTCTCTCCTCCCTTCCTGTTTTTCGTTCCTCCCATTCTCCTTGCCGTTCCTTTCTTACTCTCTCTCTCTCTCTCCCCCCTTCCTCCCTTCCTGCCTCCCATTCTCCCTCCCTCCCTTCCTCCGTCCCCCCCCCCTCCCCCGTCCCCTGTGGTCAGTTCGGTGATGGGGGAATTATGCCCCGGGTGTTGGGGGTCGTCCTGGGGGAATATTAAGACACCCCCCACTATTAATGACCGACAACATACACCATTAATGAAGTGGCTTCCCTGGGAGGGGGGGGGGGGGGATTTGTCATGAGAAGATCATCATCATCAACTCATCAACACAGGATTTTATTATACTGGATTATCACATTACGGTAACCTTCATCTCATTATTCAACCTTAAGGGGAGATGGGCGTATTTATTTGCTCATTTATGTATCTTTTTAGTATTTTTATTTTTTAGTTTCCTCCCTAGACCTCCATTAAGCTTCCCCCCAAAAAATAAATAAACAAATAAATAAATAAATCCTTCAAGATAAATTTGTACATTTTTCGACAGATATATATATATGCAGATATATTACAGGCTCGCTATTGCTCTCCATGAAAAAATCGTGTGTGTGTGTGTGTATGTTAAGCTTGAGGGATGTCTAGGGAGGAAACTAACCCCCCCCCCCACCCCCTCTTTAATTCACCTTGACCTCGTATACTTGTGATCCAGTTGGCCAGAACTATGAAAGTGGCATAACGAGAAATAAAACTCAGAATTACAATAGCACCGGATGGAATATATAAGTGATCTGGGCATTCGAGTCGCAAACAGCCTGAGTTACTATTAAGGAACTAGTGGCTGTTTTGTTTTGTTTATCAAAGAGAGAGAGAGAGAGAGAGAGTGAGAGTGTGTGTGTGTGTGAGTGTGGGTTACGATACAGACAGACGGACTTACGAGGGGCCAGACGGACCTATAGGATAGAGCTGAACCAATTGTAATTATTCCAGATGACCCTTGCCAGCCAGGATCAGCCACTTTTACCCCTCACCGCCTCACACTTCCCCTTTCCTATAGAGACTGTCTGTATTCTTAATCACTTCTCCATATTCCCTCGATTTCTTTGAGATTTGTCTTGTTATTGAACAGGAAGTATTCATAAGTCTCCATGAACAACATTGATTGTATTATCTTACTGTGTATGTATTTATCTATGTATATACAATTACACAGGCACAAACCCCATAGCTTGGGAAATGATTGGTAAGTCTTTTAACTCAATTGATTCTAATAATTTCTTCTTGAATCTAGCTGTCAATTTTTGAAAGGGGTTTCCTCGAGATGTTATAGACTGCAGTACCGTTGATTCCTTTAAACGTTATCTTGGCAAACACCTCGTCTTTAACCCGTGACTAACTGCATTAGTAAATTAATAACTTGTCTTCTTTTTCCTCAGACATACCGAGGATCGCTACATGTATAAATATATAACTATGATGTTACTCACTTTTCTCCAGATACATGAAGGACCACTTATAGCTGTGTTATGTTATTAACCCAAATTGTCCCCTACTAACATCTCCTAACCCTGCCAGGGACATTAAATCCTAGGGCAGTACTTCCCTTTCCAATGTTTCCTTACCCACTCTGAACCATTGTTGAACACTTTGCGCAGCAGTGATTTAGAGGGCAAACAACTTCAATGGGTTGATAGACCTGTTATAGCTTGACATCCTTTGTACTCCTGTGTATGCTTTTGTATATTAGAGACCCTATAGTAACAAAGATCGGCCAACCTCCGCCATTTTGGTACCACTGGTGTCTTTTGCCTTCCTTTTCACTCGGATATATCCATGCCCTTTATAAACATGCGACAATACTGGTACAGCATAATTTACTTGACCCTTGAATCTAAGTTCTTTGCGATCCGTAATAATATAACATCCCGTTCTTTGGCGGTGAATCTGCTTGACCTGGGTTCGATCCCAGCCAAGGTCGACATATTTAGTGGGTGTGATAGTACGTCCTAGCGTGATTCACATGCTCGCACCCAGTCGGGGGATACCTCGACGACGTATACAGACTAATAAAACATAAAACAAAGCCACTCCAACAGCTTCCTTTCTCTCCAACACCCTTTCTTCCCTATCAACACTCTTCGGAAAATAGATACGAGGTGCCGTTGTAAAGGTTTATCCCTCAATACCTTCACCTGACCTGTTTCTATATAGCCTACACTGTAATCTTTGTTTTAATCGATATCCCTTTCACTTCCAGATTGTTCATGCTGTTCCACTTTAATTAATCTCGACAGTTCCTAATGTAACCCTTGGAAGATTCTATGACGCATCTATTTTCTGTTTTCGGGATATTATTAGGCGCTTTTATTCAGATTAGGAAGGGTACATGGAAATCAGAGGGTTTATTGAGATTGTCTTTAGCCTTATAATTCCCACAGATCCTTCCTAAATTGCATAAAATCGTCTAATGATAGCCAGGATAAATGATCAAAATGCGTCAAAGGGTTAATATTTACGGTTCATTTCTTCATGTTTCCAAAATCATATTTTCATCAAGAGTTGTCCTGTTGTTTCAGGCTATCGCTGGCCCAGAAAAAGGCAAAAAAGCAAAATATCGACACTTAATGACGTGAAGCGTCATATTATCGCCAACCTAATGAGGTAAAATGCCTTTAAATCTTCAAATTAACGGAGCGAAACAAGGAAGCAAAAAAACACCCTCGGTCCAAGTAGGGTTAAGTGACATGCAGGGTGTATTTCCGAGGTCTGGGGTGTGACTGATGACAATTACACAGCAATGGCCACAATTCTCACCCTGCAAGCTAGGTTAGGAGAAATTAGGGGAAGTTAGCTTAGTTTTTTATCCTATGTGAGTGAAGGAGACAAAAGACAAAGTTGCCAATAAAAATTGTCTTCCTCAAAGTTGAAAGAGTGACAGAGCCAAATTTAAGGTACGTTTAAGTTTATTAGCGCGACCGTACAAACAGACCGTAATGAAACCCTTACCCTCCCTCTAGTGGTATGCAGGGTGAAGTGTGGAGGTCTGCGGTGTGACTGATTATAATTATACAGTAATGACCACAAGCCCTATATTACCCCTGGTAGCTCATTGGTGTGTATGTGTGTGTGTTTGTGTTCTCTCTCTCTTTCTCTTTACTGTCCTTTCCTTCCACTTTTTTTTAGGGTTGCTATCTCTACTAGGATGAAGTCCTGGCCACCTCGCGGGGATCGTAAGATCTGTGTGGCCAGTGTATATATTTAAATCTCTCTCTCTCTCTCACTCACTCTCTGTCCACCCCCCTGCCCCTGGTTAGCTGATGGGGGATCTCTTGGCCCGTGCTCTATCACCCCCTGTATATCAGTGCCCCCCCCCCCCCCCAGGGCCTAGACCGTCTAATCCCTAAATCCCCAATTACACCTAACTCTGTTTTTGTTCTCTCAGGAATGTCCCGGCCAAAGGCCGACTTCTTCTTAGTTACAGGCTCGCTGTCACTTGTCCAGGAAAAACAGAAAAAAACCCCTGAATGGGGTGAAGCATTTTATTATCGCCACACTAATGGAATGAAATGCTATAATATCTCCAAACTAATGGAGCCAAACAGCGAAGGTACAAGCACGTTTTTATTTAGCTTAGGAAGGACATCTACCAATCAAAAGGCATACAGACTATCTCCATTAATCCTTTAAGCTACCATATATCCGTTCTAAGCTTCATAAGTCGCTGGTACAGAAAGGGTTAGGTGACTTCCGAGACATGTATGTATGTATGTATGTATGTACTGTATATATTCAGGCCCAATCCCCACTTTTTTTTTTGTGTTTTTTTTTGTTTTTTTTATTTTTTTTTTATTTGGGGGGGGGGGGTGACTCAAGACAGAGCCCGAATAGGGACTATCAAATCGAGTTCTTGTGTGTGTGAGACGGGAAGCTGTGCCAGACGAACAATGATTTATATATTCTACTGGGAACATTATATTATCGTAAATCACCCGCAGGAGAACGATTATATTTCCATCCTGGCGGAATAACAAATAGAGAACACATAATGTATTGAGAGACTAATTTAAAGGCGTTAACAAAACTTTTTATCGTTCTCATACTTTTGTATTTTAGAATACATATATATATATATATATATATATAAATTATATAACAATAATATATATATATAACAATAATAATAAGATAGAACATAAATAAATAAATAAAAGAACAACCCGTATGCCAAGTGACATAACCCTTCCCAACCCTTTCATCCCAACCGCACCTTAATGATTAAACTTAACCCCTTTAATTGTACAGGTCTATCCTTTATATACACTTTATGGCCTTCAGATCTTTTATAGCTACACTTTTAATTCGTCCCACCTCTTTCACCCCACCCGAGCCCTAATTATTAAACTTAGCCCGTTTATATATATATATAGGTCTACCCTTTATATAACCTTCAGATCTTTTATAGGTACACTTTTATCGCTCCCCAACTCTTTCATCCAACTCGCACCCTAATTATTAAACTTCGGCCCTTTAATTATATATACAGTAGGTCTACTTTAATTATATATACAGTAGGTCTACTTTAATTATATATACAGTAGGTCTACTTTAATTATATATACAGTAGGTCTACTTTAATTATATATACAGTAGGTCTACTTTAATTATATACAGTAGGTCTACTTTAATTATATATACAGTAGGTCTACTTTAATTATATATACAGTAGGTCTACTTTAATTATATATACAGTAGGTCTACTTTAATTATATATACAGTAGGTCTACTTTAATTATATATACAGTAGGTCTACTTTAATTATATATACAGTAGGTCTACTTTAATTATATATACAGTAGGTCTACTTTAATTATATATACAGTAGGTCTACTTTTTACATATCCTTCAGATCTTTTATAGGTACACTTATAACTCTCCCCCAACCCTTTCACTCCCCCCCCCTCCCACCCCCTTCTCCCTCCTAACCCTAATGATTAAACTTTAGCCCCATTGTTTGAAATAAAGATGTGGAAAGGTCCCGTTGATATCTGTCCAATTCCACCCGTTTAAGACCCTGAAGTTCACCCTAAAATAGTTTGTTATTCGTCTTCTTTCTAACTTTTTTTTTCTCTCTCTCTCTCTCTCTCTCTCTCTCTCTATATATATATATATATATATATATATATATATATATATATATATATATATATATATATATATATATATATATATATATATACCGGTATATATATATTATATATATAAATAGAGAGAGAGTGAGAGTGAGTGGTTTGTCTTCATCAACTAATAAAAACTATAATTGTGAGCCCCTGCACTAACGGGTGCGACGTTTTGGGGGGCTGTTACGCGTTGGTTCCCACCTCTATTTTGTTCAACACTCTAACCCAAGAATGAACTGATTTTCCAAGTCTTTCTTCTACTCCACAACTAAGCTTTGGAACTCTCTCCAACAATCTGTCTTTCCCTGGTCCTATGACTTAAACTGCTTCAAGCTACGTGTCCATAGGCATTTTTAATTTAACTTACCTTGAAATTGGCTCTGTCACTCTTTCAACTTTTGGGGAGACACTTGTTACAGGCAGCTTTGACTTTTGTCGCCTCTCACATAAAAAAAAAAAAAAAAATCACTACTACTGTCACCTCCTGTACCTTGTCTCTGCCCAAACCCTGAGGCAGATCCCACTAGCCGCGACTAGATGATGAAGGTGTTGAGGGATAAGCCTTTACAACGGCACCCAACCTTCATAAATGTCTTCTTCTTGAAACGAAAGAGAGTGAGCGGTTTGTGTTTCTCTGGCTAATAAAAAGTGTGTAATTGTGAGCGAGGGGAGGGGGAGGGGGGGGGGGGGGGTTAATAGGCGGTGGAAGGGTTAGGGCACTGTTAAACTTTATTATCACTAGCCCGACACCGTGACGTACTGAGAGAGAGAGAGAGAGAGAGAGAGAGAGAGAGAGAGAGAGAGAGAGAGAGAGAGAGAGAGAGTCAAACATAATCTGGCGGTAATAATATTTTCTTCAGTACATGTTTTTAGACTCTCTTCGTAACCCCTTCTGTACCGGCATCGTCTTTCAACTTTATTTTGGCTACTGTTAAATTATTCTATTCAGTTTCAAAAGGGCCTCCATCAATAAACAGGCTTCGAAGTATCTCAGTTATCCCTTTACTACCACATGTCCTTCTTAAATTGCATAAAATACAAAAGAGGTCGCCGGTACAGAAGAGGTTAATGGATAATAACAGTAGTATAGCATTATATACACTTTCTGTCATCCCATCAGAGGAAACAGTTTAAACAAGTACTACCTCGCCGGAACTCCCATCTCCCCCCCCTTTTTTTTTTTACACAGCAAATATTTTTTATCCCTCTCTGACCCGGCGCGAGTTTTGGCGCGCTAACAAAAGAGTGTCGCCATGCGTAACGGGGCGTGTGGCGGGAAACTCTAGCGAGGTCTGGATGTACTAAAGACGGATTTTACACGAACGCTCTTTCCGGGAAACAGTTTTCATGATTTCTAGTCTGGGCGCTTCTGATTTGTAATGTTTGTAACCTTTATTTCCTCTTAAATAACCTACTTTCGGTCTACTCGTCTATACCAGAGTCAAAATACTCCCGAAATGTGGCCAAAATAGAGGTGCCGATCGAAAGTTGCAGGAAATGGCGCGCTGGGGAATCCGGATCTACTTGGCTTGCGTTCGTAAACAACAATAACAAACCCGCCTTCAAAACAGGAGCGCCTGGAGTTGATAATAATAATTATGCAGTGGCTAATGGGTCTATCTTCGCGGTTTTGGGGTCCACTAAAGCCGCGCGATAAAGCCTGTGAGCGTCCAGAAAGGTGTGTGTTTGTGTGTGTGTGGGAGATGTGTAGCGAACATCGTAAACATATAAACGCAAGGCAGCCAGGAAGGGGAGGCAGAAGGCAGGAGGGGAGAAGAGGAGTCGTAACGTGGAGAGGGAGAGGAGGATGAGGAGAGAGACAGAAAAAGGGGGAACACAGGAGAATGTATGATAAGGGAAGAGAGAAAGTGTGTGTGTGTGTGTGTGACAGTACGAGAGATAATGTGTTTGAGTGTGTTTGTATGTGTGTATTTACCTAATTGTATTTACTTAATTGTATTTTACAGGATTGAGATTACTCTCGTAGTGTCCCGTCAGCCTTTAACTTATCATATTTAACTTTAAAAACTTGAATACTTTGTGCACACACTAGGTCGTTTCGTAACTCATTCCACTTCTCAACCATTCTATCTGGAAAACCAAACTTCCTAACATCTTTCCTAGCTCTCCTCCTCAACAGTTTATAGTCATGTCCTCTTGTCCTCCCCACCGCTGGCAAAACTAAATTTGTTTGATCAATATATTCCTTTCCGTGAACACACCTAAATAAAGCTATCATGTCTCCCCTCTCCCTTCTCTGTTCAAATCCCCAGGTGACACAGCCGGTCTTCATATTGTAAGTTTTTTTTAGCCCTGGCACCCATCTTGTTATCACACGTTGAATTTTCTCGAGCTTACTAATGTGGTTTTTCATGTGTGGATTCCATACAACCGCTGCATACTCCAGGCTAGGCCTTAAAAACTGTGTTATTAATATCTTCACTATGTTGTCATTTAGGAATTTAAACGCTACCCTAATATTAGCCCACCACGAATTTGCCTTATTTATCAAGTTATTGATGTGGTCACCGGGATCTAACCTCCTGTTCACTACAACTAAATCTTTTTCCTTCTCTGACTTTTGCAACCGTATATCGCCCATACTGTACTCCCCATGGTGTGTGTGTGTGTGAAAATGAGAAAATGTGTGAGAAGTGAAAATGATGTTTGAAAGAGGCGGAAGGAGGGACTAATGTATTATGGAGAGCTACCGGAAGAACCACTGTGGGAGGAGGAGGAGGAGGAGGAGGAGGAGGAAGAAAAGGGGTGGTAGGAGGAGGAGGAAGAAGAGTAGAGAAGGAGGTGGAGGAGGAAAAGAGGTAGGAGGAGCTAGAAGAGGAAGAAAAGGAGGTGTCTCTTTTTCTTCTGATCTCTTGGAAAAAACATATCACCACTCTTGCTTCACAGCTTCCCAGAAGCTGGGTGTGCTCAACCACATCAGGGTGTTCTTTACCCCTGCACAGCTTCTTGCTCTGCACAGGGGCACAGTACGTCCATGTATTGAGTATTGTTCACATGTGTGGGGAGGATCCTCGCACACAAAACTTCTAGACAAAGTAGAAAAGAAAGCCTTTCGTCTCATTAATTCACTCCCACTCACCGATCTCTGCAATCTCGCTCTCTTCGCCGCAATGTTGCATAACTGCACCTCGTATCGCCTTTTTCGAAGAGTGAGGATAAAGGGTGTTGGTGGGAGAGGAAGCTGTTGGAGTGGCTTTGTTATGTGTGTTCTTAGTCTGATACGTCGTCGATAGGGAACGCTCAACCCCCATTTTGATAAGACCAATTCACCACCCTCTACCAGATAATAATACAAAATACCACGACCAAATAAATTTGTGTTTGTGACATCACGTAAGGTACACTCGGATACTATAGTCTCTAGCCCACTCATAAATATTCGTTGACTTTCCCTATTTCTAATTATGGAAGTATATCTCTGGAAACGAATTTATGAATATAATTTTCTATGCATCAACTACAAAACTATATATATTATTTATTGTAAAAGCAAGTTCTATCACAAATGCAATCCACATAGTTATAATTGCATAAAGGAAACCATATGGGGTCCACGAATTCTTAAGAGTGGGCTAGATATATTGTTTCCGAGTGTACCCCAATACTATCACCACTAATAACACCACCACCACCACTAGTATAACCATCATCAATACCTTCATCACCATTACTATCAACACTCATGCCATCACCACTACCATCATCATTATTGATACTATTACCACCACTCGTACCTCGATCATCACCCCCATAGCCACCATTACTATCATCATCATCACCACTCCTACCACCACTATCCCCACCATTATTACCACCAATAATAGCATCATCACCACCACTACTAGCACCATCATCACGACCACTACCACCACTATCACTACCAATACCATCACTACGTAACGGGAAGCAGAAGTGAGGTGAGGAGAAGAAGCAACGAGAGGGAGAGGCGGACGGTGGAGAGCAGTGCTGGAGATGATGGTGGTGATGCTGACGTATTTCCCAACATGAGGAGGAACGGTGCTGGTGAGGTGGGGACGACCGGTGCTGGGGGTGGGGGGGGGGGCCGGGGATCTGGCTCGGTTGGACGGAGTAGAGGTGTGGATGTGCGGAGGGAGACTACCCGGCCTGGCATCCTATCGTCCCGTGTCACTAGAAGAAGTACGGGTGCTGTGTCAAAGGGCAACTTCCGGCCCCCTGTAGCTGGGAGCCCTGGGGACCCCCTTACCCCATCCCACCAGCGTCAACTATCACCAGGGAACGACGGATGGACGCTGGTAAAGGGTAGGAAGCGAAACCAGGACTACCAAAGGAAGGTAACAACTGGAGTGAAAGGTTCCAAAAAGAGTGATGGCTTGTCATTTAAAGGTGCTGCAAGATCAATTGATGTTTTCATTGGAAGAGTTGACAACGATGCAACGGAGAAAGACTTACAAGATTATATTAAGGAGGTATTTAAAATAGAAATTATAGCTTTAAGTAAATTAAACATTAGATCCTTTGATCATCAAGCTTTTAAAGTTACGGTAAAACTATCAGAGAGAGAAAAATTATTTAATGAAGCATTATGGCCTGCAGAAATAGTAGTGGACAAGTTTTTTAATAGGTCCCGAGGACTTGAGGCACAAGCTAGTACATAATTAGTATTTACCATATAGATATTCTTCACGTTTATATTTTTTAGTTATTTCTTTTTAATAATGGCTTCTGATTGTATAAAAATATGTTCTTATAACTGCTGCTCTTTAAAGAAGAATATTGATTTAGTCAGAAACTTAGCATCTTCTGGCTATGATTTTATTTTTTTACAGGAAACTTTTTTAACTGACGACAAACTAGCAATTTTAGATTTTGTAGATGAAGAGTATGATAGCATTGCTGTGGGGGCTACCTATTCTCATGAATCATTGGTAAGTAATGCCGGCAGACCTGAGGGAGGAATGGCCATTTTGTGGAGAAAGGACCTACAAATAGAGTTCAATAAAGTAATATTGGAAACAAATTATATGGTCCTTAATATAAATATATTTGGGCGCAATGTGGCATTTATCAATATTTATCTGAATAGTGACGTATGGAGAGCTGAAACTTTAAATAAATATTTAGAGTCCTTATCAGTAGTGGAGGATCTTATCAGCAATATTAATTACGATGAAATTTTTCTGATAGGGGACTTCAATGCCGACCCTTTCTCAGGTAGAGCCTGGCGAAATTTGTCAGAATTTATTATTATTATTATTATTATTATTATTATATGAGATGCCGAAGTCTCCAACCAGGGTGCAGAAACACCATCAAGATCAATCCACACAAAACACCCGGAGGCACTGGAGAGAGACTATGGCAACTTAGGAAAAAATAAAAACATACACTGTATACTGTACTGTACATATACACATATTAAACACAGATAACATATTATGCAGTGGAGGATATCAAGCTTAAATATAATACAATAAAATAGAATAAAATAAGTTTAAAAATTAGAATTAATGCTGCAAAAAAGCATTAACTCTAGACTTAAAAATGGAGATATTAGCTGAATTGACTAGCTCATTTGGCAACTTATTCCACAAGTCAACCATGGCCGGCACAAAACACCGTGAAAACTGTGTAGTAGAAAAATTAACACGGCTCATGGCAAGATAATTAAGATTGCTTGTGAATCTAGTTGCACGAGCCCGGACATAGGGCCCAGGCAGAACCCTGTATGAACCCTATTTATGAATAGAAACTCACTGAGGTGTTATGATGTGGATATATTGGATAATGACTCCTATACATTTGTTGGATATGGGGATTCCGTCACCAGATGGCTGGATCATGTAATAGGCAAGATGCACAATCATATTACAATTAACAACATAAAAATACTTCAACACATTATAGGATCGGACCACTTGCCAATGGAAGCTACTTTAAAATGTACTAGGGGAGGTCAAAAGATTAAAGATTCTGGCTTACTTGCTGACAATAATCAAACTCGTGTTAACTGGCAAAGGTTAAGCATGCAAGAAATTAATCATATTAATCAGAGGGTTGACAATCTTTTACAAGATTTTTATTCTTTCCCTATTCATGATTGCCATAGGTTAGGGTGTCGGGATCCCAATCATCTAAGAAGGATTGATAAATTGTATTCACTAATCACGACCAGCATTGTGAGCGCTAGTAGAGACTATGCACGTGCTAATATTAAAAAGAACAAATATAAAGTGATACCAGGATGGAACCGGTGTATTAAGGCTAAACACACTATTGCCAGGGAGAAATTCTTAACCTGGGTGAGGAATGGCAGGATACGAGGAACAGATATTCATAGAGATATGTTAGACAGTCGGAAGGAATTTAAAAAGGCACTAAATGAATGTAAAATTAACGAACAGAGAGAGATTTGTAATTCAATAACGGAAAAGTTTTTATATAAGAATAAGAGTGAATTTTGGAATGAAGTAAAAAGAAAGAAAGGATGTAAAAAGGTATCAAGTGTTATAAATGGCCAGAGTGGCAATTCTAATATAACTAAAGTATTTAAAGACAAATTTCTTTTAAGTCAACCTCCAAATAATCCTAACGCTGAGCGAGACTTCTTAAATGATATTAAGCAAGCGTGGCCTGAAGGTAGAAAAATGCGTTTAAAGATCTCTAGTCACACTATAAAACAATTGTTAATGCGTCTTAACTCTGGTGAAGGTCATGATTTTATTCACACAATTTTTTTAAAGAATGCCTCTTGGTCTTTTTTGGAAAATATTGCTCATTTTTTAAATACCTGTTTTATCCACTGCTATCTCCCTGGTGACTTGCTGAAGGGTACTATTACACCTATTATAAAAGACAGTAGGAAAAATATTACAGAGTCAGATAATTACAGACCCATTATGCAGTCCTCATGTCTTTTAAAACTATTTGAATTATTTATTTTAGATATTTTATCTGAAAAAGTGGTTCTCAACTTTAGACAATTCGGGTTTAAATCAGGGTCTTCAACCACAGATACTTGTTTTATTCTTAAAGACATTATGAAAAAATACTCGAATTGTAAGAACAATGCAGTAGCTACATTTATTGACCTAAGTAAAGCTTTTGATAGGGTAGACCATTTTATTTTAGGGAACAAATTATTAGAATTGTCACTACCAGTAGATGTAATATTAATTTTAATGCATTACCTAAGGAATCAGAAAGCTAATGTAAGATGGCAAGACTCTTATAGCAACTATGTTTATGTTGAGAAAGGTGTGAGGCAAGGTGTGAGGCAAGGTGTGAGGCAAGGTGTGAGGCAAGGTGTGAGGCAAGGTGGAATACTCTCTCCCTTTCTATACAATTTATACATGGACAAAATTATAAATGAAGTGGCTGGTACTAATGCAGGATGTAAATATGGAGATGTGAGATGCAACATATTAGCCTACGCTGATGATATAGTCCTCCTGGCTGATTCTTTTCAAGATATGGATATATTATATAGCAAATTATGTTCTTGTATTGATCAACATTTACTTAAAATTAACAGAGATAAATCTAAATGCATGATATTTACTACCAATAATAATCAGCAGACGCAGAGCATTGAGCTGAACGGAGATACCTTGGAGGTGGTGAAGGGATTCAAATATCTGGGCCACAATATTTTGTTTAATTTTAAAGACTCAGATGACATAACTTTTAGAATAAATAATTTTTATGGACTTTTAATAGTATTTTTAGAAATTACAAACAAGTGAACAACGATACAATGTTATTTCTTTTTAATTCTTACTGTCTACCAGATTATGGACTTCCCCTATGGAATCACGACAGTTCTTTTAATTCTAATGGTTTTTAAAGCATTTTCAGTTGCATTTAATAAATCCCTTAAGCGTATTTGTGGCGTACCTCCCTACGCCAGCAGCCATATCACGGCAGCTCGATGCAAACAATTGCTACTCAATCATCATACAGCATTAGTTCAAGCCCGATACTGCAAAAGAGTATTAAGGTCTCAAAATCCTATAATTAGGCATAATATTCCTATTATTAAAGAAGGTTTCATGGTTCAAAATGTGGTAAATTTGTTTCGAAAAACTTATAATGTAGATGTACTAGGAGAAAATCTAGATGTTTTGAAAGCCAGGATTGAGTGGGTACAAGGGCATGAGGACAGGCGAGGTCCATGTTTCTATTATGGGTTTTAGCTCTTGAAGGGCGTAACTATTATTTTTTAACAGCGGTTATATGCAACAAATACGTTTTAGAAATTGCATTTTAATTGAATTCGATAATTTCATTATCGCATAACTTCCATCCTCATAATTGATTTTGAATGCATATATTTTTTATAATATTTTATTTGATGATTTTATCCTGACTATCCGAAGCTAATATTGTAAATAGTTTGTATATATGAAATAATTTTGAATGTTTAATACATTTTGATTTAACTTTACTGTAATTTTTATTGGATTATGTAATGTGTGTGTTTTGTACTGTGTACTGTACATATGTATTGCGAAATAAAGGAATTGATTGATTGATTGATTGACTACCACCACTACTAGCACCATCACCACCACCATTATCCCCACCATTACTAGCACCATCACCACCACCATTATCCCCACCATTACTACCACCACCACCACTATACCCCACCATTACCACCACCACTATCACCACCACCACCACCACCACCACCACCACTATACCCCACCATTACCACCACTACAACCACCATTACCACCACCACTATCACCACCACCACCAGCATATAGATCATAAACAAAGCACCCGACCATATTACACCAATCTATCCCCATAACCTAACCTAATATTCCTCCTTCCCGCGAACATTAAACAGACATCTGTTATAACCATGGCAGAAGATGTAATATATTAATATCTCGAGAATAATACACTCAGCTGTCTTTACCACCGTAACTATCTATTAGGAGAATGAAAGCATGTTTACTTCATATATATATATATATATATATATATATATATATATATATATATATATATATATATATATATATATATATATATATATATATATATATATATTAGAACACTGAAGTCCCCGGGCGCCATATTGTTTCTGGCTCCCAGGGCCCCTTAAGGGGAGATGGGTCGTTTTTCTAGATCCACTTCTCCCTAATGTTTAGCCCCATTAGTTTCCAGATTTTAAGATGTTTGCCCCATTATTTTATCGATTTTATGACCTTTCGCCCCATTTCTTTGTCAATATTAAGATCTTTCGTGCTAGTTAGGTGTCGATATTTTTCCTGGCGAACGATAGTGAGCCTGTAATTTTGGAAGAACCAGCCTTCGGCCTGGAAATTTTTCTACCGAAAAATGTACAAACTATTCTAGAAGGGGGATCTAATGGATGTATGTTTTAAAGTTTGATGGAGGCTTAGGGAGGAAACTTAAGAAATAATATATAGTTTATTCAAGTACATTGGGGTTTGTAATTGATGATAAATGTTAAGAACGGGGTGTTACCTATATATATATATATATATATGAAATAACCGACCAACAAATGAACCGTTCCCCCTCAAGTCCCCTCTCTCTGTATATAAGCACTCTGGCTATAAGGTCAGGTGAGGTATATTAGCACACACTCTCATATTGGGAAGGATTGTGGGTAAAGTGTAAAATCTGGTCAAAATTATAGTATATTTCAACAGGCTCTCAGTAGCATTGATCACCTATCATTAGTATTTGGGGAGGTACACTTGCTACAGCCAGCTTTGCATTTTGTTTCCTTCATACATATAGACAATGAATGCTATGATTTTTTTTTTTTTTTATATTTATCTATCATTCGAAAAGCAAACTGGCTCTCAACAAAAGGCAGCTTAGGCAATATGTAGAAGGATGTGTAATAACCACATGTATCTTAAGTCTCCCCACTGACACATCTACATAAAGTACTCCCCCCCCCCCTGCTCCCCATCACCCCATAACATCCGGGGTGTGTGGGAATATTAAACGGTTTACGGGGTCAATATTCGTTATGAAGTGTGTGGGGGCTGTGTAGGCATTATGGGGAGGTTTGGTTTTAGTGGTATATATATATATATATATATATATATATATATATATATATATATATATATATATATATATATATATATATATATATATATATATATATATACTGTATATATATATATATATTTATAAATGTATATATATATATATATATATTTATAAATGTATATATATATATATTTGTATATTTATTTGTTAATATTATACAGTATATTTAGTTTCCTCCAAGATCTCCATCAAGCTATAAATAATACCCCATGACCCCCATGACCCCCATGACCCCCATGACCTCCCTTCGAGATATATTTGTACATTTCTTTGGTAGAAAAAATTTCCAGCCGATGGCCGGTTCCTCCTATATTACAGGCTCGCTATATCTCGCCAGGAAAAACATTACACCTAAATGGCACGAAAGGTCTTGATATTCTATTTTTATAAATTTCACTCCAACACCAAAACACCTCCCAAATAAATTAATGAAAGAAAACATGTGATCCACCGGGATTCGAACCTGGGTCACCACATACAGATTTTAAACACTCTAACCATTACACCAACAAGACAGTAATCAAAGAAATGGAGCAAAGGATCTTACAATCGCCAAACTAAAGGGGCTAAGCATGAGGGTGAGCATTAGTTGGTTCTGTTTGGTTTTGTCATCGATTTCAGTGGTTTTGTTTTCGAGTGGTCATAGTTTTGTCTGTTGGCTAATATTTGTAGTAGTCATGTGATTGGTAAATATGGTGTGCTTATGTCTATGTAACACACTCACACCCACACACACTCACACACACACACACACACACTCACACCCACACACACCCTCCCCACCCCCACAATACATACAGATTCACTCCCCCCCCCCCACATACATCACCTCCCCTTATACACAAAGATTCACCCCACCCCCCACCACAACCTCACCACCCCCATCCTACACAGAGATTAGCCCTCCCTCCCCCACCACCCCCTCCCCACCCCCCACCCTACACACAGATTCCCTCTCCACCCCCACCCACACACACACACCACCTCCCCACCCCCCACCCTACACAGAGATTCATCCCCTCCACCCCCCATCCTATACATAGATTCACCCTCCCTCCCCACCCCCACCCTACACACAGATTCCCTCTCCACCCCCCCACCACCACACACACCACCTCCCCACCCCCACCCTACACACAGATTCCCTCTCCACCCCCCACCACCACACACACCACCTCCCCCCCCCCACCCTACACACAGATTCCTTATCCACCCCCCACCACACACACCACCTCCCCACCCCCACTTTAACACACAGATTCCCTCTCCACCCCTCCACACACCACCTCCCCACCCCCCACCAAACCCCCACCCTACACACAGATTCCTTCTCCACCCCCACCACACACACCACCTCCCCACCCCCACCCTACACAGAGATTCCCTCTCCACCCCCCCACACACCACCTCCCCCCCCCCACCACACACACCACCTCCCCACCCCCACCACACACACCAGCTCCCCACCCCCACCACCTCTCCACCCCCACCCTACACACAGAGGTTTCACTCTCCCACAACCACACGTGACAAACGAGTTCGCCCTATGGTTTGTTTACTCAAGAAAGAGGCTACACTTTCTGCCCTAGAGAGAAATGGGTGTAGGGAGGAGGGGGGGGGGGGTGCTTTATCTTCACAGGAGGGGGTGGGGGGAGAGGGGGAGATGTGTGGGTGGCTCTCTATGTCAGGGTGGTGAGTGTGTGTGGTGACAGGTGCGATGGTGATGAATGTTAGTGGTGATGGAGACTTGGTGATAGTAATGGTGGTGTGTGTGTGTGTGTGTGGTAACAGTTGTGGTGGTGTTTGTGGTGGAGACTTGGTGAGAGTGGTGGTGACTGTATATGGTGATGCTTGTGGCTTGTGGTGAGAGAGAGAGAGAGAGAGAGAGAGAGAGAGAGAGAGAGAGAGAGAGAGAGAGAGAGAGAGTCATAACAAGCCCCCCCCCCCCCATGGTAAACTGCTCACCTCAGCTTCTCGTTAGTGCGCCAAATTACATAATTATTTTGCTTATTTGCTTATAAAATCCCAACCATGATATCCAAGCAAATCATTTAGCCTTTTGAATCATTACGTTAAATAAAAGTCGGTTTTATATATTGAATCCCTTAGAAAGTGATTTCTCGATACTTAATGGAAATATAGAGAACAAATAGGTCTCTGGATCATAACATTACCAAGTTTTCGTAATTAAGAGCATATTTCGCTTCAAAGTCTTCGTTATAGCTGAGTAATTAAAGTCTTCGTTATAGCTGAGTAATTAAAGTCTTCGTTATAGCTGAGTAATTAAAGTCTTCGTTATAGCTGAGTAATTAAAGTCTTCGTTATAGCTGAATAATTAAAGTCTTCGTTATAGCTGAGTAATTAAAGTCTTCGTTATAGCTGAGTAATTAAAGTCTTCGTTATAGCTGAGTAATTAAAGTCTTCGTTATAGCTGAGTAATTAAAGTCTTCGTTATAGCTGAGTAATTAAAGTCTTCGTTATAGCTGAGTAATTAAAGTCTTCGTTATAGCTGAATAATTAAAGTCTTCGTTATAGCTGAATAATTAAAGTCTTCGTTATAGCTGAGTAATTAAAGTCTTCGTTATAGCTGAGTAATTAAAGTCTTCGTTATAGCTGAGTAATTAAAGTCTTCGTTATAGCTGAATAATTAAAGTCTTCGTTATAGCTGAATAATTAAAGTCTTCGTTATAGCTGAGTAATTAAAGTCTTCGTTATAGCTGAGTAATTAAAGTAAGTATATTTTAATTTATTATCACCTTAAAATATACAGTAGATACTTAATTCCTGCTGCCGACAAATATCTTCTTCTTTGTCTTGTTCTTCTTATTTTTTCCTCCCTAGACTTCTACCAAGCTTAAAAACATACCCCTTAGATTTGTTTTCTTTTTTGCATTTTTCGGTAAAAGAAATGCCTCGGTTAAAGTCAAAGGTCTTAAAATTAACAACAAAATGGAGCGCCAGGCCTTAAGGGGAGGTATTTAGTTTGTTCCCTAGACCTCCATCAACCTTAAAATTACACCCCCTCGAATCCCTTTCAAGATAAATTTGTAAATTTTTCGGTAGAAAAATGTCCCGGCCGAAGGCCTGTTCCTCTTAAATTACAGGCTCGCTATCGCTCGCCAGGATAAAATCGACACCTAAATGGCACGAAAGGTCTTAATATGGGGTGAAAGTTCTTAAAATCGCTAAACTAATGGGGCAAACATTTTATAATATCAAAAGCAATGGGGCTAAACATGAGGGAGAAAGGAGTCAAGAAAAAAATCCCTCAAGTGGAGATCTCCCCTTAAAATCCCTCAAGTGGAGACCTCCCCTTAACTAGCCAAACTAATAGGCCAAACAAAATCTCCCCTTAACTCTTTCACGCTTTTATGACGCAGAGGTTGCCAGATTAGCAATAAGAAATAGAGTTCTCTCACTCTTATAATTACCTCTCCAACATTAGTTTTCTGCCCACAGCTAACTCAAAGACAACTGCAGAGGTTGAAGTAACTAAACTAAAGGTTTCTAAATACCCCTGATGGTAACAAAGGCTTTCAAGTATCCCTAATAGGCTAAAAATCGCGTCATAAGCGTGAAAGGGCTAACCTAACCTAACACAAAAGCATTGCTTGAGTGGGCACTGGTTGAGAGCTACCGGTTAGAATGGTCGAATCAAATCTACTTAGTTTATGCCTTTTGGGAGTTCATAAAGTGTGTCGTGTATCACCTCCACTATCAACCCTGCATACAAGAAACTAATCCCCCGATAATCTGTATCGTGAATCACCTCAACTATCAGCCCTGCATTAAAAACACTATTTCCCAAGGGTCAGATTTCTCATTAAAGTGATAAGGGTATCTAGCGTCACCTCCTCGGGTTATTTGGGTAGGGCTGCGTTCCATAGAGTGCCTTTATATAGAGAGTAGCGACATAGGGGTTCCTAGGAGTTAGAAACAATATGGTGCCCGGGGACTTGAGTGCCTTTCCTGTTTTGGTTTGTTTATTTTGCAAGTTTGACATTATAATATACTGTACATAGAACTAAATGGAAGTATAAATAGAATGATATTTCGTATATAAACTAATACAAATAGTGAAGTGTAAAACTAATGGTGTGCTGTGGGGTACAGCGTGAAGTAGAAACAATATGGCGTCCGTGTATTAAGTTGGCACTACTCTCTCCTACAAGTACCTTAGCGTTGTATACTTGACCCGAGATCTATGGGGGCCTCAATCATAATAACAGTCTTGGGGGCCTTGTATAACACGAGTATCTGTAGACAAGGGAGTGATGAAGGTTAGGTGGATCTTGTATAACACGGGTATCTCAGGGCCTATAGACAAAGGAGTGATGAAGGTTAGGTGGATCTGTCTCGGGGTTTGGGCAGAGGGTTGGCCACGTATGGATCGCCTCCGTGCACCTCTGGCCTCTGTCAGCCGATGCCACTCCTCCCACCCAATACCACTTTCACTCATATACAGTACCTCTCATATCCATCTTTTCACCTAACTCTCGGTCTGCCTCTTTCTCTCTGCCCTTCCACCTCACTCTCGTACACTCTCTTAGTCATTCTCTCGCTCACTATATACTGTAGACCACGTGACCAAACCACCTAAAAGTGTTAGTTTTCACACTCTTCAGCACATCTACATCTGCACCACAACGCTTTCATACTTCCTCATTTATCTTTCTATCTTTCCATGTAACTCCACATGCACTTCTCGAGCAGCTCATTTCCACCCCTCTCACTTTGATTTATATCTCTCCAACAACGTCCATGCTTCGCTCCTGTTCATCAATGTCAGGATTACTACACTATCATGCAATGTCACTTTACTTCCATTTTCACCACCCTATTCCTTGTCACTTCTTTCAGTGTTCCTACAACCCTCTTCCCCTGGTGTACCCTCTCCCGCACGTCATCCTCCATACTCCCACCTTTACTCATCACACTGCCCAACTACATAAATGAGCTGACATTTTCCATAACCTGACCGTCCAACCTCGCCTCACACTCACACTCTGTTTTAAAGACCATAACCTTATCGTTTCTCCCACACAGTTCCAAACATATTTACCAGATCTCCGACTCATTATTATCACTCATCAAAACTGTATTATCACCAAATAGCAAGTGTTATGGTTGTAAAGTATGTGTGTGTGTGTGTGTGTGTGTGTGTGTGTGTGTGTGTGTGTGTGTGTGTGTGTGATCTATAAGGCCTCAATCATAATAACAGCCTCGGGGGTCTTGTACAACACGGGCATATCAGGGACCATTTATATAGCATAGCCCATAGAAAGGGAGTCCAGTCCTGAGCCTGTTCTTGACTTACATTGTGCTGGCTTAATAATCCAGAAGTGTTGATAGCCTCCAAAGTCCTATATTAACTAACTAACTGTAGGGAGGATTTGGTAACTTTTTTCATAATTCAAATCTGTATTTCATCCTTAATGGGCCGGTTTTCTGGACCATTTTCTCCCTCATGTTTAGCCCCATTAGTTTTCAGATTATAAGACGTTTGGCCCATTAGTTTGGCTATTTTAACACATTTAGCCCCATTTTGTTGTCAAATTTAAGACCTTTCGTGCCATTTAGGTGTTGATTCTTTCCTGACGAGCGATAGCGAGCCTGATATTTTAAGAAGAACAGGCCTTCGGCCGGGACATTTTCCTACCGAAAAATTTACAAATTTATCTTGAAGGGGGTTCTAGGGGATGTTTTTCTAAGCTTGATGGAGGTCTAACGAAGAAACTAAGAATATAAGGAATAATTGAATTAATAGACCAAAAAAACGGCCCATCTCCCCTTAAAAATAAATAATGGGTTTGACAATGTGGATTATAGCAAAATGTTTAGCCTCAATAAGCATACAACACGCAACCCTGGCTGGAAGTTAGAATTTAAAAGGTTCAGCACTAGTACTTGGGGAAACTTTTTCACATATAAGATCTGTTCTACCTGGAACAAACTTCCCTATGAAGTTGCAAACAGTTCTTCAGTACAGCAGTTCAAGAAGAGAGTAGATAGTATTTTGCACACTCTGTAATGAGTGTAGTGCACGAAACAGTCTCTCTCCTTCCACTTCGAGTATTCTCCCCGGAATGGACCGCATGGTTTCTGAGATACTAACTATCCCTTGTAACTCCTTGTAGCTCGTTCTCGCTCTCTTTCTCTCTCTCTCTCTCTCTCACACATACACACACACGCACATACACACACACATACACACACACACACACACATACACGCACACACACACACACACATACACACACACACACTGTTTATGTGGTCTCTCATTGTTGCAATTAAGGGGGCTGGTCTTATTTATTTGTTTATTGATCTATAATTATTTAGCATTATATTAGTGTACTCCCTAGATCTCCATCGAGCTTAATAAATTATCCTCAAAATCAAATGTCATGGCCGAAGGACGATTCCTCCAAAATTACAGGCTTGCTATCGCTCGCCAGGAAAAAAATTACACCTACATGGCACGAAAGCTCTTGATATTGATATTGATAAAACTAAATGGAACGAAAGGTCTTAAACTTGACAAACTTAAAACTAATGGGGCTAAACAGGAGGGAGCAGGGGATCCAGAAAAAGCATTCTTACAGTATACATAATTGTATTAGCTGTATATGTAACTGATAAGACTATGTATGTAGCCTATGTGATTGTATTCATTTTGTTGTATATGTAACTGATGGACATGTATGTACTGTATATATGTATGTATGTATGTATGTATGTATGTATTTATGTATGTATGTATGTGATTGTATTTTTATGGGCCAGCCTACATAAATACATATATGTGTGGGTGTATTTATCGTCGGGGGGGGGGGGGTATCGTATCTCCCCCCCCCTCCCCCCTGGCACCCTCCTCCTCCCACCCCCCCTAGTGCCGCCGCGTCTCCCAGTTGAGCCAATCTTGCTGACGGCACACTATAGGACCCCTCTCTCGCTCCCTCTCTCTCGCTCGCTCTCCTTCCTGCCTCCTCCTCCTCCTCCTCCTTCTCCTGCTCTCTCTCTCTCTCTCTCTCTCTCTCTCTCCCACACACATAATGTTCTCTTTCACATACCTACACACACTCACTCACTCACTCTCACTCTCTCTCTCTCTCCCATGCGCGTGTAATTCAATGTCAGGCTTTTCTTGTGAACATTAAAAACAATTTCTCCTGATTTTTCCAATTATCAAAACAGACCTCGGTTTTTACTTGGCCAAGGACCTAATATTATGTGCCTACTTATAAACAACACATATAACAAAGCCACTCCAACAGCTTCCTCTCTCTCTCTAACACCCCTTCTCCCCTATCTACACTCTTTTGAAATATGGGACAAGTAGAATGTAGATACGAGGTGCCGTTGTAAAGGCTTATATCCCTCAATACCTTCACCTGACCTGAGTACTAGATCATTAATTGTTATTGCATCGTAGTGTGTTATAGGTAGCGCCAACGAACTTGACAATAATCTTGACCCCTGACCTAACTCAAACTCAAACTCAAAAGGGCCTATAGCAAACTGGCTGTAAATATCCACACCTATTTCCTGGTGGACTCTTCCCAAATGATAGAAACGTCAGCCCGATTGCTTTCATTCATTTTGAGTTATAAGAAGTTAAGGGGTCAAAATTATTGTCAAGTTCGCTGGCGCTACCTATAGTTGCAAGCGATTAGTCTGTGGTGCGGTAAATGTAGGTTGTTAAGTCAAGTCAAGTCTCTCTCTCACTCACTCTCACTCTCTCTCTCTCTCTCTCTACTACGCCAAGACGATACGCTTGGTTTTATTACTCTCTCCCTCCCTCCCTCCTTCCTTCCTTCCATATGTATTTCTTCCTTCCTTCCTTCCTTCCATATGTATTTCTTCCTTCCTTCCTTCTTTCCATATGTATTTCTTCCTTCCTTCCTTCCTTCCATATGTATTTCTTCCTTCCTTCCTTCCTTCCATATGTATTTCTTCCCTCCTTCCTTCCTTCCATATGTCTTTCTTCCTTCCTTCCTTCCTTCCATATGTATTTCTTCCTTCTTTCCTTCCTTCCATATGTCTTTCTTCCTTCCTTCCTTCCTTCCATATGTCTTTCTTCCTTCCTTCCTTCCTTCCATATGTCTTTCTTCCCTCCTTCCTTCCTTCCTTCCATATGTATTTCTTCCTTCCTTCCTTCCTTCCTTCCATATGTCTTTCTTCCTTCCTTCCTTCCTTCCATATGTATTTCTTCCTTCCTTCCTTCCTTCCATATGTATTTCTTCCTTCCTTCCTTCCTTCCATATGTATTTCTCCCTTCCTTCCAATCTTCCTTCCTTCCTTCCATATTATTTCTTTCCTTCCTTCCTTCCTTCCTTCCATATGTATTTCTTCCTTCCTTCCTTCCTTCCATATGTATTTCTTCCTTCCTTCCTTCCTTATGTATTTCTTCCTTCCATATGTATTTCTTCCTTCCTTCCTTCCTTCCATATGTATTTCTTCCTTCCTTCCTTCCTTCCATATGTATTTCTTCCTTCCTTCCTTCCTTCCATATGTCTTTCTTCCTTCCTTCCTTCCTTCCATATGTCTTTCTTCCTTCCTTCCTTCCTTCCATATGTCTTTCTTCCTTCCTTCCTTCCTTCCATATGTATTTCTTCCTTCCTTCCTTCCGTCCTTCCCATATGTATTTCTTCCTTCCTTCCTCCCTTCCTTCCATATGTATTCTCTTCCTTCCTTCCTTCCTCCTTCCATATGTCTTCCTTCTTTCCTTCCCTTCCTTCCTTCCCCTCCTTCCTTTCATATGTATTTCTTCCTTCCTTCCTTCCTTCCATATGTCTTTCTTCCTTCCTTCCTTCCTTCCTTCCATATGTATTTCTTCCTTCCTCTATCATCCTTCCTTCCTATTGTCTTTCCTCCTTCCTTCCTCCTTCCTTCCATATACTATTTTTCTTCCTTCCTTCCTTCCTTCCTTCTCTTATTCCTTCTTTCCTTCCTTCCTTCCTTCCATATGTCCTTTCGTCTTTCCTCCTTTCCTTTCATATGTCTTTTCTTCTTCCTTCCCTTCCTTCCATATGTATTTCTTTCCTTCCTTCCTTCCTTCCATACGTATTTCTTCCTTTCCTTCCTTCCTTCCATTGTATTTCTTCCTTCCTTCCTTCCTTCCATATGTCTTTCTTCATTCCTTCCTTCCATATGTATTTCTTCCTTCCTTCCTTCCTTCCATATGTCTTTCTGCCTTCCTGCCTTCCTTCCATATGTCTTTCTTCCTTCCTTCCTTCCTTCCATATGTATTTCTTCTTTCCTTCCTTCCTTTCATATGTATTTCTTCCTTCCTTCCTTCCTTCCATAGGTATTTCTTCCTTCCTTTCTTCCTTCCATATGTATTTGTCTTCTCGTTCCTTCCTTCCTTCCATATGTCTTCCATATCGTCTGTTCCTTCCTTCCTTCCTTCCTTTCCATGGTCTTTCTTTCCTTCCTTCCTTTCCGTCCATCTGTATTTCTTTCTTCCTTCCTTCCTTCCTTCCATATGTATTTCTTCCTTCCTTCCTTCCTTCCATATGTATTTCTTCCTTCCTTCCTTCCTTCCATATGTATTTCTTCCTTCCTTCCTTCCTTCCATATGTCTTCCTTCCTTCCATATGTCTTTCTTCCTTCCTTCTTCCTTCCATATGTATTTCTTCCTTCCTTCCTTCCTTCCTATGTTAGTCCTTCCTTCCTCCTTCCTTCCCATATTTCTAAGTCTTTTCTTCTCTTATTCTACTTGTCTTTCCTTCCTTCCTTCCTTCCTTCCATATGTATTTCTTCCTTCCTTCCTTCCTTCCATATGTCTTTCTTCCTTCCTTCCTTTGTCCTTACTTTTCCTATTTCATTAATTTTGTCTTTCTATTATTTGTTTTTACTAATATCTTCCTTCCTTCCTCCCTTCCTTCGTAATTTTTTCCTTCCTTTCTTCGTTCCATATTTCTTCCTCTCTTTCCTTCCTACTTTTCTCCTTTCCATACATCCTCGTTTCTTCCTTCCTTTCTAATTTTTCCTTACTTCTCCGTTTCTACTTTTTCCATTTCTCCTTCATTTCTTCTTCGTTTCTTCCTTTCTCTTTCCTTCCGTTCTCGTTTCTTATTGTTTCCCCTTTCCTTCCTTCCTTCCTTCCCACCCCTACTCTGTGCAACTCTCCAACCCAAGAGTGAAACGTTATTCTCAATAGTTCTTCTATTCAACAGCTGAGCTCTGAAACTCTCTCCCAGAATCAGTCTTTCCCTCTTCCTATGACTTAAATTGCTGCAAACTCTGTGTGTCCAGGCATTTTGGCTCGAACGTCCCTTGATTTTGGCTCTGTCACTCTTTCAACTCTGTGGGAGGCACTCTCCACAGGTAATTCTGCCTTTTGTCTCCCTCACTCACAGAAAACAAAAATAATAATAATAAAATGGGAAGGCACTCACTCTCTCCTAACACCTGCACAAACTTAATAAGGGAAGGGTTGAGTTATACCCTACCCCATGTTTATATAGGTGACTCTAAATCATGCCTTATGGTAAGCAGGTCTTTATTTATCCTCGCAGTCGCCTAGTCCGAAACGTAAACAATCTACATCATATCACTGTCCACTACTACTACTACTATTACTACTACTATTACTACTACTATTATTAACTACTACATTGATTTTTATTTAATATTTTTCATACATTTCATGTTACTACTACTACCATCACCACCTCCACCATCACCACCACCACTACCATATATTTAATATTGTACACATACTAAATTTCACAAGCATCAGATACTACTATTCTACACCATGCAACTTCAATCCAGTCTCCTTCCTATGCGACCCTCTGCCACTGCTGCCTCGTAGTCTACTTCTGCCACCGTCACTGGTTGTGGTGCAGACCTTCTTGTTCCCCGCAGGCATAGTAGTGCTGATCTGAGCAATGAGAAAGATAGACGGCATCTCATCCAGGCTACGACGTGGCTCCTAGGCTGTTGCTTCTTCTCTGCGATGATCTCTGCTAGCCTTGAATAGAAGCACTGGGCCCTGGGTCCCATCCCTCCTGATGTGGTGAAGACTAGTGGGGTAAAGCTGCCATGTTCGACGTGTAAGATCCTTTCTCCATATGTCCTGACCTTCTCTCGTTCGTTCCTCTTGTGTGCAGCCTCCAGAGACAGCTCGCTGTAGCTGTGGGCCATTGGGTCAAATACTCTTATGTCAAAGAACGCTCGCTGTGCATTTGTCCAAAAGCCTCTTGCACTAACGTCCAATCTTGCTTCAGTGGATGTGTTGGCCGTCCTGTGCTGCATGATCTCTCCATCCAAGGGAATGAGTGATGGTTCGCTCACCACATCTCTACACACCTCCCTGAGCATGTTCGCTGTTACATCTCTTACTTCATCGTGCCTGATGCTGATGAATCCTCCTTTCTTACATATCATGGTGTGGTCTGTATCGTTGATGGTTCCACAAACGCATCGATCGGGCAGTCCTTCAATCGGCCAATCATACCTCAGTGCAATAGCATCATTAAATTCTTGTTTGTTGAGATTGAAGCTTTTTGCCTTGATTGGTAGTGTTGTCAGCCAATTTGAAGCGCCCGTTTCTTGTGCTATTTGTAGTTTTCTTGTTTGTCTCGGGTGAAGTTGTCCCATCAATTGTGCCAGGTCATTTTTCTGTGAGTTTTGCCTCTCTGACGTGATGGTCTTTCTGATGTTGTAGATGTCTGCCTGGTCTACTTCACCGTCAGAATCTTGTGCTATGATACGGTCAGTGAGAGATCCTGTTATCTTTACTGAGTTCTGGTATTCCGTTACCGCCCTCTTCACTGGGTCGATGATTCCCATCCCTCCCAACCTAGGAGGCAGTGCGAGCAGCTCCCTCTCTGTATCATTCGGGGTGTGCAACTTTATCCACGCTGGGATGAGTTTGTCTCTGATGGCATCTTCCAGCGGTTGAAGTAATGCGCTCACATTTGGAACGGTTCTCATCAAGTAGGTCCAGCGATGTTTGACCCCATATGTGAATGCCGAATACGCGGCCTGTGGTTCCGTCTTTGCAATATTGGCCAGTTTCTCAATTTCTTTTACCCATTCTCTGACCTTCTCCTCTATGTATTTGTTCTTGAACTCTTCCGTGCCGATCACCGCCCCAAGGTGACGCTGTCCGTCCTTTGTTACTACCACTTCACTACCGCTGAAAGCTTCTACCGCCCTTTCATAATGTTCTGTTTTTACTATTAGTATTGACTTTCTGGCATTTGGATGGTACCCTATTTTTGGTCCTACCTCTGATATTTGCTCCCACCAGTGCTTGAGATTGTTGACTTTTCCCGCTCCAGTGAGATCGTCTGCATAGGCCACCTGCTTTACTTGCGTCGCCTCATGGCTTGTTAAGGTTAGCAACACTGAGAGACCTAAGGCGTACATTGCCATTGCTACTGGGTCACCTTGTGTGGTTCCTTCCATTGATTTCAGAGGTGTTCCCCTTCGTGTGTTCTGGTTGTTTACTATGAAGAGGTCCGCAGGCTTTTTATAGGTGTTCTCTACATAGGTGGCAAAACTGGGGCATTTTACTTTGATGTTACTACTACTACTACTATTACTACTACTACACTACTACTACTACTACTACTACTACTACTACTACTTCTGCTACTACTACTACTGCTTCTCTCCCCCCCCTACCCCTTCTCTCCCCCCCTCTTCCTCTCCTCACTCTTCGTCATTCTAACTTTTCTCCACCTTCTCTAAATGGCCCTCTCTCTCT
>CM064575.1:4930189-4947689 GCA_032716605.1 Paralithodes platypus
TGCTGATCTGAGCAATGAGAAAGATAGACGGCATCTCATCCAGGCTACGACGTGGCTCCTAGGCTGTTGCTTCTTCTCTGCGATGATCTCTGAATAGAAGCACTGGGCCCTGGGTCCCATCCCTCCTGATGTGGTGAAGACTAGTGGGGTAAAGCTGCCATGTTCGACGTGTAAGATCCTTTCTCCATATGTCCTGACCTTCTCTCGTTCGTTCCTCTTGTGTGCAGCCTCCAGAGACAGCTCGCTGTAGCTGTGGGCCATTGGGTCAAATACTCTTATGTCAAAGAACGCTCGCTGTGCATTTGTCCAAAAGCCTCTTGCACTAACGTCCAATCTTGCTTCAGTGGATGTGTTGGCCGTCCTGTGCTGCATGGTGGAGATCCACCCAAGGGAATGAGTGATGGTTCGCTCACCACATCTCTACACACCTCCCTGAGCATGTTCGCTGTTATATCTCTTATTTCATCGTGCCTGATGCTGATGATTCCTCCTTTCTTACATATCATGGTGTGGTCTGTATCGTTGATGGTTCCACAAACGCATCGATCGGGCAGTCCTTCAATCGGCCAATCATACCTCAGTGCAATAGCATCATTAAATTCTTGTTTGTTGGGATTGAAGCTTTTTGCCTTGATTGGTAGTGTTGTCAGCCAATTTGAAGCGCCCGTTTCTTGTGCTATTTGTAGTTTTCTTGTTTGTCTCGGGTGAAGTTGTCCCATCAATTGTGCCAGGTCATTTTTCTGTGAGTTTTGCCTCTCTGACGTGATGGTCTTTCTGATGTTGTAGATGTCTGCCTGGTCTACTTCACCGTCAGAATCTTGTGCTATGATACGGTCAGTGAGAGATCCTGTTATCTTTACTGAGTTCTGGTATTCCGTTACCGCCCTCTTCACTGGGTCGATGATTCCCATCCCTCCCAACCTAGGAGGCAGTGCGAGCAGCTCCCTCTCTGTATCATTCGGGGTGTGCAACTTTATCCACGCTGGGATGAGTTTGTCTCTGATGGCATCTTCCAGCGGTTGAAGTAATGCGCTCACATTTGGAACGGTTCTCATCAAGTAGGTCCAGCGATGTTTGACCCCATATGTGAATGCCGAATACACGGCCTGTGGTTCCGTCTTTGCAATATTGGCCAGTTTCTCAATTTCTTTACCCATTCTCTGACCTTCTCCTCTATGTATTTGTTCTTGAACTCTTCCGTGCCGATCACCCGCCCCAAGGTGACACTGTCCGTCCTTTGTTACTAACACTTCACAACTGTTGAAAGCTTCTATCGCCCATTCATAATCTTTTGTTTTTACTATTAGTATTGACTTTCTGGCATTTGGATGGTACCCTATTTTTGGTCATACCTTTGATATTTGCTCCCACCAGTGCTTGAGATTGTTGACTTTTCTCGCTCCAGTGAGATCGCCGGCATAGGCCGCCTGCTTTACTTGCGCCGCCCCATGGCTTGTTAAGGTTAGCAACACTGAGAGACCTAAGGCGTACATTGCCATTGCTACTGGGTCACCTTGTGTGGTTCCTTCCATTGATTTCAGAGGTGTTCCCCTTCGTGTTTCTGGTTGTTTACTATGACGAGGTCCGCAGGCTTTTTAGAGGTGTTCTCTACATAGGTGGCAAAAACTGGGGCATTTACTTTGATGTTACTACTACTACTACTACTACTACTATTACTACTACTACTACTACTACTACTACTACTACTACTTCTGCTACTACTACTACTGCTTCTCTCCCCCCCTACCCCTTCTCTCCCCCCCCCCCTCTTCCTCTCCTCACTCTTCGTCATTCTAACTTTTCTCCACCTTCTCTAAATGGCCCTCTCTCTCTCTCTCTCTCTCTCTCTCTCTCTCTCTCTCTCTCTCTCTCTCTCTCTCTCTCTCTCTCTCCATATAATGCTATGCTTCGTATTCTATTCATTCCCTGTGATATTTCCGCCAATCACACCTCTAAATCATTTGGTGTTTTGTGTTTTTTTCTTGTTAGTAATTTTCATATTTGGCTTAGCACTAGTTTGTCCGACGTCTTGTGGGTTATTATGGTTTATTATTTTCATTATTATTGTTATTGTTATTATTATTATTATTATTATTATTATTATTATTATTATTATTATTATTATTATTATTTTGCTTTCTTTTGCCATTTTCGACCAATTTATTTTAATTTGTCCCCTAGGCTAAAAAAACGCCTTCCCAGACTTCCTTCAAACTAAAATATGCCCACCCAGACCTCCTCCAAGGTAAATTTGTACATTTTCTATATAAAAACGTAGGCCGATTTCTAATAACAGGATCGCTATCGCTCGTCCAGAAAAAACCGACACTTGAATTGGGTGAAGTGTCTTACTATTGCCAAACTAATCGGGTGAAACGTCTCAGTTTTTTTCCAGACTGTGGAAGAGCGTAAAAGGCGAGATTGAAAAGACCCCCCCCCCCCCGCCTCGAACCCCCCCCCCCCCCCTTCGTAGCTTTCTCAGAAAAACATTAGTCTGATCTCAAGATTATAACATTATATGATGTATCATCAAATTATACAATATCTTATCACAATTCTAAAGGAGCACTACACATTACACAGTTGGTTATCTTATGTTGATAAGATTGGATTCTGCATGATGAATTCTTTAACCCAGACATTTCGATTATTATTATTTATAGCATTCAGTTTCCTAGCTCCCTCGACGTCCATGAAGCTTAGAACAATTACCCTCAAGACCCTCTCTTCTAGATAAATGTGTGGGTTGAAAGCCGGTTCCTTCTAAATTCCAGGCTTGCTATCACTCGCGAAGAAACAATCGACACCTAATTGCCACGAAAGGTTTTAATGTTGACAGAGAAATGGGGCAAAAGGTCTTACAATCGCCAAACTAATGGGGCGAACGATACAAGTGAAGAATATCACATTAAATACGCGTTTATCTGAATGAATGTAGGAATAGAACTAAAGTGTGTGAAACAAATTATTGATATAGCTAGGCAGAATAGGGAGGTGAGGAAGGAAGAGAGGAATAGGGAGGTGAGGAAGGAAGAGAGGAATAGGTAAACCAAATATATATTAAAACTATGAGAGAGAGAGAGAGAGAGAGAGAGAGAGAGAGAGAGAGAGAGAGAGAGAGAGAGAGTGTGTATAAACATAGATAGGTAAGGAAGATAGAGTGAGTGAAGAAATTGATCGTATGAGAGGAGAGTAGAGAGAGAGAGAGAGAGAGAGAGAGAGAGAGGGACATAGATAGTAGATATAGGTAGATAATAGAAGAGGGAAGAAAGTGCGTATGAGAGAGAGAGAGAGGGAGAGAGAGAGAGAGAGAGAGGAGGTGATAAGGAAATAGATATAGGGAGTGAGAGTGAAGAAAGTTGCGTATGAGAGAGAGAGAGAGAGAGAGAGAGAGAGAGAGAGAGAGCTGATATGTGCCGACTGTCCAATATTCGGGAACGGAGTCACCCCTGCGAGTTATAGTGGCTACTGTGATGCTGTGTTATATGCTGTGACGCTGTGTTATATGCTGTGTTATATGTTGTGATACTGTTTTATATGCTGTGACGGTCTGTTATATGCTGTGACTGTCTGTTATATGCTGTGACTGTCTGTTTAGCTACCATAGACCCTTCCTAAGCTGAATATAATCGTCTGAGAGTTGTCAGAATATAAGGAAAAGAACATGACCGGTACTGAAGGGGTTAAACACAAGTCCTTCCTAAGCTGAATATAATCGCCTAAGAGTGGCCAGCATATGATTATTAACCTGTTCCGTACCAATGACGTCCTTTTCATTGTATTCTGGCAACTATTAAACGATTTTATTCATGTTAGGAAGGAAGTCTACCCATTGAAAAGTTACAGACTATCTCAATTAATCCTTTTAGCGACCATATTATAAGCTTTATAAAATTGCTTAACCCTTTGAGTAACAGCGACGTGTGATATATTTTATTCTAGCTATATTTAGATGATATTATGCAGCTTAAGAAGGATATGTGGTAGTTAGAAGGGTTGGTTGAGATAGTTTGAAGCCTTATAATTGCTGGAGGTCCTTCCTAAGCTGAATAAAATCGTCAAATAGTTGCCAGAATATGATGAAAAGGACTTCCCTGGTACTGAACGGGTTAAGTATAGCTGAAATCGAATACAAAAGACGTCGCCGGTATAGAAGGGGTTAAAAGGACATGACCGGTACTGAAGGGGGAGGGGGCTAAAGGTGAGGGCACAGGTTATCAGGGTGGTTTAGGGGTGGGGGTGGGGGGTGGGGGGGGGGGGGGGGGCAACCCTAGACACAACTACCCTCCCATTATCTAACACTATACCACACTATAAGGAGAATTTTTTAGTTTGATACCTAGACCTCCATCGAGCTTAAATAAAAAAAAACAAAAAATACCCCCCCCCCGAGATAAAGGTGTACCTGTGCCGGTTCCTCCTTAATTACAGGTTCGCTATCGCTCGCCAGGGAAAATCGACACCTAATTGGCATGAAAGGTCTTAAAATTGACAGAAATTAGGCAAAAGGTCTTAAAACGGCTAAACTAATGGGGTGAACGTCTTAACATATCAAAACTAATGGGGCTAAACATGAGGGAGAATGGAGTCCACAAAAATAACCCTTCCGTGAAAATCTCCCCTCCAAAATAAGACTGTCTTGTATTTTCCATTGAGTTATATTCTGCGTATCTTAGAGAATTATGCAAATTAGTTGTTCCTTGATTTGTTGACTGAATTTTGAACATGCTTTCTCTAAATGTATTGAATTTCACCCCGTCTTTAATTTAGAGATTAACCCGTTCTGTACCAGCGACGTCTTGTTTTTTTATTCTAGCTACATTTAGACGATTTTAGGAAGCTTAGGAAGGATATGTGGTAGCTGAAAGGATTAATTGCGATAGTCTGTAGCCTTTCAGTCGGTAGATGTCCTTCCTAAGCAGAATAAAATCGTCTATAACTTGCCAGCATATTATGATAAGGACGCCACCGGTACTGAATGGGTCAAATTATATTTTTAACCCGTTCAGTACCGGTGACGTCCTTTTCATTATATTCTGGCAACTATTAGACGGTTTTATTTAACTTAGGAAGGATATCTACCAGTCAAAATATTACAGACTATCTCAATTAATCCATTTAGTTACCATATATCTTTCTTAAGCTGCATAAAATAGTCTTTAATGTAGCTGAAACCAAGTAATAGTGACGTCACCGGTACTGTACTGTACTCTTTACTGTCCTAACGTTACTTTTTCACCAAGTTTAGGGAGTTTCAGTTACAATTAGCCTCGTAAGGATCAATAGATATGTTGTTGCTTGTTTTCCTTAATGTGTACTCCTTCGTAGGCCACCATGTCGCCCCGAACGGAACAGAATATAGTGGTTGTCGTTCTCGAATACACACCCCTTGCCCATCCTTCAGCAGCATCTCCCTTCGTCAGCTGTTTGTTAATGTAAAGACGACATACGCACGTGCTCCTCATTATTGTGGCGTAATGCGTAACGTGGTGGTGTTACGCTGACCTGATATATACTATCTTTCAATAAGGAAGTAGAAGAAAGAAGTGATGGTGGTTAGTGGGATCTGCCTTGGCACTTTTTGCTCTGATGTCTTATTTTGTTATGGTCATTTATTATGCTGCTTGATTATTATTGAGGATTAGGCTTGCTTTTTACCATTTTCGCCATTTTCGAGCAATGTATTTTAGTTTGTCCCCGTAGGATAACAAAAACCGCTTCCCAGACTTCCTCCAAATTATTTAATGCTCACCTGACCCTCTTCAGGCTAAATTTGTAAATTATTCTATATATATATATATGATAAGGCATTATTATATCAAAGCCATCGACAATATGAACTGTAATAAAATATTTCACTATCGACCAATCTAAATACACGAGGGGAATAATTGCAAAATATTTGGTAAATCTTTCAACTCACACGAGTCTAAGATTTTGTCTTCAATCGAGTTGTCAACTTGTGGAATGGGTTCCCCGAGATATTATAGACTGCAGCACCGTTGATTCTTTTCTACTTCGCCTTGACAAACACCTTGCCTTAAATCCGCGACTGACCGGTATATATACGTTTATTTCTAAGGGGCTAAACTAAGAACACGCCTACATTCTAAAGCTGAACCTGTTGAAGGGGTTTGCATTATAACAAAACACTCCAAATCAGTGCCTCCTATTACGTATGAGGTTAACTAGGTTAGATCCAATTCTTATCTGGGTGTAATCTAGCCCAAACCCACTACTCCTTGGCTCTCCTCTATACCCCGTGCTCTGAACTGGTCCTAGGCACGTACCGTCACGGCCTAGCACGGACCATGGACGGATTCAAAAGTTTGCCAACAACTTAAATGACAATCAGTGAAAAAAGTAAAATAAATAAATACATAAATTATATATATAAACAAATAAATATATGAATCTCTCTCTCTCTCTCTCTCTCTTCTCTCTCTCTCTCTCTCTCTTCTCTCTCTCTCTCTCTCTCCATATGTTTGTTTTGTTATACATATATTTGTGTGCACATGTATAGTAGATACGGATTGGAAGGTTAATAATCCGGCTCACTTGGTTCACGTAACGGGTTGGTTGTTGGTTGACCACTGCAACACACATACACACACACATATATATACATACATACTCACACACATACATACACACACACGCACACACCACATACACACACTATGAACATTTCCTCCTTCTGAACACACACACACGCACACAGAAAAGACGAAGGATGTTATGAAGAGTAGTGGGATCTGCCATCAGGTTTGGACAGAGACAAGGGACAGGAGGTGGAACAGAAGACAGTGGTAATAATAAAAAAAAAAAAAAAAAAAAAAAAAAAATTGAAGGTCCCACCCCTTTCCCATTCTTAAGTAAGCCATTTTAGATTTACAGAAGAGTGACCATTACTTGCATTACTGCATGTCCACAAACATTTCAGTAATGTAAGCATGTTTCCTTCTATTTTTTTTTTTTTTTTTTTTTTTTAATGACAGTGGTGTGGTATAGCCACCGTATAGGTTGGTTGTTTTGGGGTTGGCTATGTAGGTGTTTACATGTGAGAAACCAGCTTCACAAACTCTAGCCCTGCCACATACGCACTTCCCCCCCGCCCCTCTTTCCTTGGGCCAGTTCCTACCTCCCCCCCCCCCCCCCCCCTTCCCCCCTCCCCTTACCCTCTCACACACACACACACACACACACCATTACATTGCCCTATTCTTAACACTTTTTGCCATTATCGAGCAATATATTTTAGTTTGTCTCCTAGGCTAAGAAAAAAACAAATTGGCCCCACAGACTCTCTTCAAGCTATATTTGTACATTTTTCGATAAAATAATGTTTCGATTAAAGGCCTAAGTTACAGGTTCACTATCGCTCGCTCAGAAACAAATTTACACATGAATGGAATGAAGCGTCTTATTATCGCCAAAGTATTGAGGTGAAATATCTTAAAATCTCCAAAGTAATGAAGCGAAACAGTGTGTCCAAAAAGACCCCAATATGGTCAGTTTTAATAATGACCTCAATATAATCATAGAGGTAATAACTATAGCAACTAGAGGGGCAGTCAGTAGAGTGCGTACCCCCGTCTACGCTGGCTATGGATATTATCTGGATCGCATCCTAAATTGAATCACTTCATCCTTGGCGCATTTCCTATCTGCCCACCAACTTTCGTGAAACTGTGAGATATCTTGTTTATAGAAAAAAAAAAAAAAAAAAAAAAAAAAAAAAAAAAAAAAAAACAGACAGACATACAAATATACGGAGGCCAAAACAGAGCCTCCGTCCATCTTCGTCGGCAGAGGTAATTAAAAACTTTCTGACTCCCACAGGTCCTTCCTAATAGGCATATATATATCCTCACCTTACAATACCCAGGATAAAAATGGAAAAGGTATACCCAGTAGTGAAGGGTTTATGGGGAGGTTTTTAATTTACTTCCTAGACCTCCAGCAAGCTTAAATTTATACCCCCTAGACCCCCTTTCAAGATGAATTTGATTTTTTTTTGATAGAACATTTTCCTTTTAAAATACAGGCTTGCTATCGCTCGCCAGGAAAACAATCGACACCTAAATGGCACGAAAAGTCTTAGAATTGACAAAAATGGGGCTAACATTATTAAAATCGCCAAACTAATGGGGCGAGCGTCTTAAAATCTCAAAAGCAATGGGGCTAAACATGAGGGAGAAATTAAGGGGTCCAGAAAAAAAAATCCTTCAAAGTGGAAATCTCTCCTTATCCCATTCTGTACCGGCGACGTAATTTAAACTTTATTCTAGTTATATTTACACGATTTTGTGCAGTTTAAGAAGGATCTGTGGTAGTAAAAAGGGTTAAGTGAGATGGTTCGAAGCTTGTTAATTGCTGGATACCCTTTTTAAACTTAAACAAATCGTCTAATAGTTGCCAGAATATAATGAAAAATACGTCGCCGGTACAGAAGGGGTTTATCTGTTTGTTTACGTTACGGGCTAGCGTTATCAAGTGAGCGATGGGGTGCAGGACTTTTTCACTCTCCCCTCTTCTTCCCCTCCCCCCCCACCCCCTCTTTCCCTCTCCTCCCCTCCCTCTTTTCACTCTCCCCCCTTCTCCCACCCCCCAATCCCCTCTTCCCTCCCCTTCCCACTTTTCACTCTCCCCCCTTCTCCCACCATCCCCTCCCTCTTTTCACTCTCCCCCCTTCTCCCACCCCCACCATTCCCTCCCTCTTTTCACTCTCCCCCCTTCTCCCCCCACCCATCCCCTCCTCTCTTCCTCCCTCCCTCCCCCCTCCCCCAATCCCTCCTCTCTTCCCCCCCCCCCTCCTACCCTCCCAACAACCAGGTACTCCAATGAAAAACTGTAGTGAGGATAGGGCTCGAACCAGGGTTTTTTTCCCCCCTCCGGTACTGATCCCCTGGGAGGAGTACAGCAGGGGTAATGATTAGTGGGGGCTGCTACTGGGGCTTAAGAGAGAGGGGAGTGGTGGGTGGGGGTGGGGGATTATTTTTTTTTTTGGACCCCCTTTTGTTTAGCCATATTAGATTTGATTCTGACGTTCGGCTCCTTGGTTTGGCATAATATCTTTCGTCCCATCTCGTGTCCATTTAAAGACCTTTCGTGCCATTTGAGTGTCGACGCAATGGCACCCAATCAGCTTAACAGGCGAAACGGGGTCTTCACTATGGAGTTCATATAAACCTAATTGGCGGAACTCCATACTAAAAACGGAGCAAAGCGAACGTTTTTTTTTTTTTTTGGTCTAAACCCCTTATTTCCAACTCGCCCCAGAATGACTATTATAAAGCCGGTATCACACGAGCGCTTTTTCACTCAACATTTATCCTCAACACTGGTCTGGCAGCTTATGAGATTAACTTTTAGATTATTTCGATCATCTAAATTTATCTATCTTCCGTCTAGTTTCCGATACCAGTGCAAAATATTCCTGAAATGTTGCCAGAACAAAATTTGATCATCGAATGTTGACTATAAAAGCTAAACAAAGGCTTAAGTACTGGTATAAATCTGTCTTAACTCCCCCCCCCCTCTCTCCTTACACCCCCACCCTAGAATTGCTATTATAAATACTGGTAGGAATCTGTCTTTACGTTCCCCTCTCTCCTACCACCCACCCCCACACACCGTCACCGCTCCGCCCCCTACGTGTACCCCAAATTACTTCAGCTGTTCCCCCGCCGCTCACCCGCTACCAAATGGCCACTAAAAGTCCTCCCGTGACCATCGGAGGGACAGCTGGGTGCCCACTTTACGATGGACACTCGGGGGGTAGGGATTCGGTGGCGTCTGTTTGATTTGGATTAGAGATCGGGGGGTAGAGATTCAGTGGCGTCTCTGTGGTTTGGAGTAGAGATTCAGTAGCGTCTGTTTGGTTTGGAGTAGAGATTCAGTAGCGTCTGTTTGGTTTGGAGTAGAGATTCAGTAGCGTCTGTTTGGTTTGGAATAGAGATTCAGTAGCGTCTGTTTGGTTTGGAGTAGAGATTCAGTAGCGTCTGTTTGGTTTGGAGTAGAGATTCAGTAGCGTCTGTTTGGTTTGGAGTAGAGATTCAGTAGCGTCTGTTTGGTTTGGAGTAGAGATTCAGTAGCGTCTGTTTGGTTTGGAGTAGAGATTCAGTAGCGTCTGTTTGGTTTGGAGTAGAGATTCAGTAGCGTCTGTTTGGTTTGGAGTAGAGATTCAGTAGCGTCTGTTTGGTTTGGAGTAGAGATTCAGTAGCGTCTGTTTGGTTTGGAGTAGAGATTCAGTAGCGTCTGTTGGTTTGGAGTAGAGATTCGTAGCGTCTGTTTGGTTTGGAGTAGAGATTCAGTAGCGTCTGTTTGGTTTGGAGTAGAGATTCAGTAGCGTCTGTTTGGTCTGGAGTAGAGATTCGGTGGCGTCTCTGTGGTTTGGAGTAGAGATTTAGTTGTTTCTGTGGTCTAGAGTAGAGATTCGGTGGCGTCTCTGGGGTCTGGAGTAGGGATTCAGTGGTGTCTCTTTGGTTTGGAGTAGAGATTCGGTGGCGTCTCTGTGGTTTGGAGTAGATATTTAGTTGTTTCTGTGGTCTAGAGTAGAGATTCGGTGGCGTCTCTGTGGTTTGGAGTAGAAATTTAGTTGTTTCTGTGGTCTAGAGTAGAGATTCGGTGGCGTCTCTGGGGTCTGGAGTAGGGATTCAGTGGTGTCTCTTTGGTTTGGAGTAGAGATTCGGTGGCGTCTCTTTGATTTGAGAGTAGAGATCATGTAGTAAGAAAGAGTGACCATTATTATCATGATTATTTTTTTAATGCCATTTTGGTGACTCCATTATCAAAGAACGAGGCTATATTTAATTTATGATCAGTAGGCTTCGAACCCACGTACACCCCACACCATCCCTGCACACGAGAGGCAGGACACATCATACTATCGCCCCGGGGTTACAAGTGACCACCGGGGGGGCCCCCCCCCCCCCCTTCCCCCCCTACTATTAAGGGCGACAATGACCACTTGAAACGCTGAGTGGTCGGATCCTCGGAGCCTCAAACAGAACAAATCACTACCACCATCACCATTGTCACTATCATCATCACCACGACTACCATCATCAGTATCACCAATACCATCTCCACTATCATCATCACCACGACTACCATCAAATATCTTGCATCAAACCCACGACTGACTGCGATTGTAAATGAATAATTTTATTTTATTCCCCCCTCAGATTCATTAAGGATTATTGCGTATATACTGTACGTGACTCTCTTTTTCCCAGATACTTATAACTGTGTTATGTTACTAATCCATCTGTCCCCTACTAACTTCCTAATCCTGCCACGGACATTAGTCCAGGGCAGTAGTTCCCTTTCCAATTTTGATCCTCAGTGTTTTGGAGGACAAGCAGCATAGAGGGGTCACTAGATCTGTTGTTCCTTGATTTCCTTTGTACTCCTGTGTACTACCATCACCACCGCCACCATCACCACCCTTTCTTGAGCACCCCAACTATTAAGGGTGACAATGACCACTTGAAGGGCTGAGTGGCTGGATCCTTGGGGCTAAAACGGAACAAATCACTGCCACCACCACCATTACTACCACTATCAACACCACCACCATCACCATCAGTACCACTATCAACATCACCACCATCACCATAATCAATACTATCAACATCACCATCACTATCAACATCACCATCACCACCGCTATCAACATAACTACTACCACCATCACCATTAGCACCACTATTAACAGCACCATCACAGCACCATTAGCACCAGCATGACGTACAGACCCCCTCCCCCCTCACACACCATATATCGATCGTCACACCACCACCACTGTTTATAATACACAATCTTCTGGACTTCCTGTGCGTGTCAGGATGTTTGCCATAACCCTTTCCCTCATATCAGTTCTACTAGCGGTTATGGGTATGGCTGTGTGATTGATTAGATTGATTGGTTTGGTTTATAATGCAATGTGATTGATTAGATTGATTGGTTTGGTTTATATTGCAGTGTGATTGATAGATTGGTTTGGTTTATAATGTAGTGTGATTGATTAGATTGATTGGTTTGGTTTATAATGCATTGTGATTGATAGATTGGTTTGGTTTATAATGCAGTGATTGATTAGATTGATTGGTTTGGTTTATAATGCATTGTGATTGATTTGATTGGCTTGGTTTATCATTCACAAAGGATATAGTGCTGGTGTATAATCGTGAGCCTTAATAGCTACACATCCATTTGAAGCTTGATATAACCTTTGCCCTAACCCTTTCACTCGTACCAGTATACATTAACCCCTTCAGTACCATGACGCATTTCCCTCATATTCTGGTTACCATTAGAAGAATTTCTTAGGAGGAATGGGCGTATATATTTGCTCATTTGTATATCTTTTTAATATATATATATATATTTTATTTTTAGTTTAAGTGAGATAGTTCGAAGCCTGTTAATTGCAGTTGGGCCCTAATTAAACTTAATAACATCGTTTAATAGTAGCCAAAATATAGAAGAAAAAAAACGTCGCCGGTACATAAGGGGTTAATACCATCTAAAATGTAAGGTATGGCCTCTCCCATATAAATATAATTTACATAAAATACGGGTCAATAAAACTTGCAAATATTTCCGCATGCACACTTCTCTCTCTCTCTCTCTCTCTCTCTCTCTCTCTCTCTCTCTCTCTCTCTCTCTCTCTCTCTCTCTTCATTATTCTGTTTGTCTTCTCAATAGTGCCTACTAATTATAGAATTAAAATCTGCCTCACACAGGCCACATGGTCTTCGTCAGTGCATCTATGTAACTATGGTACACTAAGTAACTCATTGTAGCTCCGACCCCCACCCACATACACACACTCTCTCTCTCTCTCACACTCTCTCTTTCTCTCTCACGTACACACACACACACAGACACTCACACTCTCTCTCACACACACACACACACTCTCCCTCTCTCACATACACACACACACTCTCTCTCTCATCCCCCCCCCCCACACACACACCAGAGCCTTAATCCCAAAAGCCACAAAGGGAATATAAAACGGGTCTTTTCATTCTGCTTCAGTCACTTCTTTAAAAACCCACCACACCACTCATAATAAAAGAACCCCCCACCACACCACTCATAAAAAAAGACCCCCCCCCCACTACACCACTCATAAACAAAACAAATCCATCACACCACTCATAAATAAAGACCCCCACCACACCACTCGTAAAAAATACCCTCCCCACCACACTACTCATAACAATAGAACCCCCACCACACCAATCATAAAAAAATAACCCCACTACACCACTCATAAAAAATAACCCCCCACCACACCACTCATAAAAAATAACCCCCCACCACACCACTCATAAAAAATCACCCACCACTCATAAAAAAATAACCCCACCACACCACTCATAAAAAAAGAACCCCCATCACACCACTCATAAAAAATAACCCCCCACCACACCACTCATAAAAAAATAACCCCACCACACCACTCATAAAAAAATAACCCCACCACACCACTCATAAAAAAGAACCCCCCATCACACCACTCATAAAAAGACCCCCACCACACCACTCATAAAAAAAGAACTCCCCACCACACCACTCATAAAAAAAGAACCCCCATCACACCACTCATAAAAAAGATCCCCACCACACCACTCATAAAAAAAGAACCCCCCACCACACCACTCATAAAAAAAGAACCCCTCATCACAGCACTCATAACAAATGAACCCCCCACCACACCACTCATAAACCCACCCACCCACCACACCACACATAAAAAAGGAACCCCCACCACACCACTCATAAAAAAGAACCCCCCCCACCACACCACTCATAACAAAATAACCCACCCACCCACCACACCACACATAAAAAAGGAACCCCCCCCCACCCCCACTCATAAAAAATGAACCCCCACACCACACCACTCATAACAAAAGAACCCCCCCCCACCCCACCACTCATAAAAAATGAACCCCCACACCACACCACTCAAAACAAAAAATTGAAAAAAGATAAAAATAATGGGTTGACAAGATAATAACGTAGAATTTTACAATCCAATACAGTCCTCCCGGAGCCCTAACGACTTAATTCTAGCGATTACGGAGAGGAAAGCTGAGTCGGGGGAAACATGACTGAGATTCATAGAGTTGCCAAGCCCACCACCACCAACCCTCTGCCCCCTGGAAAAAGAAGGAAGAGGTGATGAAGGTTAATGGGAAAAAGGAAAGTTAAGGGGAGGTTTTTAGTTTGTTCCCTAGACCTCCATCAAGCTTAAAAATACACCCCCAGCTGCACCTCCTTTCAAAATAAATTTGTAAATTTTTTCGGTAGAAAAGTTACAGGCAAGCTATCACTCAGCTGAATGAGGTGAAGCGTCTTATTTTCGCCAAGCTAATGAGGTGAAACTCTTTAAATCTCCAAACTAAATTTAGCGTGAAAGGGGTCTGGGTAGGCAATTTGTTTGTTTGAAGTAATTCTGGGAAGGCGTTTTTGTTACCCTAGGGAGCAAACTAAAATACATCCACACTCCTTCCACACTCTCCCCTTCCACCCACACAACACCCCTTCCACACACTCTCCCCTTCCACCCACACCCCTTCCACACACACTCCCCCCACCACCCACAAACGTTCGATACCCCCGATAAATTGACTTAGGGTGATCGGATTCGTCAATTTAAGGGTGTTAGTTCATAGACGAAAGGGCCCTCCCACCGCGCTCCTAACTCAGCCTGATGGGATCCCACACTTTAATGACAATAGTCTTTGGGGGTTTTACCGGGGGTGGGTGGGGGGGGATTGACGAGAGCTTTAAATCCTTCTCCTAACCCCCTTTTTTTCTGTGTATAAACCCCCTACACACATAAACAAAATGATGAAATAAATAAATAAATATATAAATTCTTTCAAGCGATAACTCCTCCACTGCCCCCCCCCCCCCCCTCCCTTCAAACTATAAGCACGCGCCCCGGACCCTTTCAAGCTAAAATTGGAAATTTTTCGTTAGCAAAATGTGCCGGCCAAAGAAACTGCAGGCTCGCTCTCGCTCGCCAGGACAAAAAATGACACCTCGTACATGGGGCGTAACATCGCATGATCCCCAAACTAATATGGGATGAAGTGTCTTAAAATCGCCACGCTAATGAGGTAAACACGTAGGGGGGGAGGGGACCAGAAAGACCACCCCAGGCCTGATTGGACCCCACCCCTTAATGACAGTATCCTCTGGGCGGGTCTAAGCGGGGGGGGGGGGGGGGGACTTACGGGGAAGGGTGGGATGGGGGTGATATAGGGAGGAGCATGGGTCTTAGCGTGGAGAGGGGGTGGATTTACGGGGGAGCAATTTCTTAGCGGGGTGGGAGGAGGGCTGAATTTACGGGGGGGGGGGGCATGGTCTTAGCGGAGTGGGGGGGGGGGGTTTTACAGGGGAGCGGGGGTGTCTTAGCGGAGGTAGGGGATAGGTATTTACGGGAGGAGGAGAGGGGGTCTTGGCGCATGTCTTAGCGGGATGGGGGATTAGTCCTTGATGGGGGGGAGGGGGGACGGGGAGGGAGGGATTTATGGGTGGAGCGGGGAGGTCTTAGCGGGGGGGGAGAGGGGGGGGGGCGATTACGGTGGAGCAGGGGTCTTGGCAGAGATAGGGGGGGGGGGGGTACGGGGGAGCGGTGAAGAATTGTCCTTCCTCTGCTGCCTTGGGTGGGTGGGTGACATACAGAGGGAGGTTCAATAAAGGGAGGTGGGTCGTTTTTCTAGACCCCCTTCTAACTCATTCTTAGCCCCATTGATTTTCAGATTTTACGATGTTTGCCCCATTAGTTTGTCAATTGTAAGACCTTTTGCTTAATGTCTTTGTCAATATTAAAACCTATCGTGCGTAGGTGTCGATTTTTTTCTTGGCGAACAATAGTGAGCCTATAAATTTGGAAGAACCGGTCTTTCTACCGAAAAATTTACAATACAATCTAGAAGGAGGATCTAATTAATATGTGTTTCAGTTTGATGGAGGCCTAGGGAAGAAACTAAAATAATAATAATAATATCTATCTATCTTTCTATCTATCTATATCTCTCTCTCTCTCTCTCTCTCTCTCTCTCTCTCTCTCTATATATATATATATATATATATATATATATATATATATATATATTAGAGAGAGAGAGAGAGAGAGAGAGAGAGAGAGAGAGAGAGAGAGAGAGAGAGAGAGAGAGAGAGAGCGAGAGCGAGAAAGAGAGAGAGTGATGAGGTGATATACTGTATACATGGTGAAGACATGTGTCAGGACGGTGGTGAGACACGCGGCTCTAGTCATCAGTATAGCTTCATTACCTTTATATATATATATATATATATATATATATATATATATTGTGTGTGTGTGTGTGTGTGTTTGTGTGTGTGTGTGAGAGTGTGAGTGACTGAGTGTTTGTTTGTATGTGTGTAAGTGTGTGTGTGTGTTTTTGTATGTGTGTGTGTATAAGTGTGTTTGTTTGTGTGTGTGTGTGTGTATATTAAGATCTTTCGTGCTATTTAGGTGGCGATTTTTTTTTCCTGGCGAAAAAGTGAGCCTGTAATTTTGGAAGAACCGGCCTTCGGTCTGGAAAATTTTCTACCGAAAAATGTACAAATTAATCTGGAAGGGGGATCTAATGGATGTTTTATAAAGTTTGTTGAACTTCTAGGAAGGAAACTATAAAAGATAATACAAAGATATGTAAAAGAGGGAATAAATACGCCCATCCCCCCTTAAATACGCCCATCCCCCCTTAAATCCTTTCCCGCCCGTGCCATAGACTGCTCCTGACCTAGGCTGCCTTTCGGTTCTTGGGGAGCTATTCCTCAATAAAGATTCTAAAACATATTAGGCTCTCAAAAGGAAAATGTGAGTTATATACCGCAGGTGTATGAACCAGGGTTACACGAGATTTGTATTATACATTTTGCGAGTACAGAATGTTCGACGTCAAGATCTCTCAACTTTTTATACGAATATAGTAACATTACAATATTAAGTTTCAATATTAGTTTTATAGCACAATTAATTACCAAACGGATAGTCAGCGACGATCACATAGTCTACGTAACCTTCTATGATTGTAATTATAGTCGATTAATTGACTACCTGCGAGTTTCAGGCTATACAGAAGTTGGAGCCGTAGACATTGATATTAAGCAGAATTACCAGCTACAATTCGGGTGTAGTACATTAACATTAAACCAAATTGATCATACTTTTTATCCATCAGAAACCCACAGTATTATTGCATTTATCTTTGATATCGATGTTTACGGCTCCAACTTCCTTATAGCCTGAAACTCGCAAGTGGTCAATTATAGGTGGGCCAATAATCTTGACCTATAACCTCGATAACTCATAAAGGGCTAGGGTAATCGAGCTAATGTTTCTACTATTTAGGTAGGGTTAACCAGGGAATAGGTGTGGATATTGTCAGCCCATTAGCTCCGGTCCTTTTTATGGTTTACAGAGGTTATGGTTCACTAA
>CM064575.1:4952689-5090189 GCA_032716605.1 Paralithodes platypus
AAGGTACTTAATAGTGTGGTAGGGCCTATAAAAGGTACTTAATAGTGTGGTAGGGCCTATAAAAGGTACTTAATAGTGTGGTAGGGCCTATAAGAGGTACTTAATAGTGTGGTAGGGCCTATAAAAGGTACTTAATAGTGTGGTAGGGCCTATAAAAGGTACTTATAGTGTGGTAGGGCCTATAAAAGGTACTTAATAGTGTGGTAGGGCCTATAAAAGGTACTTAATAGTGTGGTAGGGCCTATAAAAGGTACTTAATAGTGTGGTAGGGCCTATAAAAGGTACTTAATAGTGTGGTAGGGCCTATAAAAGGTACTTAATAGTGTGGTAGGGCCTATAAAAGGTACTTAATAGTGTGGTAGGGCCTATAAAAGGTACTTAATAGTGTGGTAGGGCCTATAAAAGGTACTTAATAGTGTGGTAGGGCCTATATAAGCTTTTCTAGGTCATTATGTAAGGGAGATTAATAGATTATTGAAGATAGAATGATTATACAGGAAGAGATGAGGTTGAGAAGAAGAAGGGGAGGTTTAAAGGGATAGAAAGGAATACAAAGGGAATCAAGCAACAACATACCTACTGGTCCTTACTAGGCTGCTTGTAAAACATAGAAAACAAAATGGAGGGAGTGGTGGGGTAGGGGGAAGGGTCTGTCTTGAAAATGGTAGGGGTAAGAGGGTATGCCTTGACAGTGGTGGGGGTAGGGGGAGCTGTCTTGCAAGTGGTGGGGGTGGAGGGGATGTCTTGAAATTGAGGGGGGGTGGGGGGCGGGCATCTTGAAAATAGGGGTGGGGGCGGGGCTGTCTTGAGAGTGGTGGGGGTAGGGGGGTGTCTTGTCTTGAAAATGGTAGGGGGAGGGGTGTCTTGAAAATGGTAGGGGGGGGGGGCCTGTTTTCATAATGGTGGGTGTGGGAGGCTGTCTTTTAAATGGTAGGGCTAGGGGGAAGAGACAGTAGAAAAACAGGAGGAGAAGAAGAAGGAGAAAAACAAAAGAAGACGGAAAGAAAAAAAAGTAAAGAGAAGAAGAGGAGGAGGAGGAAAAGGAGGGAGAAAGAGCAGGAGAAAGAGGAGAAGGAAGCGAGAGAAGAAGAAGAAGAAGAGTAGGCTAAGGATGAGAAGGAGGAGGAATACAAAGGAATACAAACGAGAACAAACTGCAACAGACCTAACGGTCCTTAAGGGGCAGTTTGGATATCTAAAACTACTAATCTATTGACTACGAGGTAGAGAATAGGATAGCAAAGAAGAAGGAGGAGGAGGAGGAGGAGGAGGAGGAGGAGGAGGAGGGGAAGGAGGAGGAACAGAAAGAAGAGGAAGAAAAGGAGGATAAGAGTATGAGAGGCTATGAGGAGGTACTCTTGATAACACATCCGCTGGGGTGGGCAATAATCCACCTTCCTGGGTCATCAGATTATGGTAGTTCAATATATCCTCCTTGTTGTACACTCCTTCATCTATCTTCCTTACTCTCTCTCTCTCTCTCTCTCTCTCTCTCTCTCTCTCTCTCAATATCCACCGCTCTTGATCCCTCCCGAGCAAAGTTACAGCGATCTCGATTAACTTACGATAGTCAGAGGTGTTCAAAATTATCGCCAAACTAATGAGGTGAAACGTCTTAAAATTTCCAAAGAAATGGAGATACAAAGGGAGAGAGAGAGAGAGAGAGAGAGAGAGAGAGAGAGAGAGTGAGAGTGAGTTAGAGAGAGAGAGAGAGAAATTCAAAGCCGGGTGCCCCAAATTAGTTTCATCGATGGCCAGACCTGTTTCAATATATGGTTCGAGTGTTAACATCGGCTTCTCTGACTAAGCACCCTTCTCATCTACGGCAGGGTTTATTGGTATATTGTGGGCCGCTCTACCCTTCAACTTAAAAGGGGGTAGAGGTTGGGGTGGGGGGGACCTAACGGGCGCTATATGCTAGAGTGGGTTAACCCTATTCGGACTGAGGGAGGTCATTTTGGATTTCCCTTTTTTAGCTCCATTTGTTTGGAAATTTTAAGACGTTTCACCTCATTAGTTTGGCGATAACAAGACGTTTCACTCCATTCAGGTGGCGATTTTATTTATTTATTTATTTTTTTGCTGGGAGGGCGATAGCGAGGTTGTAACTTAGAAAAAATCGGCTTTCAGCCTATTATATTTAAAACAGATTCAAATTTACCTTGAAAGGGGTCTGGGTGGGCATTTTCATTTCATTTTTTTTTTTTTTTTTTTTAAGGAAGTTTGGGAAGGCGTCTTTGTTAGCCTAGGGGACAAACTAACATAAATTGCTAGAAAATGGCAAAAAGCATGCAAAATCCTCAATTAAAATTAATCAAAATATCATAATAACCCCCTAAACGTTGAACCAGATGGTGCTGTACATTTGCCCGGCAAAGATCGACGCTGGTTCGAACCCCTCTGGAGCCAGTAGAGTGTGTGGGGAGGCTACTCACATGTTAACCCTTTGAAGATTATGACTCATTTTGACAGTTTGTTTGGGCTATCATTAGAAGATTTTAGACAGTTTAGGAAGGATCTGTGGGCATAATAAGGGTGAAGACTATCCTAATTAACCCCCTGACATCCATGTACCCTTCCTAATCTGAATAAAATCGTTTAATAATAGACAGAAAACAGACAAGAAAGGCGTCATCGGATCTTCCAAGGGTAAACGCATAGTCAGAAAAAAAAAATATATATAAATAAATGCTATTACTCCTATTTTCTGTTTCACGTCCATTACCTTGTCTCGGTTCAAACCCTGCGACAGATCCCACTAACCTTCATCGTTTTCTTCTTCTTCTTCACCAGACTAGATCTAAGGTATAACTGGTTTAATTATTTTCTTTGAAGAAGAATCCTTTCACCAACCTTGAATAATGCCCTGTCATTCCTTCCAAGCAATTAGGCATGACAGGCCTAATTGTTATGTTTATTAGGCATGACAGGCCTAATTGTTATGTTTATTAGGCATGACAGGCCTAATTGTTATGTTTATTAGGCATGACAGGCCTAATTGTTATGTTTATTTTGATGTTTTTGTTTTTTTGTTTTGTTTTTGCATTGGAATCCATTTCGTCACCAATCACCTCACGATCCGTAGTAAACTATATACCCTTATACTATAGCATTGGAACTATCTCCCTGAATCCATCTTCCCCTCATCCTATGACTTAAATTGCTTCAAACTCCGTGTGTCCAGGAATTTTGGCTCGAACATTCCTTGATTTTGGCCCTGTCACTCCTCAACTCTGAGGGAGGCACTCGTCACAGGCAGTTCTGCCTTTTGTCTTCCTCATTCAAGTAGGAAAACAATATATATAAAAAATAGACGTATATTTGGTGTTTTGTATAGGACTTTTAATCAACAATCACTACTACTACTACTACTACTACTACTACTACTACTGCTACTACTAATATTACAACAACAACAACTACAACTACTCTTACTACTCTCTCGATCCATTTTTAATATGTGCCCCATTTTCTTTGTTAGTAATATATCCGTGCATCTCCACTCAAACGTTTTCTTTATTCTATTATAATTATTTTTTAATTATTCACATAGACTGTATACATTTTGTTTTCACCGGCGCACGGGGCGGTATCATCAGGTATCATCAGCCCTCCAGACACACTCCGAAACGGCCACAACCAGAACGGCTACAACCATAACAGCCACAACCAGAACGTCTACAATCAAAAGGGCCACAGACCGTTAACCCTTTGAGTACCAGCGACGTGTGTTATCTTTTACGCAGTTTTAGAAGGATCTGTGGTAGCAAAAATGGCTAAGTGAGATAGTTCGAAGCTTGTTAATCTCTGGGGGCCCTTATTCAACTGGATAAAATCGTCTAATTGTAGCCAGAATATAGTTGAAGAATGTCGCCGGTATAGAAGGGGTTAAGAGTGTGGCCGTTTAGGGGGCCGTTTAGGAGCGCGTTTAGAAGGTCGTTTAGGAGGCCGTTTACGAGGGCGTTTTGACCTACTTCCGTATCGTCAGGTAGCATCGGCCCTTCATGCTCTCACTCAAGGGTCACTATTATGGGGACCTGGTCTTGGAGGGGGGGTTACTAAATGAAAACAGAAAATACTTGACCTGGTTCGATCCCAGCCAAGGCGGACATTTAGTGGGTGTGATAGTACGTCCTAGCATGTTTCACATGTTCGCACCCAGTCGAGAGACACCTCGACGACGTATACAGACTAATAACACACATAACAAAGCCACTCCAACAGCTTCCTCTCTCTCCACCACTTCTTCTCCCCTCTCTACACTCTTCAGAAATATAGTAAAAGTAGAAAGTAGCTACGAGGTGCCGTTGTAAATGCTTATCCCTCAATACCTTCACCTGACATGACTGCTAGAGCCGTTCCCAACATTCGCTAGATAGCAAATAAATGTAAGAAAATCTCTAGACTAATTCCACGATCTCTAGGAAAGGGTTTACCATGCCTGAATCTCTGTGATATCGCTAAGAATATCGCAGTTACCAAATTAAAACAGAAATTACCGCTTGATCCGATCTCAGCAGTCGCTAGATAGTACATATATGTATGTCAATCATTAGGATAATAATAATAATAATAATAATAATAATAAGAATTCTTAAAGCTAGCGCATGCTAAGCCAGCTAAGGATAGCCCAATAAGGCCGATTAGGCGTATTTCCATTGGGGTCCTGTACTACTATCCCATCCCCTTGCTCATGAGGGACGGTGACGACTCAGTCTTTGTGAAAAATCTTTAATGCGCCGAGCATGGGCGCGATTCTGGGACCTTCTGGGTGGAAGTCCAAGACGCTAGTCACTACACCAGCGAGCCGCTGGTGTGGTGCGTGTGTGTGTGTGTGTAGAGAGAGAGAGAGACTAGTGCCTGCCATATGTGTGTGTGAGAGAAAGACTAGTGCATGACATGTGTGTATGTTTGTGTGTGCATATGAGAGTATTGTGCATGACAGCTGTTAGGATGTGTTGAGAAGGAGTTGTTGTGTGTGTGTGTGTGTGTGTGTGTGTGTGTGTGTCTGTCTCTGTGTGTGTATGTTTGTGTGTGCATATGATAGTATTGTGCATGACAGCTGTTAGGTTGTGTTGAGAAGGAGTTGTTGATAAGACCACCTATTGATCTTTGTGGGTGTGGGTGTGTGCCTGTTTTGTGCCTGTTTGTGTGTGTGTGTGTGTGTGTGTGTATATATATATATATATATATATATATATATATATACAGTATATTTGTGTATATATATATATAATATATATATATATATATATAATATATATATATATATATATATATATTATTATATATATCTATATATATATATATATATATATATATATATATACTGTATATATATATGCAGTATATATATATATTTGTGTGTGCGTGTGTGTGTGTGTGTGTGTGAGTGAGAGAGAGAGTGTTCGATGTGTGTGAGTGTGTAAAGAGAAAGATAGGATTTGTGTGTGTGAGAGAGAGAGAGAGAGAGAGATTGAGAGAGAGAGAGAGAGAGCATATAAATAATGTGTTTTTGTTCTGGAAGAGGACACAGATGGGAGGAGGTGAGGATGCAAAAGTGTGCGTAAACAAATCTTTCACACACACACACACACACACACACGAACAAACAAACAAGCACTAATTCCAAAGAGAACGACAACATGTAGTCTTTGGCCACGTATAATTAACAACGCATTTGGCTCAGTTTTGTCGCTTGTCACAGCTGGTTTATCATCTGTTTTCCGTTGGTTGTTGTTGTTGTTTTCTTATTTTCGTTGTCGTTGTCCTTCAGTATGATTGTGAGAGTTAGTGTACAATATCAAGAGAGAGAGAGAGAGAGAGAGAGAGAGAGAGACAGATATGCAGGTGAGAATGAGGGCAAATACAAACGTATATTTATGCTACAGTAGACACACAGATCTTACGATCCGTGCGAGGTGGCCAGGAATTAATGTGTTCTCTTCAACTGAAAACAGTGTTAATTTCTGCCAGGTTCTCTTATCAGTAGTAATGTTCTTCTCTAAACCATCTTCTGTAAGGTATGAGTCTATTTTTGTGTAAATGTTGATTGAGAGAGAGAGAGAGAGAGAGAGAGAGAGAGAGAGAGAGAGAGAGAGAGAGAGAGAGAGAGAGGGAGAAGTATGTGTGAGAGAAAGAGCTGTGAGGCGAAAGGGGAGAAGAGAAGGCGGAAACAGAAAACGTGATGAGAATGACCGAGTGTTGAAGAGAGAGAGAGAGAGAGAGAGAGAGAGAGAGAGAGAGAGAGAGAGAGAGAGAGAGAGCCAGCGTAGCCTATACGATGCGCTGAAAAAGCAATATCCTCCTCCAATCCATTTCATGCAGCACCAACTCCGGAATTGACCTCTTTATCGTTGTTGTTGATACCCCCTTGACCCCCTCTCCTGACCTGACCACCCCTATACCGTACACACACACGTACATACAAATACACACACACCATACACATAGACTCACACACACACATAAATACATATATACATTAACACATAGCCCCTTCACACACATACATACTCATACACATTGCCTCTTCACACAGGACAACACACGCTCACACAACACAACACACATACATTCACTCACAGCCCCTTCTCACACATACATACTTATAAACATTGCCTCTTCACACAGGGCAACACAAGCTCACACACTCAAACACACATCAACCTTAGACCTCACTCGGACGTACTAGGTGACTTCAGTTACCTACACACACACACACACACACACACCATTATTTTGTATTTGTGCATCAATTGTCTAATTTATTTATTTATTTTAATATCCGCTCAGGTTAGTGATACTGTTCCAGGAGTATCAACATGGATATATTTATATATTTACATTATATTGCTTTTTTGCTGTTTTTGTTTTAGTAAATCGCAGTATTAGACATTTATATTGGCATTTTTATACGAATAGCTGCCGGGTGAAAAAAACAAAACAAAAACAGACATTATGGTATGAATATAATTTAGAAGATCCGATGACGCGTTTCTTTTCTGTTTTCTAGTTATTATTAGGCGATTTTATTCAGATTAGAAAAGGTATATGGAAGTCAGAGTGTTAATTGAGATAGTTCGTACCCTCATCATTCCCACAGACCCTTCCCAAGCTGTATGCATTCGTCTAATAATAGCAAATATATGGACATAATGCGTCATAATCTTCAATGTTTTGATACACTTTCTGAATGTCGGACTAATTTTCAAAATGTGTGTGTGAGAGAGAGAGAGAGAGAAAGTGTGTGTGTGTGTGTGTGTGTGTGTGTGTGTGTGTGAGTGAGAGAGAATATGGAGATAGAAAAGATATATTATATGGTGGGATGAAGAATACAAATGAAAATGGAGAATCGCCGATTACGAGGAACGATAGTTATATATATATAAATAGATATACCGTATATATGTTAATATATATATAAATATATATATATATATATATGGTGTATATATATATATATATATATATGTATATATATATAATATATATATATATATAATATATATATTATATATATATATATGTATACAGTATATATTATTTATCATAATTGAAAGAGAAGGTGAGAAATAGAAGCAAGAAAAGAAAATATATGAAATAAACCTTACTGAACATATGAAGGATAACACTAGACAGATATCTGGAGAAATAGGAACGAACGAATGATGGTTGAAGTAAAGTAAGAGAGTAGAGTAAGCTGATTAGAGGAAGAGCGAGTTGAGCAATAAGAAGTAAAGTCAAAGATAAAAAATAAGCAACGAAAGAAAATATATAAATAACCGTACTGCACACATGAAGGATAATATGATAGAGATAATCTGTGGGACCACCGCAAAAGGCCCGCTCCCCTAACTGGCAACACTTCCACCCCGTCCAGGAACCAATGAGGCAGGAAATGATGACCAACGATAACCATTAATGTTACTCCTCAATTACTATACCTCCACTTTATTAACTTACTAGTGTTTCTATGCTATTTTATTAACTTACTTTAACATTTATTAAGGTTCGTCTTGTGGGTTATTTGATATCTTGTTTATTAAGGTTCGTCTTGTGGGTTATTTGATATCTTGTTTAGTTATTATAGAAGGTTTCTCTTGTTTTTTTAAATTTTCGAGCAATGTATTTTAGTTTGTCCTCTAACAAAAACGTCTTTCCAGGCTCCCTTTAAACTAAAAAAATGCCCACCCAGATCCCCTTCAAGCTAAATTTGTACATTTTTCGATAGAAAAATGTTGGCCGAAGGCCGATCTCTTCTAATTTACAGGCTCGCCATCGCTCGCCCGGAAAAACCCCCCACCTGAATTATCGTCTTATTATGCAGCTTAGGAAGGATCTGTGGTAGTTAATGGGGTTGAATGGGACTGTTCGAAGCCTTAGAGCCTTTCTAATCTTTTTTTTTTTTTTTTTTTTTACTATTATTCAATTATTGTATTCAGATTAGGAAGAGTATATGGGAGTAGGAGGGTTAATTGAGATAGTATTTGCCTTAATTGTATTAAATCGTCTGATGATAAACAGAATAAAACGGTCAAAATGCGTCATAATCTACTAAGGGTTTTAAGTCCCCGGGCGCCATATTGTTTCTGACTCCCGGGCGCCCCCTTATGTCGCTACTCTGTATATATAGGCACCCTACTTAAGTCCCCGGGCACCATATTGTTTCTGACTCCCGGGCCCCCTTATGTCGCTACTCTGTATATATAGGCACTCTATCATTCAAGTCCCCGGGTGCCATATTGTTTCTGACTCCCGGGCGCCCCCTTATGTCGCTACTCTGTATATATAGGCACTCTACTTAAGTCCCCGGGCACCATATTGTTTCTGACTCCCGGGCCCCCTTCTGTCGCAACTCTGTATATATAGGCACTCTACATAAGTCCCTGGGCGCCATATTGTTTCTGACTCCCAGGCCCCCTCATGTCGCTACTCTGTATATATAGGTACTCTACTTAAGTCCCCGGGCACCATATTATTTCTGACTCCCGGGCCCCCTTCTGTCGCTACTCTGTATATATAGGCACTCTACTTAAGTCCCCGGGCACCATATTGTTTCTGACTCCCGGGCCCCCTTCTGTCGCTACTCTGTATATATAGGCACTCTACCATTCAAGTCCCCGGGCTCCATATTGTTTCTGACTCCCGGGCCCCCTCATATGTCGCTACTCTGTATATATAGGCACTCTACCATTCAATTCCCCGGGCACCATATTCTGACTCCCGGGCCCCCTTCTGTTGCTGGTGGCCTATTTCTGCGTACGTACCGGTATTTCATAATTTTTGTTTTCGGTTAGGATAGGCTATAACCCCTGGTGGCCTATTTCTGTTTATATAAACATAAAATTGTTTTCGGTTCGGCTATCACTGCGTATTCAAATTTAATTTTGTTTTGTTTTAATTTTCGGTTATCACCGCTGATAACCTATTTGTGTGTATTTCAAATTTTTTGTTTTCGGTTAGGCCTATTTAAGTAAGTGAAGTGTGTTTAAAGTGAGTTTAGTGTTTTTAAAGTGAGTTAAGTGTTTTTAAAGTGAGTTTAGTGTTTTTAAAGTGAGTTTAGTGTTTTTAAAGTGAGTTTAGTGTTTTTAAGTGAGTGAAGTGATCTGAAGAAAGTGATCGTCACCATGCCTCGTGCCTGTACGAACTGCGCCGGTAGGTTTGGTGCTTCCATGTTTGCTCCTGCCGATCCACAAGTCTGCCGACTCTGCCAGGAACGAGAGGATTTGACAGCAAAATTGGATGAAGCCCACAACAAGATCAACGCCCTCACCAGGAAGCTGGAATCACTCCAAGAGTTTGTAACACTCAACGTTGGAGTATCACTAACTCCAATTGTTTCAACTCCAGCATCCACCACCGCCCCAACGTCATCTGCCAACAATCCAACACCTGCAGTAGACACTGCAGCAGATGCTTCTGACGAACCTGAGCCGACATCAAACCAGGACAGCCGCCCTGTTCACCTTAGTCTCTCCCCCATTCCTCGTGCAAGAAGCCTGCTAGCACGAACAGTACCAACCCCTCGCCCCCGTTCTAACCACTCCTCTCCCCGACCTGTACATAGAGTCCCGCCACCACAGGTTTCCGGATTTACACCAGTGAGGAACGGTGCACGGCCAACGCAGAAAAGGTCTCATCTACCAGTCACAATGTCAAACAGATTTGAGATATTGGTAGAGATGGAAGACGAACCAGAAGAGACCAGGCTCGTTGGGGATTCCATCCTACGAGGACAGGTCGAAGAGTTCTGCGACAGAGTCCCAAATCAACGAAAAAGATTTGCATCCCAGGAGCTGGACTGGACGACATTGTGGAAGCCTTCGAAGATACCACAAAGGATGCAAATGAAAATACCCTTTTTGTCATCCATGCTGGTTCAAATGACGTCATGCGCACCAGATCCGAAGAGTTGATGGAGAAATATCGCAAGATGATCCAGCACTACAAAAACAAGTCAAGGAATATCATCATCTCAGGCATTCTCCCCAAGATCGACGCACCTGATAAATTCTACGACAAGGCCTTCAGCACAAATAGCCGACTAAAATATTTGTGTCTGAGGGAAGAAGTTGAATTCATCAACCTCTGGGACAACTTCTACAACCAGCCTACTCTGTTCCGCAAGGATGGCACTCATCTAAACCTTGTGGGTTCAGCACGCATGGGTCGTCTCCTACACGAAGCAGTCCGCAGCCATGGATCAAAAAACGCCATCAGAAGAAGCAGCAGTGACATAAATCATCCAACGCCAAGAAAAAAACAGAGGCAACCGAGGACCACCAGCAATAAGGACCGAAGACAGCGAGGACCGAGGACAGCCATGAACATAAATGTAGATCCGACAAGAACCAAAAATATTATTAAAGAGCGTTCCGTGAGTTCTAAAATAACAAATTTAAAGGTTTTCTATGCAAACGCTCGTAGCATACACAATAAATTTTCAGATTTAGAGGAGCTAGTGTTTACAGAAAATTATGATGTGATTGGCATAACAGAATCTTGGCTCAATACAGAAGATAGAGAATTTTTAGCAGAGTATTCACTTCCCGGTTATGTAATTTTGAGAAGAGCCGAATAAATCGAAATGGAGGTGGCGTTTTACTTTATATCAAAGAAAGTCTTAACCCTACCCTCTTGTCAAAACCTCAAATTGTGAACGTCGACGCAACTCTTGTGCTAATAAAGAATAATAAAGGTACACAAATATACTTGCATTAATATACAGACCTCCAGCTCAATCAGTGCAAACTGAACCGAATTTTTATGAACAATTGCAGATGTAAGTAACTCACAAGATACCGTAATTTTTGGCGACTTTAATTTATCTGTGACCAAGTGGGGCGATACTTCACACTCCGGACATGACTTGTATACGAATTTGCAAGAGAGTTCGCTTTATCAATTGTTCGAACGCCGACCCGTGGTAATAACGTTCTTGACATTGTACTTGCAACAAAAGAAGAATTAATATAGAATTTGAATGTTGGTGATGAATTCAGTAACAGCGATCATCGTACGATAACTTTCACTTTAAAGTTTACTAGTAACGAACCAAATAGTATCTTCGAAAAAGTCCCTAATTTCAAGAAAGCAAACTTCCATAAACTTAGAGCTATGTTTAAAGAAACTGACTGGAGCTTTTTAATTAACAATAATGACATAAATACATCTTGGAAGTTATTCGAAACCACTTACCTAAAAGCAGTGCAAGACTGCATACCATCGAAAATACGGCGTCCAGGCCATAATAATAAGCCCAAATGGTGGAATAAAGATATTTCAAACTGCCTGCTTGCTAAAAAATTTGCTAATGATAGATTAAAATCCTCACAAAATGACGAAGAACGGCTGAAATTTGTAGAGCTACGACGCAAAGCCAAAAAGTTAATTAAGCAAAGTAAAAAGACCTTAGAGTTACATATTGCGAATCAAAGTAAAACAAACCCGAAAGAATTCTATAGTTATATCAGAAAGAAAAAAGTAGTCACTTCAACTGTTGGACCGTTAGTCGATGAAAATGGAGAATACACCAAAGACGAAGTACAAATGAGTAATGCCCTCAATACCTTCTTTGCATCAGTTTTTACAACAGAAGACCTCAGTGATATCCCTACACCATCGCCGATTCAGATTGATAATTCAGATGTTCTAAGCAATATCACCGTTACAGAGAGAGAAGTATTGAATTGTTTAGATAAACTCAAGGTAAATAAAACGCCTGGACCTGATACAATCTCGCCTAGAGTTCTGAAGGAAGCTAAGGATGAGCTCTCCAAACCACTGACATTACTATTCAATAAATCCTTGCAGTCTGGAACTATGCCTGATCAGTGGAAGCTAGCCAACGTAACACCGATATTCAAAAAAGGCAGCAAATCCCTACCCAGTAACTATCGTCCAATTAGCTTAACCTCAGTTGTATGTAAAATGCTAGAAACGGTCATACGAGACAGACTCGTAAATCACTTAGAGGAAAATAACATACTTAAAGATACTCAACACGGCTTTCGTAAAAAACGTTCCTGTTTAACAAACCTCTTAGACTTCTTCCACGATATCCTCAACCTCTACGATGAGAGTAAAGCTGTAGATATTATATACCTTGATTTTCAAAAGGCCTTTGACAAAGTTCCCCACAAACGTTTACTGCTAAAACTAAAAGCGCATGGAATACAAGACGGTGTGTTGAAATGGATAGAAAATTGGCTCAGCGACAGAAAGCAAAGAGTAGTCATAAACGGTAAGGCATCTAAATGGACCAATGTAAGTAGCGGGGTACCCCAGGGATCGGTACTAGGACCAATTCTCTTTCTAATTTACATCAACGACATAGATGAGGGCCTCACCTGTACAATCTCAAAATTTGCTGACGATACAAAATTGCAAATAGCGTACTCTCAAAAGAACAAGTTGACGATATGCAACACAATCTAGATAAATTGTCATGTTGGGCCCAAATTTGGCAAATGAGTTTCAATGCGGATAAATGTAAAGTACTACATATCGGATACCTAAATGAGAAAGAAAACTATTCGATGAATGGCACTCAGCTTAAGAATGTAAACAGAGAAACCGATCTGGGAGTAACAATATCGAGTAACCTAAAACCGAGTCAACAATGTTCAGAAGTTGTTAAGAAGGCAAACAAAATAATTGGCTTTATAGGCAGGTCATTTGAGCATAAATCCAAAGAAGTTATCCTAACCCTTTACAATTCCTTAGTCCGCTCTCTTCTGGAATACTGCGTTCAATCCTGGTGCCCTTATTACCAAAAAGATATAAACAAGCTAGAACGAGTTCAACGTAGAGTTACCAAAATGATACCTAGCCTAAAGAACAAACCATACGAAGAGCATCTTAGAGAATTAAATCTATTTCCTTTAACCCAGCGCAGATTAAGAGGTGACTTAATTCAAGTGTTCAAAATCATCAAAGGCATCGACAATATGAACTGTAGTAAGTACTTCACTATCGACCAATCTAATTACACACGGGGAAACGGTTGCAAAATTATTGGTAAATCTTTTAACTCACACGAATCTAAGAATTTCTTCTTCAATCGAGTTGTCAACTTGTGGAATGGGCTTCCCCGAAACGTTATAGACTGCATCACCGTTGATTCATTTAAACTCCGCCTAGACAAATATCTCGCTTCAAACCCGCGACTGACTGCGTTTGTAAATGAATAACTTTATTTTATCCCCCCCTCAGTTACTAACCCATCTGTCCCCTACTAACTTCCTAATCCTGCCACGGACATTAGTTCCAGGGCAGTAATTCCCTTTCCAATGTTCCCTTACCCACTCTAAACCACTGTTTGGACACTTGATCCTCAGTGTTTTGGAGGACAAGCAACCTAGAAGGGTCACTAGATCTGTTGTTGCTTGATTTCCTTTGTACTCCTTTGTACTTTGTACTCTGTATATATAGGCACTCTGCCATTCAAGTCCAAGGGCGCCATATTGTTTCTGACTCCCGGGACCCCTCATATGTCACTACTCTGTATATATAGGCACTCTACTTAAGTCCCCGGGCACCATATTGTTTCTGACTCCCGGGCCCCCTTATGTCGCTACTCTGTATATAAAGGCACTCTACCTTTCAAGTCCCCGGGCGCCATGTTGTTTCTGACTCTCCATATGTCGCTACTCTGTATATATAGGCACTCTAGTTACTATGTTGTGTCTCGGAGGCGGGGGGTGAAATTAGCTGCCCTTAACCCGTTCAGTACCAGGGACGTCCTTTTCATCACATTCTGGCAAATATTAGACGATATTATTCAGCTTAGGAAGGACCTCTAGCAATAATAAGGCTTCCAACTATCTCAAGCAACCCTTTTAACTACCACAGATCCTTCCTAAGCTGCATAATATCGTCTAAGTATAGCTAGATTAAAATATAACACACGTCGCTGGTACTAAAAAGGTTAAACTACCTTCAGGATAGGAACACCGTGTTGGGGTTTTGTGGTGTGTGTGTGTGTGTGTGTGTGTGTGTGTGTGTGTGGTGTGTGTGTATGGGTGTGTGTGTGTGTGTGTTTGTGGTGTGTGTGTGTATGTGTGTGTGTGTGTGTATGAATGGGTGTGTGTGTGTGTGTTTGTGGTGTGTGTGTGTATGTATGGGTGTGTGTTTGTGGTGTGTGTGTGTATTGGTGTGTGTGTGTGTGTGTGTTTGTGGTGTGTGTGTGTGTATGTATGTGTGTGTGTGTGTGTTTGTGGTGTGTGTGTGTATGGGTGTGTGTGTGTGAGTGTGTGTTTGTGGTGTGTGTGTGTATGTATGGGTGTGTGTGTGTTTGTGGTGTGTGTGTGTGTGTGTGTATGTATGGGTGTGTGTGTTTGTGGTGTGTGTGTGTGTGTGTATGGGTGTGTGTGTGTGTGTGTTTGTGGTGTGTGTGTGTGTGTGTATGGGTGTGTTTGTGGTGTGTGTGTGTGTGTGTGTGTGTGTGTGTGTGTGTGTGTGTATGTATGGGTGTGTGTGTGTGTGTTTGTGGTGTGTGTGTGTGTGTATGGGTGTGTGTGTTTGTGGTGTGTGTGTGTGTGTATGGGTGTGTGTGTGTGTGTGTATGGGTGTGTGTGTGTGTGTTTGTGGTGTGTGTGTGTGTATGTATGGGTGTGTGTGTGTGTGTTTGTGGTGTGTGTGTGTGTGTGTGTATGTATGGGTGTGTGTGTGTGTTTGTGGTGTGTGTGTGTATGTGTGTGTGTGTGTGTGTGTGTTTGTGGTGTGTGTGTGTGTGTATGGGTGTGTGTGTGTGTGTTTGTGGTGTGTGTGTGTGTGTGTGTTTGTGGTGTGTGTGTGTGTGGTTTTATTTTCTATGTGGATGAGGGAGACAAAAGGCCAAACTGCCTGTGACTAGTGCCTCCCCCAGAGTTCCGGTACCGGCCATTTCGTTCGTGAGTCTTTTTGTCCTCATTTAGTTGTTTCTGCATAATTCTTGTTTATCTAAGTTAGGTGTTTTGTGGAACGAGTGTTAACCCTTTCTGTACCGCGACGTCTTTTAAATTTTCTTTTAGCTATATTTAGAGGACTTTGTGGAGTTTAAGAAGGATCTGTGGTAGTAAGAAGGGTTAAGTGAGATAGTTCGAAGCCTTTTAATAGCTGGTGACCCTTTTGAAACTGGATAAAATCGCCTATTATTAGCCAGAACAGAGTTAAAAGGGCGTCGCCGGTACAGAAGGGGTTAAATAACGTTTATAGAAAGCCATCCTTATAACTCGTTGTAACACTCCCGCTTCCCCAGTGGTCAATGAACCATGTGGTGGTCAGGGGGGAGGGGCGGGGTGGAGGGGTCACAGGGGCCACCACCACAAATGACCTCAGACAGGGACAGTGCCAGTCAGGGTCACATTCAGGTTAAAGTAACAAGATAAGTTAAGTTACAGGGGTTTTTTCTGGACCCCCTCCTTCCTCATTTTTAGCCCAATTAGCTTGGAGATTACAAGACGTTTGTCCGATTAGATTTGAGATTTTGAGACATTCGCCCTATTAGTTTGGCGATTTTAAGATCTTTCGTGCCATTTAGGTGTCGAGGTTTTTCCAGGCAAACGAAAGCAAGCCTGCAATTCGGGAGGAATCGGCCTTTGGCCAAGGTATCGTTCTACCCAAAAAATGCACAAATGTGTCTCGATTTTGTTTTGTTTTAAAGCTTGATGGAGGTCTAGGGAGAAATATATATATATGATTTAATTAATTAATATTTAAGTCAATAAGCTAATGAATACAAATCTGGCTTTCTGTATCGGGGTGTCCATGGGAAGATGAGTGAGGCGAGTCAGAGCACGAGAAAGGGTTTGACACCACATATAATGGGTAATCAATATAGGGAAGGGTAATATGAGGTGGTATATATGGTAACTCCTGCTGTACCGGCGACGTCTTTTTAACCCCTTCTGTACCTGTGATGTCCCTTTCGTTATATTCTGGCAACTATTAGATGATTGTATTCAGTTTAAAACGGGTCTCCAGCAATTAACAGGCTTCGAACTATCTCCCTCACCCCTCTTGACAACCACAGATCCTTCTTAAGCTGCACAAAATCGTCTAAATGTAACAAGAATAAATGAAAAAGACGTCGCCGGTACGGAAGAGGTTAAGGGGACAGGGGTGATTTGTTTGGTCTATTTATTTATTTATTCGTGTATTTTTTAGTTTCTTCGCTAGACCTACATCAAGCTTATAGACTATATACACCCCCTAGACCCCACATTCAATATATATGTGTACATTTGTCGATAGACAAATGTCCCGTGTGTGTTTGTGTGTGTGTGCGTGTGTGCTTTTGTGTGTGTGTGTGTGTATTTATGTGCGTGTGTGTATGTTTTTTTGTTTAAGCTTGAAGGGGGTCTAGGGGGCCAACTAACGAGAAGACCAGGAAAGACACATCAGACCACCAGACCACAGGAGAAGGGTTGACATCAGCCCCCATAATGGACAATCAATACATGGATAGGGAAGAGGCGGTAGGATAACATGACAGAGGGTTGATGAATTAGAGAGAGAGAGAGAGAGAGAGAGAGAGAGAGAGAGAGAGAGAGAGAGAGAGAGAGAGAGAGAGAGAGAGAGATAGAGAGAGAGAGAGAGATTTAACGTTTCACCTGCATTTCTCCTCCTGTAGCCCCAATTGAAAGAGAGAGAGAGAGAGAGAGAGAGAGAGAGTTTACGTTTCACCTGCATTTCTCTTCCTGTAGCCCCAATTGAGAGAGAGAGAGAGAGAGAGAGAGAGAGAGAGAGAGAGAGAGAGAGAGAGAGAGAGAGAGAGAGAGAAAAAAAACAATGACACCTGAATGGCACGCAAGGTTTTAAATTTGACAAATATATGGGGCAAAAGCTCTTCAGATCGCCAAACTAAAGGGACATACACGAAGGAAAAGGAGTCAAGAAAGAACCCCCCCCAAAAAAAAATAAAAAATAAAATAAAAATAATGTAGAAATCGAATAGTCTTGAAACCTAATTATTCTCCTTGCAGGTTGGGTCTGAAAAGTGAGCGAGAGTACGAAAAGAGAAACGCCCTCCCCAAAAATGCGTAGGGTCTTAATAATGTGGAGGCTGAAGTTCGAAGTCCGTGGGAATGATAATAATGAAGTAAATCTATAAATCTTAGGGTCGGACACTGCACATTTCGCGTGTGTAATTTAGAACTCATGAATTGTTAGTTAAAATAGGACTTAAGAGGCTATCAACCCTTCTGGATTATTAAGCCAGCACACTGTAAGCCAACAATAGCGTCAGGACTGGAGCCCCTTTTCGATAACTCCAGTCCCTTTGAAATGTTGCGCAAAATGGTCAGTACACACTTATTACGAATTACCGTGTACTCTCTAGGACATAAATAGCGGCCTTAAGTTTTCGAAGCAATCTCAAAAGTAATGGGGCTAAACATAAGGCCGAAGGTGAGCCAGAAAAAAAAATCAACCATCGAAATCCCCTTCTTACGACCTATAAGTTCAATATTTCACGGCGGATGTCCCCGTCAGTAGGGAGGGCATAGAGAGGGGCGACACCACATCAATGGATCACGGCGGATGTCCCCGTCAGTAGGGAGGGCATAGAGAGGGGCGACACCACATCAATGGAACTATAACGTACTACCACCGGAACAACAACAACAACAACAACAACAACAATAATAATAATAACAACAACAACAACAGCGAATATATAGGGCCGTAATAAGGGGTTCTATATACGCTGTCGAGGGTCTGTGTGTGTGTGTGTGTGTGTGGGTGTATCTTGGTTGTGTAAGTGTATATTGTATGTGTGTTTACTGTGTATGTGTGCGTGTGTGTGTGTGTGTATTTATGTGTGTGCGTGTGTGTATGTCTATGTGTTTTGTATGTGTGTGTGTTTCTTGTATATGTGTGATTTTGTTTTGTATGTGTGTGTATGTGTGTGTGTATGTGTATATGTATGTATTTATGTCTGTATATATCTACAGTATATATGTGTGTGTGTTATACAAAAACAGTTTATCTTAGTACAATCAGAGCTATATGAAACAGATACAATTACCTTATGAACTATGGAGCCTTGCCTAACTTTGCCACCACAGTAATAATCAGGCACTTTGAGATAAAAACACAAACCTTATTACAAATGTACAGTTGCCACATAAATTTGCATAAACTCCGTGATTTTATGTATGGAAGGAACATTAGGAGGCTTGAAATAAATGTAGATTTTGTTATGCTGTAAATTAATATGACCAATTAACGTTTTCTTAGCAACGTATTCTTGCTAGTCAATCACACCACAGAGTTTCCTTCCATAAATAGAGTCACGGATTGAGGATTAATGTAAATCAATATAACCAAGTGTACAGTATATTATACTGTATATATATACTGTATATACCCAGTTGTCGGAGTTAATCAGGTAAATACGGGAGCTACCGAGGGGGGAGGGGGTCTTAGGTCAGAAGTCACGGGGGCGGCAGGAAAACCAACACCACAACTCACTTACAACAACCAGGGAGGAACACGGAGAAATATATAAAGATCCACAGAGAGAGAGAGAGAGTGAGAGAGAGAGAGAGAGAGAGAGAGAGAGAGAGAGAGAGAGAGAGCTAGTGTGTGTGTATGTGTGTGTGTGTATATGAGAGAGAGAGAGAGAGAGAGAGAGAGAGAGAGAGAGAGAGAGAGAGAGAGAGAGAGAGAGAGAGAGAGAGAGAGAGAGAGAGAGAGAAGATTTTCACTTAAGGGTTAATTTTTCTGTACCCCCATCTCCTTCCTGATTAGCACCATTAAGTTTGAGATTTTAAGACGTTCGTCCCATTAGTTTGTTGATTTTAAGACAATTCACCCCATTTCTGTAAATTTTAAGACCTTTCGTGCCATTCAGGAGTAAAAAAAAATCTGGGCGAGCGATAGCGAGCCTCTAATTTAGGAAGAACCAGCCTTCGGCCAAACATTTTTCTACCGAAAAATGTACAAATTGATTTTGTTTTCTTTGTTTTGCTAGACGTTGTAATTCCCGTGAAGGGGTGGCCATGAACATTAGTTTAGAAGTAAAGTTCGTTGATAACAAAATATGGATTGTATTAGAAAAGAGTGCATACAGAACACGGCAGGAGGTATTCAACATGGCTGATTAACAGGTGGACTTGTCCAGAACCTATAGAGTGGTTGTGTGTGTATGCCCCCCCCCCCCCCCCCCACACACACCCACAGTGTTTAGCTTCACCTTCCACCCCACCGCCCATATATATATATATATATATATATATATATATATATATATATATACCAACTGTATCTGTCGACTTTTACAAACAAAAGGAGAAAATGACTCCACACTAATATATGTTGGTTCAAAAACGGTTCAGTTACACGTGTTAAAAACCTGCATGCAATTTAATTAAACGCCATCTAATATTTATGTTACTATGGAAACCGTAATATTAACAGCATCCAAGGACAAAAACAAAACAAAATAGAGTAATTTGTGGGAGGGCCATGGAGTGTGAATGCGTCCCTCTGAGTCGGCCTCCACAAAGAGAACTGCTTTACCTGCGATATTTTCATGAATGGCGAGTTACACCTGGCTCTCACACTTCTTAAGAGAAGGTTTGTATTTTGTTCTGTATCCCCTTCTCCCTCATGCTTAGCCCCTTCAGTTTCAGATTTTAAGACTTTCGGCCCATTAGTTTTGGGATTTTAAGACCTTTCGCTCGATTTCTTTGCCAACATTACCTTTCGTGCCATTTAGGTGTCGATTTTTTTTCCTGGCGAGCGATAGCGAGCCTGTAGCATAGAAGGAGAGAGAGAGAGAGAGAGAGAGAGAGAGAGAGAGAGAGAGAGAGAGAGAGAGAAAGAGCATAGAACAAGAAAAGCCTTCGTCCAGCACATTATTCTACCGAAAAGTGTAAAATCATGAAGCGTTTTGACAGTTTATTCTGGCTATCATTAAACGATTTTATACAGCTTAGGAAGGGTCTGGGGGAATTAAAAGTGTTAAGACTCTATCAACTAACCCTCAGACTTCCATACACCCTTCCTAATCTAAAATATAATCTTCTAATATTGATAGCAGAGACTTTATCAATTAACCCTCTGACTTCCACACACCCTTCCTAATCTAAATACAATCTTCTAATAATGATAGCAGAGACTTTATCAATTAATTAAACCTCAGACTTCCCTTTGTTATTCAGAGGGTTTATTGAGGTCGTATTTACCCCTATGAGTCCTGGAGGTAGATAGATTATTAGCTGAAGAAAATCGTCTCATGGTGGTAAGCGGGATATGATGGAAATTACGACACGGTGGTGAAGTGGGTTATACAAACTGATCAACCTATTTCACCACACGCTTAGGTTACCAATATGGATGAAGGTTGATAAAGAAGGCTATCCACACTCCTCTTATAGAAGGCGGTGTTACATTAACCATATTTTAAGGTTAAGGGAGCCCACCTCGCTTGTTTTCTCTTTCTCTCCCTCTCTCTTTGGCTTGTATCCATTCGGCCCCATTTAGCCTACTCGTTTTAAAACGTTTACCCCCATCCAGGTGTCAATATTTTCCTGGCGAGCGGTAGCAAGCCAGCATATATATATTTTTGTTTTGACAGCAAGCTGAATATGTACATTTTTCGATAGAAAAATTTCTCCGGCGAAGCCGGATTTCTCCATACAATGCTGGTTCGCTATCGCTCGCCAGGAAGAAATCGACACCTGGATGGGGATAAACGTCTTAAAACAGTTGGCTGAATGGGGCCGAATGGATACAAGCCAGGTAAAGAGAGAATACGAGAGAAAGATAAAAACAAGCCGGTGACCCCCTTAACATAAGGTTACCACTCTCTAAGGTAAACAATATGGCTGCTGGTATAAACATAAGGTTACCACTCACTAAGGTAAACAATATGGCTGCTGGTATAAACACAGGGCTACCACTCTCTAAGGTCAACAATATGGCTGCTGGTATAAACATAAGGCTAAGGTAAACAATATGGCTGCTGGTATAAACACAAGGTTATCACTCTCTAAGGTCAACAATATGGCTGCTGCTATAAACACAAGGTTACCACTCTCTAATGTAAACAATATGGCTGCTGGTATAAACACAATAAGGCTCCTACAGAAGGGGGGGGGGGGGGTTTCGGCAGGGGGTTAGCCGATCAATAGAATCGGTTCAAAATAGACGACGGACCTCCTCTCCTCCAAAACCGCCGCGTCAGGAGAATTTTGGGTCCTGGGGGGGGGGGGGGCCCCCCCCCGGCGGGCTGGTGGTGGTGGTGTGGGGCGAGGGGCTGCGGCGGCGGCTTGCCAAGGCGCGCGCTCTCTCTCTCTCTCTCTCTCGCCAGCTCTCTCTTGCTCTCTCTCTCTCTCTCTCTCTCTCTTGTTCGTTCTTGGTCATGGTCACTCTCTTATCTATTTTCTCTCGTTCTCTGGTAATCTTGTTTTTGATTTCTCAATCAAAGTCATTCTCTATTTTATTCTCTCTCTCTCTCTCTCTCTCTCTCTCTCGTTCTCTTCATATTAGGTTTTCTCGTATTTCTTCGTCTTGCTTTCATTTTTTTTGTCTATGCTCTCTCTCTCTCTCCCAATAACCACCATTACGTAATTTGTCATCAATTTCTGGTTACCATTAGACGATTATCTGTAACATACAATCTAACTCCACGACTCAAATGGGTAAATACGAGCTCAATAAACCCTCATAACAACAGAGGTCCTTCTTAAACTTCATAAAACCATCTAGTTTCAGCCAGACTATAAGGACAAAAGCCATCATGGTGCTGAAGGGGTTAAGGGGAGAGTGGACGTTTTTTTATTGGTCTATTAATTCATGTATTCATTTATTTTTATTGGTCTATTAATTCATGTATTCATTTATTTTTTTAGTTTCCTCGCTAGACCTCCATCAAGCTTAGAAAAACACCCCCTAGACCCCCCCCCCTTCAAGATAAATTTGTACATATTTCGATAGAATCATTTCCCGCCCGAAGGCCGTTTACTCTTAAAATTACAGGCTCGCTCTCGCTCGCCAGGAAAAAAATTGACACCTAAATGGCACGAAAGGTCTTACAATTGACAACGGGATGGGGCGAAATATATTAAAATCGCCAAACTAATGGGCCGAACGTCATGAAATCGGAAAACTAATGGGGCTAAGCATGAGGAAGAAGGGGGACCAGAAAAGCGGCCCATCTCTCCCCTTACGAGAGAGTTTCAGTGATATGGTCCGAACACTCTGTAATGCTTTAAGGGAGCCCACATAGTTTTGTTCTCTCTTTCTCTCCCTCTCTCTTTGGCTTGTATCCATTCGGCCCCATTCAGCCTACTGTTTTAAGACGTTTACCCCCATCCAGGTGTCCATATTTTTCTGGTGAGCGGGAGCGAGCCAGCATATATATATATTTGTTTTGACAGCAAGCTAAACTTTTACATTTTTCGATAGAAAAATGTATCGGATTTCTCCATACAATGCCTGGCGAGCGATACGACACCTGGATGGGGATAAACGTCTTAAAACAGTTGGCTGAATGGGGCCGAATGGATACAAGCCAGGGAAAGAGAGAAAAGGAGAGAAAGATATAAAAAAAAAACGGTGACCCCCCTTAACGCTATTAAATATGAAATCTTGTTCTCTTCTATTCTACCTGAAACAAACTTATCTGTATTCATAACAATTGTGAATACATCTTCAGCGGAACAGACCCAGAGGAGAGTAGATAATATATTGCACACTCTGCAATGAGAATAATGCACTATTTCATGTTTTCACCAACCAACTTCACTTCTAAACTCAATTAATGAAATCAACAAATACATGCGGCACTCCAAGGACTCGAACCTAGGATACTCACACCGAAATTCCGCGCATTTATGTATTAACGGTATCCAGACAATACATTACTTTACATATCTATGACTTAGCTACACTTTCTCCAAAACTATACCACAATTGCTTAATTAGAGATACTAACCATTCCTTGTACCTCTTTCTCTCTCTCTCTCTCTCTCTATCTCTATCTTTTCACATATACACTCACTCTCACTCTCATTCACTCATTCACACACACTCTCTCTCTATCTATATATTATCTCTGTGTCTCTCTCTCTCTCTCTCACGTTCGTTTTAATTACAAACTCCCTCTATTCTTTATCACGCTAAGTCAAAACTAATTTATCTTTAAACACTGCATGGTTGTGTCATAACACACTCTCTCTCTCTCTCTCTCTCTCTGGCTCACTTCCCTCTCTCTCATCCATTATTTCTACGTTACTCATCTCTCTCTCTCTCTCTCTCTCTCTCACTGGCTCACTTCCCTCTCTCTCATCCATTATTTCTACGTTACTCATCTCTCTCTCTCTCTCTCTCTATCACTGTTCCCTCTCTCTCATCCATTATTCTACGGTTACTCATCTCTCTCTCTCTTCTCAGTGGCTCACTTCCCTCTCTCATCCATTATTTCTACGTTACTCATCTCTCTCTCTCTCTCTCACTGGCTCACTTCCCTCTCTCTCATCCATTATTTCTACGTTACTCATCTCTCTCTCTCTCTCTCACTGGCTCACTTCCCTCTCTCTCATCCATTATTTCTACGTTACTCATCTCTCTCTCTCTCTCTCTCTCTCACTGGCTCACTTCCCTCTCTCTCATCCATTTTTCTCTACGTTACTCTCTCTCTCTCTCTCTCTCACTCGGCTCACTTTCCCTCTCTCTCATCCATAGTTTTCTACGTTACTCATCTCTCTCTCTCTCTCTCTCACTGGCTCACTTCCCTCTCTCTCATCCATTATTTCTACGTTACTCATCTCTCTCTCTCTCTCTTTCTCTCACTGGGCTCACTTCCCTCTCTCTCATCCATTATTTCTACGTTACTCATCTCTCTCTATCTCTCTCTCACTGGCTCATTCACTCTCTCTTTCATCCATTATTTCTACGTTACTCATCTCTCTCTCTCTCTCACTGGCTCACTTCCCTCTCTCTCATCCATTATTTCTACGTTACTCATCTCTCTCTCTCTCTCACTGGCTCACTTCCCTCTCTCTCATCCATTATTTCTACGTTACTCATCTCTCTCTCTCTCTCTCACTGGCTCACTTCCCTCTCTCTCATCCATTATTTCTACGTTACTCATCTCTCTCTCTCTCTCTCATTATGACCCTTTTTGACTCGTTGCTCTGCTTTAACATTATCTGTTCCGACGTCTTGGGGGTTATTATGATATTTTGTATAATAGATATTGAGGATTTTGCTTGCTTTTGTCATTTTCGAGCAGTGTATTTTAGTTTGTCCTCAAGGCTAACAAATCCACCTTCCCATATTCCTTTCAACAAAAAAATGCCCACCGACACCCCTGAAAGCCTAATCTGTAAATTTTTCGATAGAAAAATATCCCGGCCGAAGCCCGATTTCTTCTTAGTCCCAGGGTTTCTATCGCTCGCTCAGCAAAAAATCAAAGCCTGAATAGGATGAAGCATCTTACCAGTGTTAAACTAATGCGGTGAAGCGTCTTAAAATCTTCAAAGTAATGGAGTTAAACAGGAGAGTTAAGAAAGGCCCCCCTCGGACCAAATAGGATTACTGGGACCAATAAGAATCATGAATTACGTAAAAAATCGACACAGTGGCTTTCGTAAAAATCCACCCTTTTCGTGTGTAAGAGTGTACAACATGGTGGATATAATATCAAGACCGAGGTAGCTGGATTCTCCCTGTAGAAGACACCCACTAACCCCCCCCCCCCCCTCTTGACCAGGGGCGGGGGGAGAGGCCCTTGTGGTGGCTGGGGGTAAGGGCGAGACTTGCTTGCTGCCTGCACACGGAGGAGAGAGAGAGAGAGAGAGAGAGAGAGAGAGAGAGAGAGAGAGAGAGAGAGAGAGAGAGAGAGAGAGGTGGGGGGATGGAGAGTGAGAGTAAAAGAAGAAGGGTGGCCAGAGAACAGGAAGAGAAAAATACTTTGGCAGGAAGGATATACAGTATATATATATATATATATATATATATATATATATATATATATATATATATATATATATATATAGATATATATGTATATTATATATATATATATATATATACTGTATCTATATATAATTTATATATAATTATATATTATATATATATAATATATATATATATACTTATTTATATATATATATGTCTTATACTGTATATATATAATATATATATAGTATTATATATATATATATATATATATATTATATATATTATATTATATGTGTGTGTGTTTTTTTTATCTATGTGAATGAGGGAGACAAAAGGCAGAACTGCCTGCAGCGAGTGCCTCCCCCAGAGTTGAAAGAGTGACATGGCCAAAATTAAGGGACGTTCGAGCTAAAATGCCTGGACACACGGAGTTTGAAGCAATTTAAGTCATAGGAAGGGGGAAAGACTGATCCTGGGAGAGAGTTCCAGAGCTCAGCAGTTGAATAGAAGAAAGTCTGAGAATAGCGTTTCGCTCTTGGGTTGGAGAGTTTCACAGAGTAGGGGTTGGATTGTGTTACAAGACGGGTACTACGTACCCTACGTAGAGGAGGTGGTATACACTGGGAAAGCTCCGAGGTACACTGATTATTGTAGTACCGATAGAATAGTGAGAGATGCAACATTGCGGCGAAGAGAGAGAGAGAGATTGCAGAGAGTTGGTGAGTGGACGGGAGTTAATGATATGAAAGGCTTTCCTTTCTACTTTGTCTAGGAGGGCGGTGTGAGAGGAACCTCCCCACACATGTGAACAATACTCAATACAAGGACGCACTGTGCCCCTGAATAGAACAAGAAGCTGTGCAGGGGCAAAGAACCCCTTGAGGCGGTTGAGCACACCCAGCTTCTGGGAAGCTGCCTTAGCAAGACTGGTAATATGGTCCTTCCAATTGAGGGCAGAAGAAAAAGAGACACCAAGAATATTTAGAGAAGATGAAGGATTGATTTTTGTAGTGTTGTGTGTGTGTGTGTTTGAAAGTGATTTATGTGTTATGTATGTGTATATATGTGCAAGAGAGAGAGAGAGAGAGATAGATACAGAGAGAGAGAGAGAGAGAGAGAGAGAGAGAGAGAGAGAGAGAGAGAGAGAGAGAGAGAGAGAGATAGATACAGAGAGAGAGAGAGAGAGATTGAGTGAGTGAGTGAAAAAGAGTATGAGACAGTGTAGGAGTAAGATAGAAAGGTAGCGAACACCCCCCCCCACCACCACTACTACCACTACAACCAGCACCACCACTATCACTACCACGACCACCACCACCACTACCAGTACCACTACAACCACCACCGCCACCATCCACTACCACCACCACCACCCCCACAATCAACACCTCCACCACCACCACCTCCACTACCACTACCACCACCACTACTACCACTACAACCACCACCACCACCACCACCACCCCCACAATCAACACCTCCACCACCACCGTTGTTCCATTGCTCAAGTCATTTCTCCGAGGTTGTCTAGGCAGAGCTAATTTATACAAACCCTGATATTATTCAACACATTCCACATTATCCTGGACGCCCTGCCACAACACCATGTACAGTCACTCACATAAGTTCTGTATGCGTGTGTGTGTATGTGTATGTGTGTGTGTGTGTGTGTGTGTGTGTGTGTGTGTGTGTGTGTGTGTATATATGTGTGTCCAGTTAACTCCCAGTAACTAGGTCTGTCAATCAAGGTACTGCAAGTCATTATAAACTGCATCAACCTGCATCCTATCACTGACTTAGGGGGAGGTTTGACTTTATCCTCCACCCCCTTCTCCCTCATGTGTAAATCCCTTAATTTTGAGATATAAAGAGGTTTACCCCATTAGTGTGTCGATTAGTGTGTCGATTTATGCGTGTTTAGTATGTGTTTTTGTTTAGTTCGTATATGTAGTATCTCTATATATTTTTAGTTCGTATATGTAGTATCTCTATATATTTAGTTCGTATATGTAGTATCTCTATATATTTAGTTCGTATATGTAGTATCTCTATATATTTAGTTCGTATATGTAGTATCTCTATATATTTTTAGTATATAAGTATATTATGTGTTTTAGATTGTATGTTTAATGATTACATATATATATATATATATATATATATATATATATATATATATATATATATACAGGTATTTATCCTTTCCTTTTTCTCTTTCTCTTGTCTATTTTCTTGCTCTCTTCTCTTCTGTCTCTTCTCCACCTCTCTCTTCTTTCTCCACCTCTCTCTTCTTTCTCCACCTCTCTCTTCTTTCTCCACCTCTCTCTTCTTCTCTCTCTCCTTCATTGCACCTTCACCTAAAAGAACAAGAACAAATAAACATAGTGATTTAAAATAATTCCAATGGCAGAATTATGCATGTAAATATATTACAGTATATTTATATATACTGAAAATAATGCTAAGGTCACGCATTATTATCATATTATTATTATTATTATATATATATACTGTATATATATATATATATATTTTTTTTTTAATCTTCTACCAATCTTCTTAAGCAAACATCCCAAAGACCCTCATCGAGATATATTTTTTTTTAATTTTGGGGTTCTATTCCTCAATCTGTATAGCCTTCATCCTACGACTTGAGCTCCTTCAAGCTCCGTGTGTCTAGCCTTTTGACTCCACCGTACCTTTAATTTGCTTCTCTATCACAAGGTCAATTTTAATCGACACTCGTTACAGGCAGCTTTATATTTCATCTCCTCAAGGGGAGACTGGCCGTTTGTTTGGTCTATTAATTAATTTATTCATATATTTTTTTTAGGTTCCTCCCTAGACCTTCAAGCTTAGAAAAATACCCCCTAGACCCCCCTTCAACATAAATTTGTAAATTTTTCCGTAGAAAAATGTACCGGCCAAAGGCCGGTTCCTCTTAAAATTGTAGGCTCGCTATCGCTCGCCAGGAAATAATCGACACCTAAATGGCACGAAAGGTCTTAACATTGACAACGAAATGGGGCGAAAGGTGTTAAAATCGCCAAACTAATGGGCCGAACGTCTTATAATCTCAAAACTAGTGGGGCTAAACATTAGGGAGAAGGGGGTCCAGAAAAACGTATTTTTTTTATCTTTCTCTCCTTTTTACCTCTTACCCTGGCTTGTATCCATTCGGCCCCATTCAGCCAACTGCTTTAAGACGTTTATCCCCATCCAGGTGTCGATTTCTTCCTGGCGAACGATAGCGAGCCAACATTGTATGGAGAAATCCGGCTTCGCCGGAGAAATTTTTCTATCGAAAAATTTACAAATTTAGCTTGCTGTCAAAACAAAAATATATAAATGATGGCTCGCTACCGCTTGCCAGGAAAATATTGACACCTGGCTGGGGGTAAACGTCTGAAAACAGTAGGCTGAATGGGGCCGAATGGATACAAGCCAAAGAGTCTTTTTTTTTTTTTTTTTTTTTTTTCTTTTTTTTTTTTCTATGTGATTGAGGGAGGCAAAAGGCATAACTGCCTATAGCGAGTGCCTCCCCCATAGTTGAAAGAGTGACAGGGCCAAAATCAAGGGACGTTCGAGCCAAAATGCCTGGACACACGGAGTTTGAAGCAATTTAAGTCATAGGAAGCGGGAAAAACTGATTCTGGGAGAGAGTTCCAGAGCTCAGCTGTTGAGTAGAAGAAAGTTTGAGAGTAACGTTTCACTCTTGGGTTGGAGAGTTGCACAGAGTAGGGGTGGGATTGAGTTGCAAGACGGGTACCACGTGCCCTACGTAAAGGAGGTGGTATGCACTGGGATGGCTCTGAGGAACACTGATTATTATAGTAGCGATAGAATAGCGAGAGAGATGCAACATTGCGGCGGAGAGAGAGAGATTGCAGAGAGTTGGTGAGTGGACGGGAGTTAATGATACGAAAGGCCTTCCTTTCAACCTTGTCTAGGAGAGCGGTGTGAGAGGAACCTCCCCACACATGTGAACAATACTCAATACAAGGGCGCACTATGCCCCTGTACAGAGCAAGAAGCTGTGCAGGGGAAAAGAACCCCCTAAGGCGGTTGAGCACACCCAGCTTCTGGGAGGCTGCCTTAGCAAGACTGGTAATATGGTCCTTCCAAATGAGAGCAGAAGAAAAGAGACACCAAGAATATTGAGAGAAGATGAAGGGTTGATTTTTGTATTGTTGAAGAATAAGGGATAGTCCGCTGGGAGATCCTGACGGGTAGATAGATGGAGAAATTGGGTTTTGGAAGCATTAAAGTTAACAAGGTTTTCTCTGCCCCAATTGGAAATAGTATTTAGATCAGAATTTAAGAGTTGTATGGCTTCATTACGTTTGTCGTTGAGGGATTGCTGGCTGGGGCGTTCTGAAAAAGTAATGGAGTAGTGTAAGGTTGAGTCTTCTGCGTATGAATGGATGGGAATTAAGGTACAGTTAAGGAGATCATTTATAAAAATTAGAAAGAGAATAGGAGATAGGACAGAGCCCTGAGGAACACTGGAGTTTATAGGGTGAGGAAGTGAAAAATGGCCGTCCACAACCGCGGCTATGGAACGGCCGGAAAAGAAATTAGAGACAAAGGCACAGATGGAGGGATAGAAACCGAAGGAGGGTAATTTAGAAATTAAAGATTTATGCCAGACTCTATCGAAGGCTTTCGATATGTCTAGTGCAATAGAAAAAGTCTCACCGAAGTCCCGAAAGGATGATGACCAAGAGTTAGTAAGATATGAAAGAAGGTCACCAGTAGAGCGACCCTTAAGGAAGCCATACTGGCGATCTGGGAGCAGATTATGAGAAGAGAAATGCTTAAGAAATTTGGAAGCAAGAATAGTTTCAAAAACTTTAGAAAGACAAGAAATGAGAGCAATTGGAGATAGTTGGAGGGTTGAGAGCGGTCACCCTTCTTTGGGACAGGTTGAATGTGAGCAAACTTCCAGCATGAAGGGAAGACGTTAAAGGATAGACAGAGACGAAAGAATTTGCCTAGGCAGGGAGTCAGCACGGAAGCACAGTTTTTGAGAACAACAGGAGGAACACCGTCCGGACCGTACGCCTTATTAGTGTTAAGCCCAGAGAGGGTAGAAAGTACATCTTTTGAAGAGATTAGGATATTAGGCATACGTAAGAGAGAGGAGGGCGGAGAGGGAGGAATAGCACCGGATTCATCCAAGGTGGAGTTTCTAGCAAAAGTTTGAGCGAAGAGTTTAGCTTTGTCAGAGGAAGAAGTGATGGTTGTGCCATCAGAGTGGGAAAGGGGAGGGAAAGACGAGGAAGAGAAATTGTTGGAGAGGTTTTTGGCTAGATGCCAGAAAGCTTGGGAAGAGCTAGAGTTGGATAGTTCAGTGCATTTATTATTGATGAAAGAGTGTTTGGCAAGTCGAAGAACAGATTTGGCTTGATTCCGGGCAGAAACATATGAAGAATGAGAGTCTTGAGTTTTAAGGCGTCGGTACCGTTTGAATGCTTCCTCCTTATTGCGGACAGCAGTAGAACAGGGTGTGAGTAAACCAAGATTTTTTAGCATAGTCTGAGAGAAAGAGAATGGAATGTATGCTTCCATGCCCGATAGGATTACCTCGGTAATGCGTTCAGCACTCTCCGAGGGTCCTCGACCACGGAAGCAGAAATCATTCCATGGGAAATCAAAGAAATACTGCCGAAGAGCCTCCCAGTCGGCAGCGCCAAAGTGCCACAAGCGCCGCCGGCTAGGAGGATCGGGTGGCCGTACTGGAGAGATAGGACAGGTGACAGAGATAAGTTTATGGTCGGAGGAGCCCAAAGGAGAGAAAAGATCGACAGTATAAGAAGAAGGGTTAGAAGTTAGAAACAGGTCAAGAATGTTGGGCCGATCTCCGATGCGATCCGGGATACGGGTGGGTTGCTGAACTAACTGCTCTAGGTCATTTAGGATAGAAAAGACGTAGGCTTGTTCACCAGGTGGATCAGTAGTGTGAGAGGAGAGCCATTGGCGGTGGTAAACGTTGAAATCTCCTAAGATGGAGATTTCTGAGAAAGGAGAAATGGATAGAATGTGTTCCACTGTAGAGTTTAGATAGTCAAAGAATTTGGGAAAGTTGGTAGAGTTAGGGGAAAGATAGACAGCACAGAAATATTTAGTAAGAGAATGACAGGAAAGTTTGAGCCATAAAGTTGAGAATTCAGAGGAGTCGAATTCGGGAACACGAGAGCAAGTGAGTTTGTTGTGCACATATGGACAACATCTGCCTTTGGCTTTGAAACTAGGATAGAGAAAGTAGGAGGATACAGAGAAGGGGCTGCTGGATGTTGCTACAGACACCTGAGTTTCGGTGAGGAAGAGAAGATCAGGTTTGTAGGAGGAGAGATGGTGCTCAATAGAGTGAAAGTTAGAGGAAAGTCCACGAATGTTGCAGAAATTAATATAAAGAGTAACAGGCCAAGGTCCAGGTAATTGTGTGGGGTCGTCAGGGGATGGTTGGTCGGGTGTGGGGGCATTTATGGTCCCTCCCCCTGGGGACTCCGAGGCTGGGCTAGATTTTTTTTTTTTTTTTTTTTTTTTTTTTTTTTTTTTTTTTGGTGTGGAGGAATGAAGTGTGGTGTGCATGTTTAGTGTAGTGAAGTGGATAGGAGGAGGAAGTGTTTGTGAGAGCTAGCTGGATTGCTCTCAGTGTAAATGAGGCACAAAGAAAATCAGTAAGAGAGGCCAAGCAAATGAAACAGGAGTTCCAGCGACTCTTTATCACATGCCTATAACCTCACCATATAATCTGTACCATATCACAACTTTCACTTTCCTAATATCATATCTCGTCATCTTTATCATATCACAAATTTCTTATAAAAATATTGTGGTAAATATTGATCAATGTGGCTTTTAATGCCCTTCAGCCGTCTAGACACTCGACCTGTCTCATATTTTACCTGTGTCTGGGTCCTTATCTTAACCCTTTCTGTACCAGCGACGCGACTGTGTTCTGGCTGTTATTAGAAGATTTTATGCAGCTTAGGAAGGACCTCTAGCCATAATAAGGCTTCAAACTATCTCAACCAACCCTTTTAACTACCACAAATCCTTTCCAAGCTGCATACTATCGTCTAAATATAGCTAGAAGAAAAGATACCACACGTCGCTGGTACTCAAAGGGTTAACCCCTTCTGTACCTGCGAAGTCTTGATTCTGGCTGCTACTAGAAGATTTTATCCAGCTTAAAAAAGGCCTCACACCATTCACAGGCTTTGAACTATCTCACTTGACCCTTTTTTACTGCCACTGATCCTTCTTAAACTGCACAAAATCGGCTACTTATTGCTAGGGTATAAATTAAATGATGTCGCCGATACAGAAGGGGTTAAGCGTTGCACTGGCTCTTAGATCATGTATGTCTGTCTGTTATCATTAGTAGCAGCGAAGTCGTTATAATCGGTATCATCAAACTCATTAATTACCAGCATCATAGCCATCATTTTTGTTATTAATATCATCATCATCATCATCATTACTATCACTTGATATTATTCACCAACTTCAACATCACCATCATCGTTATTACCACCATCATAACCATCATTTCCCTTAATATCAACAGCATCATCATCAGCTTCAACATCATCATCATCATCATCATTATCATTGTTACCACCATCATAACCATCATTTCTCATAGTATCAGCATCATCATCACCATCATTTCTCATAGTATCAGCATCATCATCATCACAATCAGCATCACCATCATCATCACCATCATCATAACCATCATTTCCATTATCATCATCATCATCATCATCATCATCATCATCATCATTGCTAGGGGTCTCTGCAACACTGGCTATCTCTCAAGAGGGTCTGGGGTGGTCCTTAGCAACTTACTGTATATAAGGGGAGATTGCCACCTGAGGGATATTTTTTGGACCTCTTTCTCTCTCATGTTTAGCCCCATTGTTTTTGAGATTTTAAGACGTTCGCTCCATTAGTTTGGCAATTTTTTTAACTTTCGCCCCATTTTTTTCAATTTTAAGACCTTTCGTGCCATTTACGTGTCGATTTTTTCCTGGCGAGCGATAGCGAGCCTCTAATTTAAGAGGAACCGGCCTTTGGCCGGGAAATTTTTCTACCGAAAAATGTACAAATTTATCTTGAAAGGGGGTCTAGGGGGTGTAATTATAAGCTTGATGGAGGTCTAGGAACAAACTAGAAACCTTCCCTTAATGTTGTTGTACTGTCAAACTAGAAACCTTCCCTTAATGTTGTTGTACTGTCAAACTAGAAACCTTCCCTTAATGTTGTTGTACTGTCAAACTAGAAACCTTCCCTTAATGTTGTTGTACTGTCAAACTAGAAACCTTCCCTTAATGTTGTTGTACTGTCAAACTAGAAACCTTCCCTTAATGTTGTTGTACTGTCAAACTAGAAACCTTCCCTTAATGTTGTTGTACTGTCAAACTAGAAACCTTCCCTTAATGTTGTTGTACTGTCAAACTAGAAACCTTCCCTTAATGTTGTTGTACTGTCAAACTAGAAACCTTCCCTTAATGTTGTTGTACTGTCAAACTAGAAACCTTCCCTTAATGTTGTTGTACTGTCAAACTAGAAACCTTCCCTTAATGTTGTTGTACTGTCAAACTAGAAACCTTCCCTTAATGTTGTTGTACTGTCAAACTAGAAACCTTCCCTTAATGTTGTTGTACTGTCAAACTAGAAACCTTCCCTTAATGTTGTTGTACTGTCAAACTAGAAACCTTCCCTTAATGTTGTTGTACTGTCAACAATGCATATATACCTCTTAACCCCTTCTGTACCGGTGACGTCTTTTCGATTTTATTGTCGCTATGCTAAGACGATTTTGCGCAGCTTAAGAAGTATCTGTGGTAGTGTAAAAAGGGTTAAGCCCCATTTGTTTTGAGATTATATGACGTTCGCCCCATTAGTTTGGCGATTTTAACACCTTTCGCCCCATTTCGTTGTAAATTTTAAGACCTTTCGTGCCATTTAGGTGTCGATTTTTCCTGGCGAGCGATCGGGGCCAGGGTGAGAGAGGGCAGCGGGGGAGGGGATCATCAGTCCACGTCCAGGCCACCTCGCCAGCACCAAGAAGAACAAGTAGTACAGTAAAAGAGACAGACAGCATTGTTAACCCCTTCTGTACCGACGCCGTTCTTTTTACTTTATTATGGCTACTATTAAACGATTTTAGTCAGTTTAAAAAGGGCCTCCATCAATGAACAGACTTCTGACTATCTCACTTAACCCTTTTTACTACCACAGATCCTTCTTAAACTGCCCAAAATCGTCTAAATATAGCCAGAATATAACCACAAAGATGTCGCCGGTATAGAAGGGGTTAAAGAAGGGGTTAAGGTGTGTTGTCTTACCTTGAGTCGCATCCCGTAGATTTCCCTGGAGAGGGTTAATTGATGAATGTCGCCACGCGCTGTCACGGCCAATATAGAACACCTTATAACTGCAACTAAACTCATTATGATTATTATTATTTGTACTTAATTTTGTTATTTATTTAATAATTTATTTTTATTTGTTATTATTATCAGTAGTTTTGTTTGTACACATATATATATACAGTATACAAACAAAAATACTGAGTTTCTATTTTCATTTGGTGACCGTTCTCAGATTTTGTTTATAGATTTTAGACATCTGATTTCAAAAATATATGACATTGAATTACTTTGATCAGTGATTGTTTTGAATAATAACACAGTTTAATGTTTGTGTTAATATTATGCAAATTAGTATATATACTGTATATATATATATACAGTATAGTGAATTGAGAAATGTAAAAAATGTCATCTAAGCATAAATCAACATATTGCATAAATATAATAGGGCAAAGAAAGGAATGAATATCTGTATATCTTTATTAATTCATGTTGACCCAGTCCACATGTACAGCCAGCCTTATTATTTGTTCTATGGCCCAACACTATAACAGTTACTTCCGTTGTCAATACCTCGGTAATAATTCACGATCACCAGTACCTTCATCTACATACACACTCTGCCACCTTTAAAACAACTTTATACTTCACCCTCCCCCAAAAATTACCCTGAAATATTTTGATCCTCATATTTCATCCCCCCAAAATACCCTGAAACATTTTGATCCTTGTATTTCACCCAAAAAAATTACCCTGAAACATTTTGATCCTTATATTTCACCCCAAAAGTTTAACTGATACATTGTTATCCTTATTTTTCGCCCCAAAACATTATCCTGAAATACTTTTATCCTTATAATTCGCCCCCAAAATTACCCTGAAACATTTTGATCACCCCCTTTCGATTCTCCAAATCAGTTTCCTTGTGCATCTCTATATATCATTGTGCAACATTATCAACACGTTTAGCAACATTAATAACATTGTGGTAGCATTATCCATACCTCTATAACATTTCCAAAACCTTCTAATTCATCTATAGCATTATCATTTTCTCATACATAGCATTTCCTAAAACTATGCCAACATCACTTCGGCTTTTCTACACGACATAACATTACCGAAACACATCCAATTCTTCTTTCTCGAGGCTGACCAAAAGCCTTAAAGATACAGCTGATTAAGGACATAGGACAATTATATAATACTTCCAATTGTTTTTGTTGTCTTAATCCTTTGACATGGGTTTGTACAAAAACACTATTTACAGAACCAACACATTGTACTTGTTGTGTGTCTTAGGGAGCGGTATAGTGATAGTGGTAGTGGTGGTGGTGGGGTGAGGGCATTAACTGATGGAGTGTTTGATTTTGTAGTGTGTCTGTTATATTTTGTAATCGCCAGTTGGAGATGCAAATGTGGTATAGATTTTAGAGTTCTAGTGTCCTGCAAGCTTGGTGCCTCAAACTTCCCCCTATGAACAGAATAAACGGATAAAATATTATATATATATATATAGTATGTATATATTTTCTTAGTAATGAAAGCAAGTTTAAATCTTTAGTTTTAATTTGATTTAGAGGCCATAATGAGCCGCTAAGCTTGCTAGAACACCTTTCCCCTTGGCTACAAGCCTATAAGGAACTATAGAACTAGAGTGTCACCCTGGTGTAGAACGGAGGGGTGTTGGTGGGGCTTAATCCATGAGACGCTTATTATTATTTCGGTCCAGGCTTGTACTGTCCGTCTGAGATAGGACTTAACTTAGGAACTTATGGAATGACTAGTTTAAGAGAGATCGTGTCATTTTTAGCAGAGTAGGATTTTCTTTATTACATTATTTGATGTATTAATATTAATATTATTTTATGTATTAATATTAATTATTTGATGTATTAATATTAATATTATTTGATGTATTAATATTAATTTTTACTGTCTTCTTGCATCGTATTTGGTAATTAAATACATCTCGTACTTTTACTTTGCGTCCAAATAGCCTGCCCACCAACACACCACCGCGCATATCGCAGTAAAACAAATAAAATACTCGTAGAAAACTCTGTATAACAAGAAACTCAATGCTTAACATCTACGACACCTTTAATTTAGGAGGCTAGGTATATAAAAGAATAACAACAATAATAATAATAATGGTAATTGAGCTACTAAACAGCAGAAGATGGAGAACAGGATAAACCAAGATATACACACTCGGTAAAGGATAATATAAAGCATGCAACCTCTATGCCTTCCTACAAATAAACCTGAAGGAACCGAGAGGAACCCAAAACAAACCCTCTGAGCGGCAGTCACACATTTAACTATAGCCAACGAACTTGACAATAATCTTGACCCCTTAACTTCTTATAACTCAAAATGAATAGAAGCAATCGGGCTGAAATTCCTTTCATTTGGGAAACAGGTGTGGTAACAGGTGTGGATATTTATAACCAGTTGCTCTCGTCCCTTTTGAGTTACGAAGAGGTCAGGGATCGAGATAATTGTCAAGTTCGTTGGCGCTACCAATAGTAATAATTTGAACCCATTTTATAAAGCTCCATAAATGTATTCCAACAGCCTAAATAAAGTTTGCAGACAAATTTTTGTTTAGATATATATGTATATTAAAAAACGTTGAAAAATATGGGTCACGAATATTCTGAGCCGTGCAGTTCCCCTATCTCCCGCGGAACCATGGAACCGCGGAACTATCGAACCGTGGAACCATAGACCCGCGGAACAATGGAACCGCGGAACTGCTGAACCATGGAACCGCGGAACTATCGAACCGCGGAACCATTGAACCGTGGAACCATGGAACCGCGGTACTATGGAACCCTAGAACCGCAGAACCATGGAACCGCGAAACCACTATTCTTGCTACACTCCAAAATCAGGCCGCCAACAAAACAACATATGAGCATAATGGATTGTCACTGAGATTGCACATAAGTATATAGCAAGGTGGAAGTGGTGTATTATAGAAGAGTTAGGGGGAAGCTCTATAAAATGATTATATTATAGAAGACTTAGGGGGTGACTCTATAAAGGTGTTATAATATAGAAGCGTTATGGGGAAGCTCTGTAAATGTAGTGTATCATTGAAGAGTTAGGGGGAACTATAAAAGTGAAATATTATAGAGGGGTTTAGTGGGAGACTCTATTATACCTGAAGCTCCCTATATCGGCGTGACAAGTGTTCATTAGGCGACATCACAACGACACTTTTGTTTATCGGCGTTTTTAACTAGCCACCGCTAAACGATTCTGGAAAGGCAAGACTCGCTATAAAGATCATATCATTCAGTTCAGGATTTGATGAATGTTATGCATGAAATGGAAACAACAAATATACTGTATATGCGAAGATAAAATAAGCACAGATAAAATATGCAAACAAAAATATTTTTGCATTAAATTCTGAGGAGAAAATTCTAAGGAAAGAGAAACAAATGCAATGATAACATTTAACATTTTATGCAAAAATGTCATTCGAATTTACGTGCATTACATGTGAATAGAGGGCAGTATAGTATCAATAGATCAAGTTCTAAGGGATTCAATTTACCGTTAGCTGGAAAAAAACAACACACGAGGAGCTAAATTGTATATTACTGTACGGTAAATTTGCAAAAGTCCTGCCTTATGTGGAAGAGTGATTGTTAAGGAATGAAAATTTGTATCTTGTATCGGCTGTAGGTTATTTGTTAAGTCGCCGAAACTAATCATGTCGCGTGATCCCGCCTTTAATTAATTATAAGCTCGGTCCCGCGCCCTTAACCCTTTGAGTACGACGGCGATCTTTTCTGTTTGCATTATCCTGGCTACCCATTAGGCGATTTTAGTCAACTTGGGAAGAACTCGTAGGGGCCAAAGGGTTGGTTGAGATCGCTGTATGGGCCCTATGATTCATTAGTCCAATCAAGTGCATTGGGGTTTGCAATTGATGATTAATGTTAAGAACGGGGTGTTACTAATAGCTACAGGTCCTTCCCAAGCTGAGTAAGATCGTTTAATGTCAGCCAGAATGACTTACAAAGGACGCTATCGTACTAAATGGATCATACATAACTATAGGAATGCGGGGTGGTTTATTTGCTAGGGTAATAATAACCTATAAGGAAAAATCGAGGTTATATAACGTATTTTATATATATAATTATTATTTATACTATGTACATTTTTGTTTGTTTGTTATAATATAAACTGCATTTAGCAAATAAGCTCATGTTTGTGTTCCAGCAAGGAAAAAATAAAGGTTAAGGGGGTCACCGTTTTTTTTGTTTATCTTTCTCTCCCTCTCTCTTTGGCATGTATCCATTCGGCCCAATTCAGCCTACTGTTTTGAGACGTTTACCCTCATCCAGGTGTCAATAGTTTCCTGGCGAGCGGTAGCGAGCTAGCATATATATATTTTTGTTGTGACAGCAAGCTAAATTTGTAAATTTTTCGATAGAAAAATGTCTCCGGCGAAGCCGGATTTCTCCATACAATGCTGGCTCGCCATCGCTCGGCAGGAAGAAATCGACACCTGGATGGGGATAAACGTCTTAAACCAGTAGGCTGAATGGGGCCGAATGGATACAAGCCAAAGAGAGAGAGGGAGAGAAATAAAAAAGAAAGAGAGGTGGTCCCCTTAAAATTAAAACTAGGGGGGAGGGTGCCATGGTTAGAACAGCCAAAACAACACCCCCCACTTCTTCAAAATTAAACTATACTTTGTTCTAATTCAGTAGGCCAAAACTCTTGAACATTAACCTCTATAACTCACACACGAGGAGAGTGAACGAGCTCATATTTATACCATTTGGGTACACACATAACAAAGCCACTCCAACAGCTTCCTCTCTCTCTCCAACACCCCCTTCTCCCCTCACTAAGCTCTTCAGAAAAATAGGAAAAGTAGAATGTAGATACGATGTGTGACCGTTGTAAAGGCTTATCCCTCAATACTTTCACCTGACCTGACCTGGGTAGGATCAGCCAGGTGTGGTGGTGGCATTTGACAGCCCATTTTCTCCAGCCCTGCTTGAGTTACAGAGGTTATAGGCTTCACGATTTCTGGCCTACTCGTTTGGAACAGGGTATAGGGAGAGGGTGCCGAGATACACCCCCCCTCCCCCCCCCACCCCCTCCTCCTCTCCATTCTGCACGCAACCCCTTGAGAATTATGGCGCATGTTGAGACTTTCCGGCTGTTAATAGACGATTTTATTTAGATTCGGAGGCGTATATGGAAGTCAGATGGTTAATTTACATAGTTTTTACCCTTTGAATTCCCACAGATCCTCCCAAGGTTGCATAAAATCGTCTAATGCTAGCCAGAAAACACTGCTCGAACGCGTCATAATCCTCACGAGGTTAATGAGAGCAGCTCGCGATAAACTTTAATTAACATACATTGAATTATAATATCGAGCATAACTTTATAATAATAGTTTAGATTTATAGATACGTATTCTGAATTTGCATTTATTGACTTTGTATTTACGATGAATAACCTATCATGCTTATATAAAATAGTATATACAATGTCTAGGTATTTGTTGTCAGTGATATACAAACATTATCTGCTGATGTGCACTATATATATATATTGTGGAAGGCAAAATTGAGCAAAAATAGGTTAACACTTTTTATAAACTAAAGTTTGCAAACTAATTAAACGTTTTATTATGCGATTATTAGTTTTTGCTATAATTTAACTCATAATTTTAGTAGTGCAATAACGATTTATTACGTTCATCAGTGTCGGTATCATTTAACTCTTAATATTATCCATTTCCTTAAATCAGAGTTTTCTATAATTGAACTAGTAGTATTAAAGCTGTATAGGTGCAAACTAAACGTAATTATATTCTGTCAATTCATTATAATTAATACATTTAGTTTATCGCGACTGGTCTCTCCATCATTGCACTCAGCACCAGGACAGACTGTAAATATAGAGGTTTAAAAAAGGTACGAAAGGGGTCATTTAAAGGGCTCATCGTAATTTACCCTTTATTTTGTATTGTTATAAGGGTGATTTTTAAGTGATTTATAGTGTTCATCGATTTCACCCTTTAAACATAGGTAAAGGGGTAATATAAAGGGTTCATCCTAATTTACCCTTTATTCTGTGTTGGTATATGGGTGATTTAAAGTGTTCATCCTAATTTACCCTTTATACTGTATTGACATAAGGGTGATTTTAAGGGCTCATCATAATTTACCCTTTACACTTCATAGATAAAGGGGTAATCTAAAGGGCTCATGATAATTTATTCTTTATTCTGTATTGGTATAAGGGTGATTTTAAGTGTTCATCCTAATTTACCCTTTATACTGTATTGATATAAGGGTGATTTTCAGGGCTCATCGTAATACACCCTTTAAACTGTATAGGTAAAGGGGTAATTTCAAGTGTTCGTCATATTTTCCCCTTTAAACTGCATAAGTATATTGGTAGCGATCAACCCATCTAACATAAGGATAGACAGGTATATCGAACAATCACAGGTTAATCACCATCAATATAACCACTCGGATTATATAATTAGAATTGTATTTACCTTTTTTAAGCCTCTTATTTTTACAGCGTATAACAAATCTCTCAATAAACTTCCCAAATAACCGGCAAACTGATGGTGGTGTCACACGAGCGATTTTTTCCGGCAATATTTATGGGCAATTGCGAGTTTTGGTCTATAAGGAAGTTGGAGCTGTGGACATCAATATTTAGCAGCCTTATCAGCTAAAACACGGCCATAATACATTATTAAATACAAAAAAAAAAAAAAAAAATTACACATACTTTTTATCCATCAGAAACTCATATTATTATTGTATTTCTCATTAATATCGATGTTCACGGCTCCAACTTCCTTATAGCCTGAAACTCGCAAGTGGTTAATTGTTGTAGTCTGGCAGCTTGAAATTCTAAGTGCCGTATGAATTAACCCCTTCTATACCAGCGACGTCTTATTTATTTGATTTCAGCTACTTTTAGACGATTTTATGAAGCTTAGGAAGGATATATGGTAGCTAAAAGGATGCATCGATATCATCCGTAGCCATATAGTTGCTAGACGTCCTTCCTAATTTGAATATAATCGTCTAATAGTTGCCAGAGTAGAATTAAAAGGACGTCTCCGGTACAGTATATGAATTAAAAGGACGTCACCGGTACAGTATATGAATTAAAAGGACGTCTCCGGTACAGTATATGAATTAAAAGGACGTCACCGGTACAGTATATGAATTAAAAGGACGTCTCCGGTACAGTATATGAATTAAAAGGACGTCACCGGTACAGTATATGAATTAAAAGGACGTCACCGGTACAGTATATGAATTAAAAGGACGTCACCGGTACAGTATATGAATTAAAAGGACGTCACCGGTACAGTATATGAATTAAACTACCTAACATAATCTACCTTCGATCTAGCTTCCGATTCCAATGTGAAAAAGCTTCAAAATAGTACTAGCAAAAAAAAAAAAAAAAATTGCTCATCGAAAATTGCCGGAAAATGCCTCAAAATAGTATGAAAAAAAACTTGCTCATAGAAAATTGCCGGAAAATGCCTCAAAATAGAATGAAAAAAAACTTGCTCATAGAAAATTGCCGGAAAATTCCTCAAAATAGAATGAAAAAAAAACTTGCTCATAGAAAATTGCCGGAAAAATCCTCAAAATAATATGAAAAAAATCTTGCTCATAGAAAATTGCCGGAAAATGCCTCAAAATAGAATGAAAAAAAAACTTGCTCATAGAAAATTGCCGGAAAATTCCTCAAAATAGTATGAAAAAAAACTTGCTCAGAAAATTGCCGGAAAATTCCTCAAAATAGAATGAAAAAACAAACTTGCTCATAGAAAATTGCCGGAAAATTCCTCAAAATAGTATGAAAAAAAACTTGCTCATAGAAAATTGCCGGAAAATTCCTCAAAATAGAATGAAAAAAAAACTTGCTCATAGAAAATTGCCGGAAAAATCCTCAAAATAATATGAAAAAAATCTTGCTCATAGAAAATTGCCGGAAAATGCGGTCCTGTGATACCGCCTTATAAAAAACATCGATATACAATTATACATACAAGACATAGTTTAATATATATAAGATATAGATTATATAATAATGTATTTGTACCTTTGAATTTATTCTTGTTAAGGGGGGTGACCTGCTTTTGTTCTCTCCTTATCTCTCTTTCTTTGGCTTCTATCCATTCGGCCCCATTCAGCCTACTGTTTTAAGACGTTTATCCCCATCCAAGTGTCATTTTTGTTCCTAGCGAGCGGTAGCAAGCCAGTATATTTATTATAATGTATTTGACAGGAGGCTAAATGTGTACATTTTTCGATAGAAAAATTTCTCCGGCGAAGCCGGACTTCTCCATACAATGCTGGCTCGCTATAGCTCGCCAGGAATAAATCGACAGCTGGATAGGGATAAACGTCTTAAAACAGTAGGCTGAATGGGACCGAATGGATACAAGCCAGGGAAAGAGAGAAAAGGAGAGAACAAATATCAGGTGACCTCCCCTTAACGGGAGACCTATAGACTAAGCAGAAATTAACAGTAATACTGGACACGGCAGAGTTCGGTCGCGGTCAAATGTCGTGTTTTTTGTGTCATAATTTCAACATTGCTTATATTGTTAGTAGTAGTAATGGTAATGATACTACTACTACTACTACTACTACTACTACTACTACTACTACTACTAATAATAATAATAATAATAATAGAAAATATAATAATAATACAAAATACAGTAACATATTAATAATAATAACAACAATAGATAATTACAATAATACAATAAATAATGATAATCATCATCATCATAATACTAATAGAATGATAAAGACAGAGCTAAAAATACATATGACCATTTGTGTTTTATTCATGTGTTTTCAGTATTATTGAGTACTAAATATTTTACCCTTATAACAAAAGAAAAAACAGTTGAAGTTACGAAGACGGGACAATACATTCGACCGTGACCGTATACTAAAGTGTCCTGCTATGGAAATACTAATGATGTCTCCAGAAACAGACCGTAGCATTATAGAAAGATCTTTACTTCGATCAAACTAAAACCACGAGATGATGAGCTATATATACGCCAGGGGAACGAATTCGATTGTTTTTTGTTTTTATTATCCTTTCAAGATTCGACGACGTATTTTTTGTTCTGGTGTTTTCTGGCTCTTGTTAGACGATTTCATTCAGCCTAGGAAGGGCATAGGGAAGTCAGAGGGTTCGTTGAGATAGTCGTTACCCTTATGATTCCCACAGATCCTTCCTAAGCTGTATTAAATCGTATAATGATAGCCAGGATAAACAGTCAAAATGCGTCAAAATCTTCAAAGGGTTAAGCGTTTTTTGTTCGATCATCTGGTGCCGAAAATGTCATCAAAGTAAAGCTCTCTATTACATATTTATATTACACATTAGTAACTCTATAGAGCTTCGCCAGCGGCTTGCAATGCACCGCTGTGGCTCCCTCCTAACCCTATTTATTGCTCTATATACAGGACACATACTAGCCGAAGCTCTATGTCCGCTCTATGTACAACCAAGCCACCTAATCTCTGCACGGCTTCGCATTCCACTTCACCAGTAAGAAAGATTGGTTTTATTTATATCCTTCAAAGTTACCTGCATATGTAATTTACAAACTTGTCACCACTGTATATAATTAATCTTCAACCCTTTTGGCACGATTACACCCTCTTTTCTTTTCTTCCGGCTAACATTAGACGATTTTATTCAGCTAAGGCATAACCTGTGGGAATCAGAGGGTTTACAGAGCATTTACCGCTCTGATGCCGACAGGTTTTTCCTAAGCTGAGTAAATGCATGTAACGTTAGCTTGAACAATATTACGTAACGATATAACAAGGGTTACAACAGTCTACCAGTTGCCGATTCCCCGTTGGACACAGTATGGTGGATATATATATATATATATATATATATATATATATATATATATATATATATATATATATATATATATATATATATATATATATATATATATATATATATATATATATATATATATATATATATATATATATATATATATATATATATATAAGCACCATTTAAAAACGGTACAGCATATTGAACTAAAATAATTGTATATTTTGGGTTTAGATTTAAGATAATCTGTACAATGATTGTACTGAATTGAATGAAGAAAATTTGTGTTATCAGGTTATTATATAGAAAGATACGGGTTCAGTAATTTGGATGTTTGAAATGACTAGTTTTAAGCGGCGGATGTTAAAGGTATCGTTATATGTATTCAGCATTTTTCCTATATGAATATAGACATGCGTTGACAAATTAACGAAGGGACTGGAGTTTTCGAAAAGTGGCTCCAGTCCTGACGTTATTCTTGACTTACAGTGTGCTGGCTTAATAATCCAATAGGGTTGATAGCCTCTGAAGTCCTGTTTTAACTAACTGACTGACGAATGAAGATGTTAATATATGATAATATGATGTTAATAGGAAATTAATACAGACATGTATCTATCTGTCTGTCTGTATGTATGTATGTCTATCTACCTATCTGTATCTATCCATCAATGTATCTATCAGGCTATCTATCTCTCCCTCCCTACCTCCCCACAAAGGCAAGGTTTTTACAATTCCCTACAAATGACTTCCCTCCCAAGGTTACACAAATGCGAGGCCCCGAGGTTCTCTTTCAGGGCTACAGACGAGAGAGACGGGCCCACCCAATTGAATTGTAAAACCCAATTCCACTAAGGTCAAATATTTTTATTACGCGGATTTGAGATTCAGCGGGAAGGCGAAGCGGTGCCGGTGGTGGTGGTGGTGGTGGGGTCGGGGCTGCATGAATAGCGTACCGACCGACCAACCGACCAACTTACCGACCGACCAACCGACCGACCGACTGCCGAAATGTAGACCCACATATTAAAACGGTGTCCTTCATCACTTCAGATTAATATTATTCCTTTGGATAATTTTATTTAACATCGTTCTTTAAACCAATAACCCCAAAATAAAATTTATAAAAGCATGTGATTCTCCCAGGATTCGAACCCAGGAAACCACATACATACCTTACACGCTCTAACCATTTCGTTCAAAAAGGCAAGAGGTCTAAGAGGTCTCACTATGGTAACGCTTAACCTTCTCAATATACCATTACGCATTTTTTATTTCAGTCGAGCCATAGATGAGATACTAAATTCATTAAATTAATGGATATGCAAGTAGGATTGATTTTACTATATATATATATATATATATATACGGTATATATATATATACACACAATATAAATAATAAAACAAGTATCGGCATTAGACTCAGTTGGACTGTACCGAAAGAAGAAATCCTTTTCATTGCGCGCCGAGAAATTATCATTCCAAGACCAACCCCGGGAAGATGGTGACAAGAAGGGGCGCTGTCCAGTGGGTGTCCAGGGAGGGAGGGGAGGGGGCGCCAAGTAGGAGGGGGAAGGGGTATATGCCAAAGGGGGTAGGGGTACTTCAATGGGAATAAAGGGGGGGGGGGGCACCAGGAGGAGTGTTCAAAACGGGGGGGCTGGGAGGTCACGTCGGGGGGGGGGGGGGGGGGGGGGTGGGGGGGGGGGGGAGAGGAGTTGCTTCTATAGGGGGTAGGGGGACACCAGCATTGGGGTCACATCAGGAAGAGGGGTTGCTTCTATAGGGGGGGAAGGGGGGAACATCAGGATTGGGGGTCACGTCAGGGGGTGGGAGAGGGGGGGGGGGGGGGGTGTTGCTTCTATGGGGGGGAAGGGGGACACCAGGCTCGGGGTCACTCTAGGTATGAAGGGGGAGGTGGGTCACCACACCAGGGAGGGGGGCGGTCACCCCACAACTATTTCTTGAATGGCCTTCGTTTACTTAGGGCAGGAGCGGAACCCACACCGAGAATATAGAGAGGAGGAGGGGTCATCTGTCATTTCGCCCGCATGTATATTCGCTAACAAGTCTATTCGCCCACAAGACAATGCGCCACAGCTATTTACGCCCTCCCTAAAGTATGGTTTTCCCTTTAATACTCGAGTATATTTTATTTTACACTAATTTCTGCAAGTAAAAAACACACGATTTGCATCATCAATGAGCTTAAATTCCCTGAATGAATTTTCCGTATTGTTCTTACGAAAAGCGATTACTGCACATTTCTTATATGAACTTTTTGTTTTCATTTAGTCTGTGTTCAATATTAAACCCCCATTTTTTACAGTGCCCCTTATTAGTTAATGGCTCACGTCTGCTTGAAATGTTCACCAATCTTCTTCCCTATTGTGGTACCTTGGATGAGGGGTGGAGGGAGGAAGGGGGGAGGAAGGAGGGGACCCGCATACTGAGTACTGACCGGAAGTGTGTGTGTACAAAGGGTACAAAGGAGTACAAAGGAAATCAAGCAACAACAGATCTAGTGACCCTTCTAGGCTGCTTGTCCTTCAAAACACTGAGGATCAAGTGTCCAAACAGTGGTTTAGAGTGGGTAAGGGAACATTGGAAAGAGAACTACTGCCCTGGAACTAATGTCCGTGGCAGGATTAGGAAGTTAGTAGAGGACAGATGGGTTAGTAACTGACGGGGGGGATCAAATCAATTTATTCATTTACAAATGCAGTCAGTCGCGGGTTTGATGCAAGATATTTGTCTAAGCGGAGTTTAAATTAATCAACGGTGCTGCAGTCTATAACGTCTCGGGGAAGCCCATTCCACAAGTTGACAACTCGATTGAAGAAGAAATTCTTAGATTCGTGTGAGTTAAAAGATTTACCAATAATTGTGTGTGTGTGTGTGTGTGTGTGTGTGTGTGTGTGTGTGTGTGTATTACAATATGATCGTGGATGAGCGTGCAAAGGGTGTCTAATGATGTAAACAAAATACATATGTAAATGTTAGAGGAAATAAACTAAATTTTAGATGCGGAAGAAAACAATATTCATATATATATATATATATTGTATATATACGCAGTCCAGTGTTCGCTATTCCATGCTATAAGGCTATTGGTATGGAGGGGCTGATCACATTGAAAAAGTTTGCAGTCATGGGGGTTCTAGCTTCATCACACACACACAGAAAGATATATTGTTTACATAGATTTACATAGATACACTGGCCACACAGACCTTACAATCCAAACGAGGTGGTCAGGACTTAATTCTAGTAGAGATGGCATATCCGATAGAAAAGGAAAGTTGAAGGAAAGGATAGAAAAGAAGAGAGAGAGAGAGAGAGAGAGAGAGAGAGAGAGAGAGAGAGAGAGAGAGAGAGAGAGAGAGAGAGAGAGAGAGAGAGAGAGAGAGAGAGAGACACACACACACAGGGGAGGTATCAGGGACCATCTCACGGCCGTAACCAAAATATGCAAAACTTTATATGGTAGAGGGGAGAGAGCCAGGGAAGGGGACACCGGCCCCCCCCCCCCCCCTCCCCCTTGGGTTTATATGACCCTGAACTTTTCCTCTTAGTTACTCGAGGTTAATGTACAGTAACGGTCAAAAGTTGTGTTTTAGTTCTATAGCTTTAATCTTCTTTATACATTTTCGAAGCTATATTGGTCGAAATTGAATCTCCTTAAGGGGGTAGTGGTTGGTTTTCGACCTATATATTTATTATTTATATATATTTTAGTTTCCTCGCTATACCTCCATCAAGCTTAAACAAACACCCCCTAGACCCCCTTTCAAGATAAACTTGTACATTTTTCGGTAGAATAATGTCCCAGCCGAAGGCCGGTTCCTTCTAAAATTACAGGCTCGCTTTCGCTCGTCAGGAAATAATCGATACCTAAATTACACGACAGGCCTTAATATTGACAAAAGAATGGGGCGAAAGGTCTTAAAATCGCCAAATCAACAGAACGAACGTCTTATAATCTCAAAAATAATATACTAAACATGAGGGAAAAGGGTGTCCAGAAAAAGCGCCTACCTCCCCCTTATTGATTCATTGTCTGATATAAGAAACTCCGAGGTTCGGTTTTGATCAGCTCGAGGTTTCTGACAGTTTAATGAAAAGTACAAAAAGCAGTTTAACATACAATAAATATAAGAAAAATACAAAAACGTACAAAAACATACATAACAGAGAATATAAACAAATTATACAGAAACATACAAAAGAACAAGAACAAAACAGACAAAAGAACAAGAACAAAACATACATATATTAAAAACGGAAAAACAAAATTAAAAAACATACAAAAACAAACAGAAACAAAATGAAAAGCAAAGTCAAGGTCATTAAGGTGACCCATCAATTGACCACTTGCGAGTTTCAGACTATAAGGAAGTTGGAGCCGTTAACATCAATATAAAACAGAAATGCAAGAATAATGTACGTTTCTGATGGATAAATGGTATGTTGAATTGGGTTTTATGTATTTATACAGTATATGTACTACGGCCGTATTTTAGCTGTCAATTATGTTAAATATCGTTGTCTACAGCTCAAACTTTCTTATAAAACGAAACTCGCAAGTCGGCAATTGTCGAGGTGGATCCCAAACTGACTGAAGTAGCTTTATCATGTGTCTACTCTTAGCCTAAATAGTAGAAATATTAGCTCGATTACTCAGGTCGTTTTTGAGTTACAGAGATTAGAGGTCATGATGTTTCGCCTACTTACAGCGAATAGACTATAACAGAATCCCCAACTGGCCCTGGATAAAAAAATTGCTCCGTGTTTGGTTAGTATAGCCAAAGTTGCGGAAGCTGTTTGGTAGGCAAGGGTCCCACAGGGGGTCAGTCCTTGGCTCACACAAGAAACACACAAGTTGGTAGAAGAGACCTTGGTGGGGGACCTTCACACATACATACCCGCATGCAAATATATACATACATACATACATACATACATACACGTTGATACATATACGCTAAACAGATATAGCTAGTACATATGATTAATTGATTATACACAACACACACACATCAGAAATACAAAGTTGCAAAAGAAGACCTTGCTGGGGAGGAGAGGAGAGGGACATTTGCACTCACAATCAGACCCATAACACACACACACACACACACACACAGGTAAGCTTGACATAAACAGAATAGTATTAGTATTTGTATTATTATTATTAGTTTAAGTATATACATCACACATACAATCAAACCCACACATGTAGACACTCGCTCTCTCTCTCTCTCTCTCTCTCTCTATTCGACTCTCCGTGTTTACGCAGTGTATTCTATCTCTCCCTCATCCTTTTCAGAAGAAGAAGTGGAGGGAGGAGGGAGACAATGGAGGAGTGAGTGGTGGAGGCTTATCTGATCCACCGAAGAACTACCCCCCCCCCCCCCCTCTTCCTCCCTCCCTCCCTACCCCCTTTCCCTCCATGGCACCTCTCCCCCTCCCCCCACACCCCACCCCTCTCTCATTAGCTCACCTCCCCCCCTCCCTGCCTCCCATCGTAGTAACTCTCATCCCCCCCCCCCCCCCCATAGCACTTCTCTCCCCTACCTCTTCCCTCCATAGCAACTTTCCCCCACCCCTCTATAGCATCTCTCCTCCCAATCCCCTCCCATACCTCCCACCATAGCCCCCCCCCCCCCCCCTCCAGCCTTTATAGTATCGATTGGTGAGGAACCCGAATTGGACTGTTGTTAGATAGGCGATTTGAAGATGATTCGCCCCATAAATTTGGCGATTAATACACGTTTCGCTCCATTCATATGTCGTCTATTTTCACCTGGCGAACCATAGCGAACTTGTAATTTGTAAGAGGCCAGCCATCGACCCAGAATAATTATTGCCCTAACCGAAAAATGCACACATTTAGATTGAAGGTGTCTGGGGGTATTTTGTTTAGCTTGAGGGATGCCTGGGGGAGGTGTTGTGATTTATGATTTTTTTGTTTAATTATTATTATTTTAATTAAATATTAAGTATTATTTTAATTTATAATATTATATTTTATTTTATTTTTTTGTAATAATATAATGTTTTAGCTTGAAGGGTATGGAGGGGTAAATTTTAAGAAGAAAACAAAATAATTAATGAAAACTTGACGATCAATATAGGCTAACCCCCCCCCCCCAAAAAAAAAAAAAAAAAAAAAAACCCTCAACCTCTATACAGTCCCTATCGATTGTTATGGAGGCGCTCTGATCTGATTGTTATGGAGGCGCTCAGATCTGATTGTTATGGAGGCGCTCAGATCTGATTGTTATGGAGGCGCTCAGATCTGATTGTTATGGAGGCGCTCAGATCTGTATTGTTGGCGACTGAGGACTGGCGGGTGTTGACACGCGGATTAGTGGCTGGGTATTTAAAGAGAGAGAGAGATAGAGTGTGTGTGTGTGTGTGTGAGTGAGAGTGGGCGTGAGTAAGAGAGACTAAAGATGTTTTAAAGTGTGTGTGTATGTGTGTGTGTGTGTGTGTGTGAGGGAGTGAGTAAGAGTGACTAAAAATGTTTTAAAGTGTGTGTGTATGTGTGTGTGTGTGTGTGTGAGGGAGTGAGTAAGAGTGACTAAAGATGTTTTAAAGTGTGTGTGTGTGGGTGTCTGCCTGCGTGTGTGTATGTGTGTGTGTGTTGTGAGTGAGCAGATGAGGGATGGTTTAGTGTTCTGTTCCTCCCTGGTACATAATGTTGCTATGAAGAGAGGTTGATAACGTAGATAGGGTCCAATAACTTAATGTGTGTGTGTGTATGTGTGTGTGTATGTGTGTGTGTGTTGTGAGTGAGCAGATAAGGGATGGTTTAGTGTTCTGTTCCTCCCTGGTACATAATGTTGCTATGAAGAGAGGTTGATAACGTAGATAGGGTCCAATAACTTAATGTGTGTGTGTGTATGTGTGTGTGTGTGTGTGTGTGTATGTGTGTGTTGTGAGTGAGCAGATAAGGGATGGTTTAGTGTTCTGTTCCTCCCTGGTACATAATGTTGCTATGAAGAGAGGTTGATAACGTAGCTAGGGGTCCAATAACTTAATGTGTGTGTATGTGTGTGTGTGTGTATGTGTGTGTGTGTGTGTGTGTGTTGTGAGTGAGCAGATAAGGGATGGTTTAGTGTTCTGTTCCTCCCTGGTACATAATGTTGCTATGAAGAGAGGTTGATAACGTAGCTAGGGTCCTATAACTTAATGTGTGTGTGTGTATGTGTGTGTGTGTATGTGTGTGTGTTGTGAGTGAGCAGATAAGGGATGGTTTAGTGTTCTGTTCCTCCCTGGTACATAATGTTGCTATGAAGAGAGGTTGATAACGTAGCTAGGGTCCAATAACTTAATGTGTGTATGTGTGTGTGTGTGTGTGTGTGTATGTGTGTGTGTGTGTGTGTGTGTATGTGTGTGTGTTGTGAGTGAGCAGATAAGGGATGGTTTAGTGTTCTGTTCCTCCCTGGTACATAATGTTGCTATGAAGAGAGGTTGATAACGTAGCTAGGGTCCAATAACTTAATGTGTGTGTGTATGTTACTCAGTTACTCAGTTACTTGTTCGTCAAGGGGAATCCACGCAATGCGAGCTAAGCTCATTATTATCGCGCCTCCTTAACTGGGAATGTATTGCGTGAAATGCATGTTAAGTGTTTTATGTACTGTTGGAATGGCTGTGGATGTGTGTGTAGTCTGTATTTTAGCCAATTGGCGACATCGGAAACGAAGGCTTAGGGTGGATCTGTATGGTACCATTCTCACTATAGACGGTACCGTCTCGCCCGAAGGCTTAGGTAGCCATCAGCTTAGGTGAACCATATGATACCCATCTCGCCTTGTACCATTTTTGCCAACCCCAGATGGGACGTCACAACGTCGTCCACTTATTCCAGGTACCTATTTACAGCTAGGTGAACTGAGGCTAACACATGAAAGGAGACAAGCCCAATTTGTCTCCGCCCGGCCGGGGATTGAACCCCCGACCCCTCGTGTGTGAGACGAGAGCTCTACCTACTAGGCTACGGACTGTGTGTGTGTATGTATGTGTGTGTGTGTGTATGTGTGTGTGTGTGTGTGTATGTGTGTGTGTGTATGTGTGTGTGTGTTGTGAGTGAGCAGATAAGGGATGGTTTAGTGTTCTGTTCCTCCCTGGTACATAATGTTGCTATGAAGAGAGGTTGATAACGTAGCTAGGGTCCAATAACTTAATGTGTGTGACCTGCTTTTTGTTATTTCTGTCCTTTTCTCTCTTTCTCTGGCTTGTATCCATTCGGCCCCATTCAGCCAACTATTTTAAGACGTTTATCCCCATCTAGGTGTCGATTTCTTCCTGGCGAGCGATAGCGAGCCAGCATTATATGAAGAAATCCGGCTTCGCCGGAGAAATTTTTCTATCGAAAAATTTACAAACTTAGCCTGCTGTCAAACAAAAATAAAAAATATGCTGGCTCGCTACCGCTCACCAGTAAAAAAATGACACCTGGATGGGGATAAACGTCTTAAAACAGTAGGCTGAATGGGGCCAAATAGATACAAGCCAGAGAAAGATAGAAAAGGACAGAACAACCAGCAGGTCACCTCCCTTAACATGGCGCTTATATTATACGAACCGACAGATAAAGTAAGATTCATTGGGGCTTGTCCCGGAATTTCTCGCATATAGAAAGTAATCTGCTTTAGTGTTTGTGATGGACGAATTTAAGAGGAGGTATTTAGTTTGTTCCCTAGACCTCGATCAAGCTTAAAATTACACCCCCTTGAGTCCCTTTCAAGATAAATTTGTACATTTTTCGGTAGAAAAATTTCCCGGCCGAAGGCCGGTTCCTCTTAAATTACAGGCTCGCTATCGCTCGCCAGGATAAAATCGACACCTGCATTGCACGAAAGGTCTTAATATGGGGTGAAAGTTCTTAAAATCGCTAAACTAATGGGGCAAACGTTTTATAATATCAAAAACAATGGGGCTAAACATGAGGGAGAAAGCGGTCAAGAAAAAAATCCCTCAAGTGGAGACCTCCCCTTAAAGGAAAGACGAGGTGACGTTTGTGACTCAGATTCAGCTGAACAAGTGACACACATATTTTGCTATTTTCGAGCAATTTACTTTAGTTTGTCCCCTAGGCTAACAAAAATGCCTTTCGAGACTTCCTCCAAACTAAAATATGCCCACCCAGACCCCATTCAAGCTAAATTTGTACATTTTTCGATAGAATACTGTTCCGGCTAAAGGCCGATTTTATCTAAGTTTCAGGCTCGCTATCGCTCGCCCAGAAAAGCATAAAATGTCCAGTGCCTTATCTAAATTAACAAATAACCCACACACACACACACATATATACATAACACCAAACACAAGTATCTAGTACATACATAATTATAGTTTACACACATGCACACACACACACACATACTGTATATATACATAACACCAAACACAAGTATCTAGTACATACATATAATTTACACACATGCACACTACACACACACAGACACACACACACACAATACATAACGACATTTAATACCACTTTCAGATTAGTGAGGTAAGTGTAATGAAGGCAATAAACCATATAAGCCCTGCCGCGGGGGATATCGGCGAGGGATTCCGATAAGTTGAAGGAGATAGCAAAGACTAGAGCTGTCAATAAGAGAGTCGCGGTATTATCAGGGTTTGGGTCGAGAGAGGAGGAGGAGGAGAAAGAGGAAGAGAAGGAGAGGAGGGGGAGGAGGAGGAAGAGGAAGAAGAAGAGGAAGAGGGGGAGGAAGGGGAGATGTGTACAAGTAGAGAACAACCGTCATCTATGGGCAGAATTGATGCTTTGTTATGCCACTCCCCTTATATGGTTGTTGATAAAAGTTTCGTTTAAGGCATAGCAAACGAAATACGAAGGATCTCACCGATAAGGAACCCTAAATCTTGCAAGCACAATTATTTAGTATACAGCACATGACCAGGATTGATATCCATGGGAGATGTGTAACCAGAAAGTGTCCGTAATTCTCTCTATGGAAGACAGGGTTGGCGAGGCCCTGAGGCTACTGCTGCTGCCACTGACGAGAGATAACCCCAGTGATGAATGTGGTGACGGTCGAGCCGGAGGGATGCCAAACCAGAGACTATTCCAAACCAGCCCTATAAAGCCGTGCCCTTCTTTTAGTATATATTGTATTTGACATTGTTCTTAACCCCCAAATGAAATTGATGAAAGCATGTGGTTCTCACAGGATTAGAACCTAATTATTAAATACCTAGAGTGTCTTATGAATTACATATGAAAACGCATATTTCCTCTGCTCTCCTGTGTTCAAAGGTAAATATAAGGTGAATAGGTTTGAAGTCTGCGCGGATATCCCTTAGTGTACCGGTGACGAACATGGAATTTTATTCTAGCTATACTTAGACGATTATATGAAGCTTAAGAAGGATCTGTGGTAATAAAACGGGTTAATTGGGATCGTTCGAAGCCTGATAATTGCTCGAGTCCCTATGTGAACAGAATACAATTGTCTAATAGTACCCAGCATAAAATGAAAAGGACGGCACTGGTACTGGATTGGAAATTGACGGCAGTGACGGTAGGTTATAATGACGTATATATTGACGGCAGTGACGGTAGATTATAATGACGTTTATATTGACGGCAGTGACGGTAGATTATAATGACGTTTATATTGACGGCAGTGACGGTAGATTATAATGACGTTTATATTGACGGCAGTGACGGTAGATTATAATGACGTTTATATTGACGGCAGTGACGGTAGATTATAATGACGTTTATATTGACGGCAGTGACGGTAGATTATAATGACGTTTATATTGACGGCAGTGACGGTAGATTATAATGACGTTTATAGTCAACTTTTGAGCGAGAAGGTGACGATCAGTTTATTTTGAAAAACAGAATATGACACAATAATGACGCCAAAAAACTGACACCAGAAATTATTGTTTCGCCAGTAGGATGGCGCCAGAAAAGATGATGTCGCAAAAGAGATGGCGCTATAAAGATGATGTCACCACAAAGATGTCGCCAAAAAGATGATGTCGCCAAAAAGATGATGTCGCCAGAAAGATGACTCCAGAAAATATGATGTCGCCAGAAAGATGACGCCAAAAAAGATGATGTCACCAGTAAAATGACGCCGCCAAAAAGATGATGACGCCAGAAAGATGACGCCAAAAACATGATGACGCCAGAAAAGATGACGAAGAATAAATCGATTTCCCGTCTGGCGTTCCTTAAGTGGGTCAAACTCGTCTCGCAAAACATTGATTTATTTTTATTCAGACATTTTTTACAGATTAGGGGCGAGGGGGAATGGGCGAGAGAGAGAGTGAGAGTGAGTGAGAGCGAGAGAGAGAGAGTGTGTGTGTGTGAGCGAGAGAGAGAGAGTGTGTAAGAGTGAGTGTGAGAGATAGAGTGTGAGAGAGACAGAGAGTGTGAGAGTGAGTAAGACAGAGAGTGTGTGTAAGAGAGAGACAGAGAGAGGATAAGCCTAGGGTAGCAAGAGATAAAGCCATGAGAGACAAAATAAAGAAATAACCAAATAGCCTACATATACTAAATACAACAAGGGTACATACACACACACAGACTCTAAAGCAAGAAGAGTCCCTGTAACTGCGGCTTTTGTCAGGTTTCTCTCTCTCTCTCTCGCTCTCACTCTCACTCTCACTCTCACTCTCTCTTTCTCTCTCTCTCGCTCGCACTCGCTCTCACTCTCGCTCTCTCTCTCTCTCTCTCTCTCTCTAGTTTGTTCCCTAGACCTTCATCAAGCTCAAAATTTCACCCCCTAGACCCCCTTTCAAGATATATTTGTACATTTTATCGGTAGACAAATTTCCTGGGCCGGTTCCTCTTAAATTAAAGGCTCACTATAGCCCGCCAGGAGAAAATCAACACCTAAATGGCACGAAAGGTCTTAAAGTTGACAGAAATGGGGCGAAAGTTATTAAAATCGCCAAACTAATGGGGCGAACGTTATAAAATCTGAAAAGCAATGGGGCTAAACATGAGGGAGAAAGGGGCCAAGAAAAAAAAATACCTCAAGTGGAAATCTCCCCTTAAAGTCCATTGAATTATGACCGGGTGTTACTCTCTGGTATTTAAAGTCCCCCTCCCACCACCCCTGCCTTCCTTATAAATCATGCTCTCTGTCAACACCCCTCCCCCCCCCCCACCCACCACTTTCGCCCCACGCCCACTCCTTTTGCCCCACCCCCTTTACAATCTTCATTTTCCCCCATCCGCCCCCCTAACGCCCCCACTTTAAATCCCTCCCATCCCTCTCTACACGCCTTCCTCTACCCCCCCCATTTCAAAGCCCTCCCATCCCTTTAATCCCCCAACCTACCCCCATTTTAAATCCCTCCCATCCCTTTAACCCCCCTTTTTAAATCCCTCTTATCCCTTTAACCCCCACCTCACCCCCCTTTAAATCCCTCCCATCCATTTAACCACCCTACCCACCCCCTTTCAATCCCTACCATCCCTTTAACCCCCCTACCGACTCCCTTTAAAATCCCTCCCCTCTATTTAACCCCCCACCCACCCCCTTTAAATCCCTCCCATCCCTTTAACCACGCTACCCACCCCCTTTCAATCCCTCCCATCCCTTTAACCCCCCTACCCACTCCCTTTAAAATCCCTCCCATCAATTTAACCCCTAACCCACCCCCTTTAAATCCCTCCCATCCCTTTAACCCCCCTCCTCCCCCCCCGTTTTAAATCCCTCCTATCCATTTAACCCCCACCCCACCCCCTTTAAATCCCTCCTATCCCTTTAACCACCAACCCCTTTTTAAATCCCTACTATCCCTTTAAATCCCTCCTATCCCTTTATAAATCACTACTGTCCCTTTAAATCCCTACTATCCCTTTAAATTCCTCCTATCCCTTTATAAATCCCTACTATCCCTTTAAATCCCTCCTATCCCTTTATAAATCCCTACTGTCCCTTTAAATCCCTACTATCCCTTTAAATCCCTCCTATCCCTTTATAAATCCCTACTATCCCTTTAAATCCCTCCTATCCCTTTATAAATCCCTACTGTCCCTTTAAATCCCTACTATCCCTTTAAATCCCTCCTATCCCTTTATAAATCCCTACTGGCAGGTATTGTATATATTATAGTGATTTGAATTAATAGAAGTTGGGCCAAGCTGTATAATCCAAGCCATCTGTTGTAGCAGGTGTGTGGGTGTTTGTGTTGAAAGGAGGGAGTCTAAATGCTGAGCTCAACACTTATATTGTAATACTCTCTCTCTCTCTCACTCACTCACTCACACACTCTCTCTCTCTCTCTCTCTTTTCTATCCTTTCCTTCCACTGTCCCTTACTCTCGGGTTAGCTATCTCTACTAAAATCAAGTCCTGACCACCTCGCTGGGATCTTAAGGTCTGTTTGGTCAGTGTATCTATGTAAAACTCTATGTAAATCTTTCTCTCTCTCACTCACTCACTCACTCTCACTCTCTCACTCACTCACAGTCACTCGCACACTCTCTCTCTCTTCACCTGACGCATCATAACCCGCTGTTTCCCCAGGTGTCCCCGTAACTCACCCACTTTTAAGGGGGTAGTGCTTGGTTTTTGGTCTATATATTTATTTATTTATTTATTTTTTGAGTTTCCTCGCTAGACCTCCATCAAGCTTAGAAAAACACCGCCTAGACCCCCTTTCAAGATAAATTTGCCCTTCCGGCCGAAGGCCGGTTCCTTCTAAAATTAGAGGCTCGCCAGGAAAAAAACTCCACACCTTAAGGGCACGAATGGTCTTAATATTGACAACAAAATGAGGCGAAAGGTCTCAAAATCGCCAAACTAACGGAATGACCTTCTTAAAACCTCAAAACTAATAAGCTAAACATGAGGGAGAAGGGGGTGCATAAAAAGCGAGTACTACCCCCTTAAGCCTTTCATTAGTCCTCATTTAACCCTTTGAGCGCGTGTGTATGTTTGAGCTGCCGGGTCCGTTAATCAAATATACGGGGAATTATTAGTTAAATGGAAGGCGAATGAAGCAATTGGCCACTTGCGAATTTCAGGCTATAAGGAAGTTGGAGCTGTAAACATCGATATTGAAGATAAATGCAATAATAATGTGGGTTTGTAATGGATAAAAAGTATGATCAATTTGGTTCTATGTATTCATAACGTAATATGACCGTAATTTAGCTGATAATTATGCTAAATATTGACGGCCACAGCTCCAACTTCCTTATAGCCTGAAACTCGCAAGTGGTCAATTGGGCCTTTAATTATTTGAGATCCATAGTTGTGTTTTCTTTGTTTTCTTTGTTCAATTAATCATAGAGTTCGATCTATTTCCAGACGAATGTAATCAAATAATATAATCATATAATATTATGTCATCCCCGACTATCTAACTTTAATTATGATATATCATTAACTCATTGTCAGTTTTATTGCAACTCAAGTTAGAAATGCAATTATCTCACCATCAAGTACCAATTATCTCACCATCAAGTACCAATTATCTCACCATCAAGTACCAATTATCTCACCATCAAGTACCAATTATCTCACCATCAAGTACCAATTATCTCACCATCAAGTACCAATTAAAGATCTAAACCATTATATATATACTTGACTTGTTTATCACTCGACGTTTGTAGATAGACATACAAGCAAATTGATAAGTAGATATACAGTATACAGTATATGCAAGATACTGAGTAAATACCGTTTGTTCTATACTGCATGTTCGTGTGCTTACTTTGTGCCTATAGGTTTGTACGCGACTATACAGTAACCTCAGCTGATCCCTTTATGTAAGAGGAGGTGTGTCTGTTGCAAATACTTAACCCCGAGAGAGAGAGAGAGAGAGAGAGAGAGAGAGAGAGAGAGAAGCCATATGGAGGAAGGTGGTTTCAAGCCTTTGACCTCGAAGGGGGCCGTGTGTGTGTGTGTGTGTATGTGTGGGTGTGTTTGCAAGCTGTGTGTGAGAAGGTAAAACATCGTGTGTCTATGAAACTAATGAGAACAAATGTGGTGTGTGTGTGTGTCTGGGTGGGTGGGTGTGGGTGTGTGTGTGTGGGTGTGTGTGTGTGTGTACTTATTCTAGTTATTCTAGTTGTACTTATTCTAGTTGTATTGCGGGAGTGAGCATGCTCGTTATTTCCCGCCTCCTATATGTGTAGGTGTTATATGTATCGTTGGAATGGCTGTGGATGTGTGTGTAGTCTGTATTTTTAGCCAATTGGCGACATCGGAAACTAAGGCTTAGGGTGGATCTGTATGGTACCATTCTCACTATAGACGGTACCGTCTCGCCCGAAGGCTTAGGTAGCCATCAGCTTAGGTGAACCATATGATACCCATCTCGCCTTGTACCATTTTTGCCAACCCCAGATGGGACGTCACAACGTCGTCCACTTATTCCAGGTACCTATTTACAGCTAGGTGAACTGAGGCTAACACATGAAAGGAGACAAGCCCAATTTGTCTCCGCCCGGCCGAGGATTGAACCCCCGACCCCTCGTGTGTGAGACGAGAGCTCTAGCTACTAGGCTACGGGCTGTGTGTGTGTGTGTGTGTGTGTGTGTGTGCTAGAGAGAGAAAAAGAGACGGCCATGCAGAGAAACAGAAACACGAGAGAGAGAGAGAGAGAGAGAGAGAGAGAGAGAGAGAGAGAGAGAGAGAGGGGGGGGGGGGGGGAGGAAGAGAGAGAAAGAGAGAGCGAGAGAGAAAAGGTGTTAAAGAGAGGAGAACAATAAGATATAAGACAGAACACGAAGCCTTATAGTAAACAACCCCTAAGCCACATACACCACAAGCCAGAGAGGTCAAGGCTTTACTAGGTCATTCACGGGAGAAAACGGGGTCCTGGGGAGGGGGGGGGGGGGGGGGGGTGGAGGGGGGGTTATCTTAGGTCATCACCCTCATTGTGGAATTTTGCAGCATTTACCCCTTCTCCACCATTACGTTAATTTCATCATGTTCTGATTACCATTAGACGATTTTCTTTAGTTTTTAATCTAACTATACGTCTCAAATGGGTAAATATACGATCTCAGTAAACCCTCTTAGTAACATAGGTCCTTCCTAAACTGCATAAAAGCATCTAGTTTTGGCCAGAACCCAAGGTATAAAGGCGTCATGGTGTTGAAGGGGTTAATAAGAGTGTTGTAGTACTAGTGTGATTGGCAGTATTGAAGGGGTTAATAAGAGTGTTGTAGTGCTAGTTTGATTGGCAGTATTGAAGGGGTTAATAAGACTGTTGTAGTACTAGTGTGGTTGGCAGTATTGAAGGGGTTAATAAGAGTGTTGTAGTGCTAGTTTGATTGGCAGTATTGAAGGGGTTAATAAAAGTGTTGTAGTACTAGTTTGATTGGCAGTATTGAAGGGGTTAATAAGAGTGTTGTAGTACTAGTTTGATTGGCAGTATTGAAGGGGTTAATAAGAGTGTTGTAGTACTAGTTTGATTGGCAGTATTGAAGGGGTTAATAAGAGTGTTGTAGTGCTAGTTTGATTGGCAGTATTGAAGGGGTTAATAAGAGTGTTGTAGTACTAGTGTGATTGGCAGTATTGAAGGGGTTAATAAGAGTGTTGTAGTACTAGTTTGATTGGCAGTATTGAAGGGGTTAATAAGAGTGTTGTAGTACTAGTTTGATTGGCAGTATTGAAGGGGTTAATAAGAGTGTTGTAGTACTAGTTTGATTGGCAGTATTGAAGAGGTTAATAAGAGTGTTGTAGTACTAGTTTGATTGGCAGTATTGAAGGGGTTAATAAGAGTGTTGTAGTGCTAGTTTGATTGGCAGTATTGAAGGGGTTAATAAGAGTGTTGTAGTGCTAGTTTGATTGGCAGTATTGAAGGGGTTAATAAGAGTGTTGTAGTACTAGTTTGATTGGCAGTATTGAAGGGGTTAATAAGAGTGTTGTAGTACTAGTTTGATTGGCAGTATTGAAGGGGTTAATAAGAGTGTTATAGTACTAGTTTGATTGGCAGTATTGAAGGGGTTAATAAGAGTGTTGTAGTGCTAGTTTGATTGGCAGTATTGAAGGGGTTAATAAAAGTGTTGTAGTACTAGTTTGATTGGCAGTATTGAAGGGGTTAATAAGAGTGTTGTAGTACTAGTTTGAATGGCAGTATTGAAGGGGTTAATAAGAGTGTTATAGTACTAGTTTGATTGGCAGTATTGAAGGGGTTAATAAGAGTGTTATAGTGCTAGTTTGATTGGCAGTATTGAAGGGGTTAATAAGAGTGTTGTAGTGCTAGTTTGATTGGCAGTATTGAAGGGGTTAATAAGAGTGTTGTAGTACTAGTTTGATTGGCAGTATTGAAGGGGTTAATAAGAGTGTTGTAGTACTAGTTTGATTGGCAGTATTGAAGGGGTTAATAAGAGTGTTGTAGTGCTATTTTGATTGGCAGTATTGAAGGGGTTAATAAGAGTGTTGTAGTGCTATTTTGATTGGCAGTATTGAAGGGGTTAATAAGAGTGTTGTAGTGCTAGTTTGATTGGCAGTATTGAAGGGGTTAATAAGAGTGTTGTAGTGCTATTTTGATTGGCAGTATTGAAGGGGTTAATAAGAGTGTTGTAGTACTAGTTTGATTGGCAGTATTGAAGGGGTTAATAAGAGTGTTGTAGTGCTAGTTTGATTGGCAGTATTGAAGGGGTTAATAAGAGTGTTGTAGTGCTAGTTTGATTGGCAGTATTGAAGGGGTTAATAAGAGTGTTGTAGTACTAGTTTGATTGGCAGTATTGAAGGGGTTAATAAGAGTGTTGTAGTACTAGTGTGGTTGGCAGTATTGAAGAGGTTAATAAGAGTGTTGTAGTGCTAGTTTGATTGGCAGTATTGAAGGGGTTAATAAGAGTGTTGTAGTGCTATTTTGATTGGCAGTATTGAAGGGGTTAATAAGAGTGTTGTAGTACTAGTTTGATTGGCAGTATTGAAGGGGTTAATAAGAGTGTTGTAGTACTAGTGTGGTTGGCAGTATTGAAGAGGTTAATAAGAGTGTTGTAGTGCTAGTTTGATTGGCAGTATTGAAGGGGTTAATAAGAGTGTTGTAGTACTAGTTTGATTGGCAGTATTGAAGGGGTTAATAAGAGTGTTGTAGTGCTATTTTGATTGGCAGTATTGAAGGGGTTAATAAGAGTGTTGTAGTACTAGTTTGATTGGCAGTATTGAAGGGGTTAATAAGAGTGTTGTAGTGCTAGTTTGATTGGCAGTATTGAAGGGGTTAATAAGAGTGTTGTAGTGCTAGTTTGATTGGCAGTATTGAAGGGGTTAATAAGAGTGTTGTAGTACTAGTGTGATTGGCAGTATTGAAGGGGTTAATAAGAGTGTTGTAGTACTAGTGTGATTGGCAGTATTGAAGGGGTTAATAAGAGTGTTGTAGTACTAGTTTGATTGGCAGTATTGAAGGGGTTAATAAGAGTGTTGTAGTACTAGTTTGATTGGCAGTATTGAAGGGGTTAATAAGAGTGTTGTAGTACTAGTTTGATTGGCAGTATTGAAGGGGTTAATAAGAGTGTTGTAGTACTAGTTTGATTGGCAGTATTGAAGGGGTTAATAAGGTGTTGTAGTGCTAGTTTGATTGGCAGTATTGAAGGGGTTAATAAGAGTGTTGTAGTGCTAGTTTGATTGGCAGTATTGAAGGGGTTAATAAGAGTGTTGTAGTACTAGTTTGATTGGCAGTATTGAAGGGGTTAATAAGAGTGTTGTAGTGCTAGTTTGATTGGCAGTATTGAAGGGGTTAATAAGAGTGTTGTAGTACTAGTGTGATTGGCAGTATTGAAGGGGTTAATAAGAGTGTTGTAGTACTAGTTTGATTGGCAGTATTGAAGGGGTTAATAAGAGTGTTGTAGTGCTAGTTTGATTGGCAGTATTGAAGGGGTTAATAAGAGTGTTGTAGTACTAGTGTAGTACTAGTTTGATTGGCAGTATTGAAGGGGTTAATAAGAGTGTTGTAGTGCTAGTTTGATTGGCAGTATTGAAGGGGTTAATAAGAGTGTTGTAGTGCTAGTGTGATTGGCAGTATTGAAGGTCTTTGTCTTACGCTCGTCGTTACCCTTATCAGATTGTGTTAATTTAATTCATCAATCCAGCTCTGGGCAAGTTTTTATCCCTTTTGAAGATAATGAGGCGTTTTGACAATTTATTATGGCTGTCATAAAACGATTTTGGGTAGTTTACGAAGGATATGTGTTAATGGTAAGGGAAAAGACTATCTCATTTAACCCTCTGACTTCCACATACCCTTCCTAATCTGTAAACATTCGTCTAATAATAGCCAGAAAATATTAAAAGAAATGCATATCGGATCTTGAAATTAGATACCCCCTCTGGATTAATTTGTAAATATTTTCGGTAAAAATGTCCTGGCCGATGGCCGATTCTTCCAAAATGAAAGGCTCACTATCGTTCGCCAGGACAAAAATCGACACCTAAGTAGCACGAAAAGTCTTAATATTGACAAATAAATGGGGTGAAAGGTCTTAAAATATATAAACTAATGGGGCAAACATCTTAAAATCTGCAAACTGATGGGGCTACATATGAGTGAGAAGGGGATCTAGAAAAACGACCCATCTTCCCTTAATTGATAAACACATCTTGAAACGAGTGTGGTGAAGAAAGTGAAAGGCCTCTGTACTCCATGCCCGCTCCACCGGTGTATGCAGGTAGCTGATAACACCGGATAAATACTGCCTTGCCTTATCTATCATCTATAGGTCAGGTGAAGGTCGTAAGGGATAAGCCTTTGCAATGTGCACCTCGTATTTAGTTTTCGAAGAGTGTTGAGAGGGGAAAAGGGGTGTTGGAGAGAGAGGGAGCTGTTGGAGTGGCTTTGTTTGCGTGTGTTATTTGTCTACATATTTTTGCACGCCAGCAGGGTTACCAAATCACGCAAAAAGACATACCGCTAGATACATTCTAAGAAGACATACCGCTAGATTCTCTAAAAGACATACCGCTAGATTCATTCTACGACGACATACCGCTAGATTCTCTAAAATGCATACCGCTAGATTCATTCTAAGAAGACATACCGCTAGATTCTCTAAAAGGCATACCACTAGATTCATTCTAAGAAGACATACCGCTAGATTCTCTAAAAGACATACCGCTAGATTCATTCTAAGAAGACATACCGCTAGATTCTCTAAAAGGCATACCGCTAGATTCATTCTAAGAAGTCGCGAGAAGTAAATAAATGATGGAATATCGCTCAGAATGTCTCAAATATCCACATAATAGCAAGAACTCATACTTTTGAATATAAATAATTGCCGCTAGATCGAAGTAAATACTTCTAGATCAAGCGGGAACTTAGCTCAATTAGCAACAGTGCAAGTCATGTGTAGTACACATAATTTAAGGGGAGATATCCACTTGAGAGGCTTTTTTCTTGACCCCTTTCTCCCTCATGTCTAGCCCCGTTGCTTTTAAGATTTTAAGACGTTCGCCCCATTAGTTTGGCGATTTTAAGAACTTTCACCCCATTTCTGACAATTTTAAGACCTTTTGTGCCACTTAGGTGTCGAATTTTCCCTGGCAAGCGATAGCGAGCCTGTAATTTAAGAGGAACCGGCCTTCGGCCTGGACATTTTTCTACCGAAAAATGTACACATTTATCTTGAAAGGGGGTCAAGGGGGTTTAATTTTAAATTTGATGGATGTTAAGGTAATAAACTAAAAACCTCCCCTTAAATATACAGGGCTAGTGATTGATTAATAATGTGCTTAGCTGTGGTTGTAGACGTGAATCTCTGTGTTGGTGGTGTAATGGTTTAGATGCTTATATGTTCTGGGTGTGGTGTCCCGAGTTCGAATCCCGGGAGGACCATATTCTTTCATTACTATATTCAAGTGCATTGGGGTTTGTAATGGATGATTAATGTTAAGAACGGGTTGTTCCTTAATTGTATGATCTCAAACCGGGAGAATTTGGATTAAGAGTGGAATTAATATGACAAGAAAAACAGGCAACTTTACGTAATATTGCATCGTGTTTGCAATATTATGACTTTCAGAGGCCTAATAAGATTTTTAAAACGCACCATTAACCTTGTATATCATAATGACTAAAACAAGAAGGTACCCTATCTCTCTTTTGCCACTTTACTGTTAAGGGGAGGTTTCTAGTTTGTTTCCTACTCCTCCAGCAATCTTAAAATGTCACCCCCTTGACCCCCTTTCAAGATAAATTTGTACATTTTTCGGTAGAAAAATGTCCCGGCTGAAGGCCGGTTCCTCTTAAATTACAGGCTCGCTATCGCTCGCCAGGATAAAATCGACACCTAAATGGCACGAAAGGTCTTAAAATTGACAGAAATGGGTTGAAAGTTCTTAAAATCGTCAAAGTAATGGGGCAAACGTCTTAAAATTAGAAAAACAATGGGGCTAAACATGAGGGAGAAAGGAGTCAAGAAAAATATCCCTTAAGTGGAGATCTTCCCTTAACTAACCTTGTATATCATAATGACTAAAAATAGAAGCTACCCTATCTCTCTTTTGCCACTTTACTGTTAATATCGGCTCTCTCTGGCTTTATCTCGAATGCACTAGTAGATAATACGGAGATAAGAATGCAGGTATCTCTAGGACGGTTGCAAGAGTGTGCTACGATGCGTCAATTGTCTTATCTCTCCCATGACGGTAAATTCTGGCGATAAGTTAATATAAAAACTCTGAATTTAAATTGTCCAGATTGTGATTGGTAGAGAAAGTATAGTGATTTGTAATGAGACTGTTGTTATGACTGGATTACAACGGATTTTTGTTTTATCTCTTCAATAGTCAAGGTAAATTCTGACGATAAATTGATATAAGAACTTGGAATTGTAATGATCGAGATAACTAGATAAAACGACAGATAAAGTATAACAAATTATAATGATACTATAGTTATGTGTCGACGGATAAATAGTCAATACATAGTGCTCCAGTGATTGGTTGATGGTGTACGGTCGTGCTAATAAGTCCATGTCCTAGCTGGCATTACGTTTGGCTTGCTCTGTACTGTATTAATGTCTGTCAGATGTTGAAGAGGGTGGGTATAAGTGTAGCAACAGGTTTCTATATTTCACTCAATATGAAGAAATGAAGCTTATATATGGCTGATACCAATTATTGATCAAAACATACTTGGTGCCGAGACATCACTTATTAGGCCGATTGTACCAGGACTTTTAAGGGGAGATTTCCACTTGAGGGATTTTTTTCTTGACCCCTTTCTCCCTCATGGTTAGCCCCATTGCTTTTGATATTATAAGACGTTCGCCCCATTAGTTTGGCGATTTTAAGAACTTTCGCCCCATTTCTGTCAATTTTAAGACTTTTCGTGCCATTTAGGTGTCGATTTTTTCCTGGCGAGCGATAGCGAGCGTGTAATTGAAGAGGAACCGGCCTTTGGCCGGGAAATTTTTCTACCGAAAAATTTAAAAATTTATCTTGAAAGGGGGTCTAGGGGCTGTAATGTTAAGCTTGATGTTAGTCTAGGGAACTAACTAAAAACCTCCCCTTAAACTCGACTGTACTTTATGCAGAAGGCTAACAGCAGATGGGTTCTCGGTAAGCCTTAGTCAAGAATCACGTTGTTGATCAATAATAGCGCTTGTGTTTCGATATATTATGAAAAGGAGGTTATTTTTCTGGAGCCCCTTCTCCCTCATGTTTTAAGGGGAGGTTTTTAGTTTGGTCTCTAGATATCCATCAAGCTTAAGATTACACCCCCTTGAGCCCCTTTCAAGATAAATTTGTACATTTTTCGGTAGAAAAATTTCCCGGCTGAAAGCCGGTTCCTCTTAAATAACAGGCTCGCTATCGCTCGCCAGGATAAAATCGACACCTAAATGGCACAAAAGGTCTTAAAATTGACAGAAATGGGTCGAAAGTTCTTAAAATCTTCAAAATAATGTGGCGAACGTCTTAAAATTAGAAAAGCAATGGGGCTAAACATGAGGGAGAAAGGAGTCAAGAAAAAAATCCCTCAAATGGAAACCTCCCCTTAAGTCATATAATGTTAGCCCGAATCAAAGGTAAAAAAGGCGTCACCGGTACTGAGAGGGTTAACAATGCGTATCGGACCATTCATACGCCGGCCTAATAATATTATGAAACAGTGGTGGCGGAGTTTTGATACCCGGTACGGCGTATTGACATTTGATCTCCTCTCTATGCTAATCACTGTTTCCGTTGCGCTGTTAAGGGGGTAGGGTTTCTTTGTTGGTCTATTTATTCATTTCTATCTATCTATCTATCTATATACTCAGGCCCAATCCCCACTTTTATTTTATTTATTTATATATTTATATATTTCAGTTTCCTCGCTAAACCTCTATCAAGCGTAAAAGAACATCCCTAACACCACCCATTCGAGATAAATATGTACATTTTTCGGTAGAAAAAATGTCCCGGTCAATGGCCAGTTCCTCCTAAAACTGCAGGCTCGCTAACGCTCGTCAAGAAAAAGTCTACACCTAAATGGCACGAAAGGTCATACTATTGATAAAGAAATATGGGGGGGGGGTTTAAATTACCAAACGGGTGGAACGAACGTCTTAGCATCTCAAAACTAATGGGGCTAAACATGAGGGAGAATAGAGTCCAGAAAAACCCAATACCCCCTCTTAAATATATGCATAAATTTTACGGTTCTCAGTTAATGAATTTGTGCAGTTGAAGTGGAAAATTTTCTACCGAAATTTTGTACACATTTTATCTCGAAGGGGGATCATTGGGGCATTTTTTCAGGTCTTGCGAGCAAACTTTAAAAGAAAAAAAATATATATATATGGTAGTTACCGGGTAATTCATTATAATTAATTAACTGAAACATTATTTTTTCACGTCCTTACATAAAGTCACCAAGAGGGTCAACATTTATTGGCGCGACTGCACATGCCCTGTTTACGTGTTAAGATAAGATTAAGCTGAAGATAAGCTCGGTGAAACGGAAGAAATCCAAAAAGCGCAATGGAGAAAATGGCCGCCGACGGTCGTCTCACACAAAATATTGTTTCAGGTCAGGTGAAGGTATTGAAGGTTGTCTTTACAACGGCACCTCGTATCTACTTTCCGAAGAGTTCTGAGAGGGGAGAAGGGGTGTTGGAGAGAGAGAGAGGAAGCTGTTGGAGTGGCTTTGTTGTGAATAAATAGAACGCCGTCAACCTACTGAAATCCCTACAAGATCCGCCATTTTGTAGTCACAAAAAAAAATGTAGTCACGTCCTAATATGCTTATCTCCTTATTTATAAAGGACAAGAATATTATCAACACACGTAAACAAAGGCATTAGGTGTAAACTATTTGATAACCCTTTCAAGATACAATTACGCCTCTCTTTCATGTGTTTTGGTTATTACTAGACGATTTTATTTAGATTAGGAAGGATCAATGGAAGTCAGAGGGTAAATTGAGATAATCTTTACCCTTTTCATTCCCACAGAGCCTTCCTAAGCTATAAACAATCATCTAAAGATAACCACAAAAAACTGACAAAACTGCGTCATTGTCTTCAAAGGGTTAAGTTAATTTCCAACTCCACTGAACAATTAACACTTCGTTTATAAGTAATTATTCGTTCATTTTAAAATATACATAAACATTTAAAGAAGATTAAAAAAAGTTGAAACCGTCGTATCTTTGAAATAATAACCTGTTGTTGTTGTTTTTCTTCTTCAAGCGAGTATAATTTTCTTCATACATGAATATCCTACGGTACTAATTGCTGTTCGTTAACCCAAATCAGTGTTAGCTATGATCGTTACAGTAATAATTGATGTTCGCAAACCGAAATCAGTGTTGGCTATGTTCGTTACGGTAATAATTGCTGTTCGTTAACCCAAATCAGTGTTAGCTATGATCGTTACGGTAATAATTGCTGTTCGTTAACTCAAATCAGTGTGGTAATAATTGCTGTCCATTAACCCAAATCAGTGTTAGCTATGATCGTTACGGTAATAATTGCTGTTCGTTAACCCAAATCAGTGTTAGGTATGATCGTTGCGGTAACTCTGTGAAGTGGAATGAGAGCATCGTCCTTACACTAACTCTATTATAAGATGTAAACAAAACAATGGTGATGTCTATAGTCGGTCTGTTTCCACCTGGCGGTAAATTGCCATGTCTCCCTCTTGATTAATCAGTTATTACACACATTTGATAACTAAATATGCTGTTAATTATGAAAACTTGGCCATAATATGAGGCAGACACATAGTAGTTTCTGATGTGTCTATTAGATGATCTAGCAATTAGTTACAAAGGGAATCAATTTTCCGCCAGTTGAACTAAAACCGACTATAGTGATACAACAGTGGCGTGGATTGCTCTGTCTCCTTTTAAGGGGGGTCACCGGCTTTTTCTTCTCTCCTTTTAAACTTCTCTCTTTCTCTGGCTTGTATCCCTTCGGCTCCTTTCAGCCTACTGTTTTAAGACGTTTTTACCCATTCAGGTGTCGATATCTTCCTGGCGAGCGAGAGCGAGCCAGCATTATATATATGGAGAAATCCGGCTTCGCCGGAGAAATTTTTCTATCGAAAAATTTACAAACTTAGTCTGCTGTCAAAATAATTTTGAATAATATGCTGGCTCGCTACCGCTCGCCAGGAAAAATCGACACCTGGATGGGGATAAACGTCTTAAAGCAGTAGGCCGAATGGGAACGAATGGACACAAGCCAGAGAAAGAGAGAAAAGGAGAGAACAAAAGCAGGTAACCCCCCTTAAGACCATATCATGCACATAATCAGTGGTATAATCGATGTATATGCCTTACAGCCCGTTCATTAGTACAAGTTTAGATTACAGGGAAGTCCAACCGGCTATTTTGTTTTTTAAGACTGGAATGAAAATGAAAAGGACTACTCGAAAATTAACGTGAAGTACCATAGTTTGGGCCCTTTAATAACTTCCAAGAACATGATTTGAAATATAACCATAATTTAAGCAAGAAAATTAACGTGAAGTAGCATAGTTTGGGCCCTTTTATCACTTTCAAGGACATCATTTGAACTATATATCATAATTTTAGCTTTTCGTATGTGTTTTGTATTTGAGTGAGGGAGACAAAAGGCAGAACTGCATGAAGCGATTTTTGTCTAGCCTCGTCGTAATGAACAGACTGTAGTTGGATCATATAGATTTATTTTAACACGTTAATGTATGACACGTTTCGCTGAACACAATCATCTTTGCAGTGTACAGTCAGGCATTAAAATTCACGTTCTACCTCCATTATCTCAACTCGGATTATCTATCGAGTAAACAGGAATAGTAAACATGTCTTCAGCACTCACGAACAAACCCATCATATTCAAAATTCGTTCGGTTTTGGTGGAGAATATTCCATTATTATACAAAACAATCTGTCATATTCAAAATTCGTTCGGTTTTGCTGGGAGAATGAATATTCCATAATACAAAGAAATCCATCATATTAAAAATTCGTTCGGTTTTACTGAGAATATTTAATTATTATACATATCAAATCTATCATATTCAAAATTCGTTCGGTTTTGCTGAGATAATATTCCATTATTACACAAAGAAATAAGATTGACATTCAGAGTATGGGAGGATAGGACTCGTACTTTTTACCGTGCCTGTACCGAACGGAAATGGAGTGCTTAACCCCTTCAGCACCATGACGTATTTTTGCCTTTGATTCGGGCTAAAATTAGACGATTTTATGCAGCTTAAGAAAGGACCTGTGTTATTCAGAGGGTTGAGGGAGATCGTGTTACACCCATTTGAGTCGCACAGGTAGATTATAAACTAAAGAAAATCGTCTAATGGTAACCAGAATATGATGATATTTACGTAATGGTGGTAAAGGGGTTAATTTGTGGACTTGGGATGGTGGCCTTGCTTTTTATTGGCAACCCTCTTAGCCCCTTCAGTAGCGTTACTTCCTCATAATTCTGGCTATTAGTAGACGATTTTATTTAGCTTAGCGAGTCATAGGTGCGAAAACCATCTCCATTACCCCTATGATACCAACAGAACCTTCCCAAGCTGCTTAAAATCGTCTAATGAAAGCTAGACTATGAAGAGAAAGACGTCAATGTGCCGAAAGGATTAACCCGTTGAGTACCAGTGTCATCCTTTTAATTATATTCTGACAATGACTAGACAATATTATTAAGCTTAGGAAGGACCTCTAGCAATCATAAGCCTTCAAACTATCTCAATCAACCCTTTTAACTACTGCAGATACTTCTTAAGCTGCATAATATCGTCTAATTATAGCTAGAATGAAATACAACACACGTCGCTGGTACTCAAAGGGTTTAACACCGCCACCCAAGTCCCACACCTATCGTCTTTTTACAATTATACAACAACACGCAATATTATTATTATTATAGGTATATTATATGCAAGGTTGTGGAACTCATTATCGCAAAATAAATCACTATGGTGTTTTAAGAATGCCTATATTATAATATATATATACTTGTTTACAGTCTGCGGATTATCGTATGCACACGTACCGTCTCTCTAGGCTACCCGGTGCTGTGACGTGGGGCGGTGCGGGTTGGTGACTCTTGGTGAAGGGGGAGGGGCTAGGGGGCGTAGTCTTGAACACGGCAAGGGGCGCACTCTCCCTACTTCCCCCGATATTGGAGATAACGTAAGGAAGAGGGAGAGCGAGACATTATGTTGAAGACTACCACCCTGGGCCATGTGGGGAGGGGTAGTGATGTTTCTGCTACTGCTGCTGATGATGATGGTGATGATGGTTGGCTCGTCCATCCAGTGGTGGTGGTTGGAGAAGATCAAGCCCACAAAATGGTGGTGATGAAGACTGGAGACGCCCCAGTGAAGGTGATGAGGGGGAGATGATGGAGATGAGGCCTCACTCCTACGGTGGTGGTGATGAGGGAGACCAGGATGATGATGTTGGAGATCGAGATGGTGGTGATGAGGGAGAGAATCGAGCCTCCCGTGGTGGTGATGATGAAGATTGCATGACTCCCCCGGTGGTGATGACGCCATTTCCGCCGCCCCCTTGGTACCGCTGACCCCCGATGATTGTCGCCGTGGTGAGAAGTTGGGGCTGGGTTCCGGAAGGGGCAGCGCTCCCCTCCAACGCACGCTTGTCCCCACTCAAGCCAGCCGAGAAGAACCATCACGAAATCGGCCAAGGTTCTTTTTTATTTATTTGTGTTAGAGCTAGGCACACGGATCGTTGGGCCAGCCCGGTTTGACACTCCTACTTCTGTTGTAGTTGCTCTCATCTTGTTGCTGCTGTTCAGGGCGGTATGGCGGCTGCTGTGGTGTTGGCGGCGGCTGTTGCTGTGACTGCGGCGGTGGTCGGGGTGGTTGCTGCTGTTGGTGATGCAATTGTCGTCGCAGGATATCTATTTCCCTTTGTGCTTTGTCTAGTTTGCTTCTCAAGGCGTCGTTCTCGATTCTCAGCGAGTGGTTGTCGTTGGAGAGCGTACTCAGCTTGGTATCCAGATCGCGGTTGTTGGATTCCAGCTCCACTCTGTAGTTTTGTCGTTTGGTGCGGCAGGACTGGGCATAGCCACGGTTCTTGAGAGTTCGTCGTTTCTGCTTGAACTTCGTCTGGAGATCCTTCGACATGTTGTGGAGGCGTCTGTTCAACTCGCGGACTGATAACGACACCAGTTCATCGTCGGAAATATAGACTGAGCTGTGATGTGGCAGCGTCTGTAGGTTCATCTGACACCCTGTTTGATGGTCCACCGCCCCCTTGCCGCCGGGACTCAGCTGGTTGAGTGTATGTCGCTGCTGCCCGACACCTTCCCATTTTCGTTCCAGCATCCATTGAGTTTCGAACTGGTCGCCTGTTTGGGGTCCTGGTCGCAGATCCAAGGGTTCTGGGGCGTGCATGTACCTGTTGTACGGCCACATGTCGTCCACGAGGGCATGCTGGGGCATGGTACCCGGGAAGTGTGGTGAAGGTGGTAGGGAACAGTTGGTGGGGGAGGAACCTGGGGGCGTGTCTGGTGGGGTGCTGGGTACCTGTGATTGTGACTTCATCTGTGGTGGTGGTACACCTGGCAGACCTGTGGGGTGGTGATAGTGGTGGTGATTCATCCAGGCACCAGCCGTACCCATACTGGGCATGTGAGGTGCAATCATATGGGAAGGGACGCGACCCATGCCCATGCTTGATAGATCCTTAGGGTCTTTCACCCCGTCCATCATGCCATCTAGCGGTTCCAACATGAAGTCCGCCACGTATTCGTTGTGTAAATTTTCCTCGGTCGCCATTTTTAAGTGTTCATTGCTGGCGGGCAAACCTAATATGTATGGGCTGTGATCCGCCAGGTTCACAAGGGGTTTAGATTCTGTTACAGTCGCCACGATTGTTGCACTTTAGAACACCGTTTACACCTGAATACACTTGATCCTCTTCAGCCTCTCTTTAGGCATCACCAGTATATAGTCACTAGCACCTGGACTCTTCCCACACCAGATAAGAAACTGTCACTGGTATGTTTTTCGTCGACCAAAGAGATAATGTTAATGGCAAGTTTCCGGCACCAAAAGATATACTGTCACTGGTATAACTATCCCGACACCTGAACAGGGAAAGTCACTGGTAACTACAATGGCACCTGTCCATATAGCGTGGTCGAGCGTAATGTAAATAAACCACTCCTATCGCCTTCACTTAACTCCAGTAGAAGATGAAATAGACGATCCTGGATAATTGTGAAAGGCGAGCGGTCACGCCAGGGAAATAAACCGTCACTTGGCTGCTGCACACACCAAAGTCGGCAGCTTCTGTCGTTCGTAGTGTGTACGAGTCGAGTCGAGGTGACACTGTCAGTGTGGGTCACAAGGCAGTCAAGTTACTGGTGCCGCCCTGGAGATTGTGTTGGTGTTGTTCCGCGCACCTCCCGTCACACCCACTTCTCTCACAAACACTCGCTAGTACTAACTACATCCCCTATAATTAATCAATTTGTCACGTTGATATACACAATGTCTAGGCAATAAAGGTAGATCAACGGCGTAATTAGTGTACATGAATTTGTATATTTAAGTTTAATGCATAGAAAAGGTTGCAATAAATAGTAGGGCGGGGCTTGAGGGGAGATGGGCTGCTATTGGTCGAGCGTGGTAGCTGGGCGTGGTGGGGCGGGGTCAGTGTAGCTTAGGAGTCGACAGCTAACCCTTGCGTCTGCCCCTCCCACCCACGCAGCACCCGGGCTGGCCAATGAGCCTTCAAACGCCCCTTCAGCAATGGGGAACGCCGCCCCCTCCCCCTTTCACTCCGCCGTACTACCGCCCGCCCTTACACTCTATAATGTATTGATAACCTTATATAACATATATAATGTACATTGGAGCCCGTAAATCGTGCGAGAATCATTAGATACGTTTAATATCCTGAAGTAACCGTAGGAAGCGGTCGGCCCCCAAACTTATAACACTGGCAGTCTCTCCTTTCCTTGCCACTCGCTATATTGCTACTTCACTCTGAAATAGTATACATGGAGGATACAAAATATAAATATCAAAGGCCTGAAATGTATATGCCTACATACTGTATTATAAATATTACAAACTTGGTATTTAATATCAACTATCTAATTTCCGCCATGGCTGGAAAGAGTATCTGTATTTTTGTTTCTGTTAGGTAGCGATGTATAAGCCTGTACTCAGCTTTAAGGCAACCATTTCCCCTCCCCCGTGCTTGTGACAGAGGGGGAGTTGATGATGTTGGGCCGTCGCTAGGTGGCAGCACGGTGTAAACTAATATAGGTGTGTACAATAACATATACACGGTAAACAAAAAATAAAAGATACACACTGTGATAATTAAATGTATTACTAAAATATACGTTAATCGGTTTATCTATTCAAATTTTAACATGTAAACGATTGAAACATTATATTTATGTTTAGGAAGATTTATGTAGAATATTTCCGGAAGAGCCCAATTTTATTTTTAACTCGACTCTGTTTTTTTAAATTCTTCCTTGGTAGGGAGAATTTCATTTTCGGTTCTTGGTTCACTGTTGTTTAGATGACTTACTTGTATCTATGCTATGACTTAAACTGCTTCAAGCTCCGTGTGTCCAGACATTTTGACACTAACGTACCATGATTTTGGTTCTCTGTCACTCTTTCAACTTAAGGGGAGACACTTGTTACTGGTACCTTTACCTTTTGTCTCCTTCATGCACACGGACAAATAATCTGCGCTTTATAATTACAATTTATTTATCTTGCCTTTCCCATTCCCGGTTAAGGCTTATTTCAAACTTCTTTATATTTCTGAATATATAAAATAATCGTGCAGGCGGTTCTATGCATTTATTAGTCTATAGTTAAACGAGAATCTCCTAATGTTCAACCTAAGTCATAATTGTGTCCAGTACATGATTAGATTGATGTCGTTTTCGCTTTAGTAATTACAAATACGTAAGGCAAATTAACCCCTTCTGTACCGGTAACGTCTATGTATTTGTGTGTATTCTAGCTACATTTAGACGGTTTTATGAAGCTTAGGAAGGATAAATGGTAGTTAAAGGAATTTATTGAGATAGTCTGTAGCCTTTTCATTGGTAGACAACCTTCCTAAGCTGAATTAAGTCTTCTGATAGTTGCCAGAATATAATGAAAATTATGTCACCGGTACAGAAAGGGTTAAGTATGGGCTGGATTAGATCTTAAATTGTATCTTAATTATTTAAATCATCGGAAACTATTTGATTATCTATTATCTGCAAAAGATCAACTTAGTGGAAGTCTGTGTATATGAATGCTTACAACATGCCTTTATATTTGTAGTATATGGAACATCCGAATTGACCACTTGCGAGTTTCAGGCTATAAGGAAGTTGGAGCTATAGACATCGATATTTAGCAGAATTAATTATTATACATTTATCATACTTTCTACAAATCTAAATTAAAATACTACATTTTTGTTTTATATCGATGTTTTACGACCCCAACTTCCTTATAGCCTGAAACTCGCAAGTGGTCAATTGTTTTAGTAGGGCATCCGAATTGGCTTAAAATCTACGCAATATAATTAGGGCAAAATTATCGACCACAAACCTCTATAACTCTAAAACGACAAGAGTAATCGAGCTAATATGTCTACCCCATTTTGGGAAGAGTCAGCCATGGGAGAGGTGTGGAAATATACAGCCCATTTGCTCTAGGTCTTTTCAAGTTACAGATGTTACAGGTCACGATTTCTGGCCTACTTATAATAAATGGACTATAGTAGGAACAATTAAACCCGAAAATATCCGGTTCCTCCTAAATTACAGGCTCGCTAAATGGCACGAAAGGTCTTAACACTGACAAAGAAATGAGGCGAAAGGTCTTAAAATCGCCAAACTATTGGGCCGAACGTCTTAAAATCCCAATTTAATGGGGCTTAACACGAGGGAGAAGGGGTATCAGCGAAGAGATGCGGAAGAGCAGGCTTGGACGGTTTTGGCATGTGGACAGAATGGATGTTCTAAATTAAGTTTAACCCCTTCTGTACCGGTGACGTGTTTTTCATTTTCTTCTAAAAATATTTCGACGATTTTGTGCAGCTTAAGGAGGATCTGTGGTAGTAAAAAGGATTAGGCGAGATAGTTCGAAGCCTGTTAAAATCGTCTAATAATAGCCAGACGACAGAGAAGAAATGCGTATTGGAACTTGAAAGGGTTAAGAATATTAATTTGAATATGGTAGAAAATGTCAGTAGTTCACCATTCAATAGCAGATCACAATTTTAAGAAGAATCATAAATGCGTTCTGAAAGCCAGAACAAATGCGTTATAATGATTAAGGGGAGATGGTTGATTTGTGTTGGCCCCCTTCTCCCTCATGTTTAGCCCCAATAGTTTTCAAATTGTAAGACGTTCGGCCGGCCATCGGCCTGGAAATTTTTCTATCGAAAAATGTACAAATTTATCTTCAAGGAGGGCCTGGGGGGGAGAGAGAGATTTCGCTTGATGGAGGTTTAGGGAGGAAACTATTTTTTTTTTTTTTTTTTTAAATATATGTAAATGAGGAAATAAATACGCCCATCCCCCCTTAAATTACCTTCAACCCGTTCAGTACCGGTGCCGTTCGTTTAAACTTTATTCTGGCTACTATTAGACGATTGTATTCAGTTTCAAAAGGGCCTGCAGCCATTAACAAGCTTAGAACTATCTAATTTACAACTCTTTTTACTACCTCAGATTCTTCTTAAACTGCACAAAATTGTCTAAATATAGCTAGAATAAAAATAAAAATACGTCGCCGGTACTGAAGGGGTTAATTAACACTTATTAGCCTATATCAATATTCAGGGACGCATTTTAATTACATTATGGCTAACAATATACGATTTTATTCAGTTATAGCAGGCCTTCGGGGAATCAAAGGGTTAAAATCTATTTCCATTAACTCTTTAGCTTCCAGAATGGCTACTAAGTTCAATAAAATCGTCTAATAATAGCCAGAATACACTGTCAAAACTCGTCATACTCTCAATTAACTCACACAGTTCCTTACTAATCTAAAGAAATATAGTTTATTTAACCCCTTCTGTACCGGCGATGTCTTTTTAATTTCATTCAAGGTATATTGAGACGATTTTATACAGTGTTCAGAAAGATTTGGGGTAGTAAAAATGGTTTAAATGACATCGTTCGAGGCCTATTAATTGCTGGAGGCCCTTTTAAAACTGAATAAAGTCGTCCATTTTTTTTTTTTTTATTAAATGGAAGGTCCCACCCCTTTCCCATTCTTAAGTAAGCCATTTTAGATTTACAGAAGAGTGACCATTACTTGCATTACTGCATGTCCACAAACATTTCAGTAATGTAAGCATGTTTCCTTCTGTTTTATTTTTTTATTTTTTTATTTATATTTTGGTTATTAAGGTGATAGTTATAAAGTAGTTTACAATCCATCTTATTCTAGTTCCCTTATAGTTTATCTTATTGTACCAGTACCTCCCTACAATCAACCTAGTTGTTCCCCAATTCGGCCATTTCAAAATCTAAGTCTCTCACTCCACCCGTCTCCCTCCAATCCCCAATCCCTTTCTATCCACTGTACTCCCATCATTCCTCTTTCCTTCCCTTGTCCTCCCTTACTCCCTCCCTCACTCCTCCCTCCAATCCCCAATCCCCTCCCCGCCCCTCCCCTTCTCTTTCTCCTCCTTTACTCCCTTCCTTCCTTCCTTCCTCCTTCTTTCACTCCTTCACCCGTTTCCCTCCAATCCCCAAGCCCCTAACCCCCCCCCCCCCCCCTTCCCCTACGGATGAGGAAGGTGGAGGGGATGGGGGTAGTGCAGGAGCCTTCTCGCCTGATTACACTAAACCAGGGATCAATTTAGGGACAGGGAGGAGGAGGAGGAGGAGGAGGAGGAAGAGAAGGAGGAGGAGGGAGAGGAAGAGGAGGAGAGGAGGAAGAGAATGAGAGAAGGAGGAGGAGGAGGAAAGAGGAAGAGGAGGAGGAGGAGGGAGAGGAAGAGGAGGAGAGGAGGAGGAGGAGGAGGAGGAAGAGAATGAGAGAAGGAGGAGGAGGAAAGAGGAAGAGGAGGAGGATGAGGGAGAGGAAGAGGAGGAGGAAGAAGAGCAGGAGAGGAGGGGGTGGAAGAAGAAGGAGGAGGAGGAGGAGGAGGAGGAGGAGGAGATAAAGAGGAGGAGAGGGAGGAAGATGAGGAGTGAAGGAAGGGGAGAAAGAGAGGTAGGAGGAGCAAGCAGAGAATGGCGATGAAGAAAACAAGAACAAAATATTAAGAAAGGGGTATAGGAGGACAGGAAAGGATGATGATGATGATGATGATGAAGAAAGAAGAAGGAAAGGGAGGAGAAGGAAAAGAAGATGAACACAAATATAACTAGGATAATTGGAGGAGGAGGAAGAAGAGAAGGGGTGGAGGAGGTGGATAGATGATGATGATGATGAGGAGGAGGAGGATGACGACGATGATAATGATGTTGATGATGATGATGATAATAATAATAATGATGATGAAAATTATGATGATGAGTATGGGAATGAGAAGAAGGGGGAGGAAAGGAGTTACAAGGAATAGATCGTACCTTACAAATCTCGCGGTCCATTCCTGCGCGATACCCAAGGTGGAAAGATTGAGGAAGATTGTCGAATTCAGCAGCAGCGAAGAAAAGAGGCTTGGCAATTACAGGGGTCAAATGGAAAAGGTGAAAAAGAATGTTGTATTATTTGTATATTTATTTATCTGTGTATTTACTTGTTTATATTTATATTAATTCATATATTTATTGATTTATTCACATATATTTATTTATTTATATAATTAGTAATGTATTTATTTATTTGTACTTGAAGTGGCCTACAGCTGCCTTTATCAATAACAAAGTACCTTAGAATGCGAAATATTAAGATAACCGAAATCAACCTCCACTTCTTTTTTAGTCTCTGGTGGGTTGTTGGAATAAGGTTACTTGACTACTTGCAAGTTTCAGGCTATAAGGAAGTTGGAGACGTACACATAGATATTAAGCAGAAATGCAATCATTATGTAGATTTCTGATAAAAAGGAAGTGTATTGTATTAGATTGTATTTATGTATAAATGTATAGCAACCGTATATTAGCCATTAATTATGCTAAATATCGATGTTTACAGCTCCAACTTCCTTATAGCCTGAAACTCGCAAGTAGTCAATTGAACCAAACTTCTGTCACAGTGAGAGCAAGTCATGATTAGTACTTTCGGGCCATACGATTGGAACACACTCCCACCCCTATTTTGTCCAACTCTCTAACCCAAGACTAAACCAATTTTTTTTTTTTTTTTTTTTGCTACTCAACAAGTAACCTCTCAACCTCTGTCCCTTAATCTGTCTTTCCCTCATCCTATGACATTTATGTTTCTAGCTTCATGTGTCCAGACATATTGACTCTAACGTAGAGTACAGTACCTTGAATTTGGTTCTTTTTCACTCTTTCAAATCTAAGGGGGGACACTTGTTACAGGCAGCTTTACTGTATATTTCCTTTATGCACATAGAACAAAAAAACCCAGCTTGGATATTTCCTTCTTCACACTGTCTGGTCCGGTCTTGTGGGTTATTATGATACTTTCATTAATTATTATTTCAGGATTTTGCTTGAGGATATGATGCGACTGCACCCCCCCCCCCCCTCCCCCAACTGAACAACGGATGATGATTAGCACTTCCGGCCCATAAGACGCCGCGGCCGGCTCCCAACTGAGCAGCGGATCATAGCGGCCCCCACCTCGTAATCCGCCAATAGGGCCTTTATCACCTTTTAATGACACGTTACCACAACACCGATCCCTTCTGAGCCGCTGGGAGCCGCTATTAATCGCGTCTCAGACCCTCCTGTTGCCTTCTGTGGGTGCAGAGGTGTGGGTGTGGGTGTTTGGGTGCGGCAGTGTGTGTGTGTATTCACTTGCTTGTTCGTCAAGGGGAATCCACGCAATGCGAGCTAAGCTCATTATTATCGCGCCTCCTTAACTGGGAATGTATTGCGTGAAATGCATGTTAAGTGTTTATGTATCATTGGAATGGCTGTGGATATGTGTGTAGTCTGTAATTTAGCCAATTGGCGACATCTGGAAACGAAGGCTTAGGGTTAATCTGTACGGTACCATTCTCACTACGGAACCAGTCTCACCCGAAGGCTTAGGTTAACCAGTAGCTTAGGTTAACCAGCACGATACCCATCTCACCTTTTTACCGATCACCAACCCCAGATGGGACGTCACAACTTCGTCCACTTATACCAGGTTCCTATTTATACTTCTAGGTGAACAGAGGCTACACCGTTAGGAGACTTGCTCAAATGGCTCTTCCCCGCCCGGATCTCGAACTCGGGACCTTCTGATTGTGAGCCAGACGCGCTATCAGTTACGCCACGGGGCGTGTGTGTGTGTGTGTGTGTGTGTGTGTGTGTGTGTGGAAGTGTAGGTGTGTACCGAAGTGTGGGTGTGAGTGAAGAGGTGTGGGTGTGGGTGTTGGGTATGAGTGTGTGTGTGTGTGGGGTGGGGGGGGGGGGAGCGGGGTGCACTTGTTACTGGCCATTTGTCTCCTTTACTCACAGATAAAAATTAAGTCCTTTTTTATTTTTGAGTTATAGAGGCTAGGGGTTCAATATTTCCTGCCTACTGATAATGAACAGAGTATAATGAAGCGGGTCGTATAAGAAGCACATACAGGAGGTGAACAATATGGCCGCCGTGAATAGGAACAACAAAGGGACCAAACGACTACATGCAGGGGGGTGCTACGGGAACAATTAGGAGGGTTACGCTTCAGTACCTTATAGTTGGTCACTCTCTCTCTCTCTCTCTCTCCCCTCCGTCCTCTTTCCTCTCTCCTCCCCTTCCCTCCACCTCCCCTAGCCCCTCCTCTCCCACTATCTCCTCCCCTACCCCCTCTCATCCCATATCCTTATTCTACATATTTTCCAACCCCTCCTTCCCTTCCCCAACCCCCTTTCTCTTCCACCCCACCTCACCTCTCCCACTCTCTCATCCACCTCTCTTTACTTCTCTCCTCCATTCCCTCCCCTCCTACTCTCTCTTCCCCTCCTCAACCCCCTTCCTATCCCACTCTCTCTCCACCCCCCTCCTCTCCTTACATCTGTCTTTCACCCTCTTGCTCTCCTACCCTACTTCTCTCCTCCATCACCTTCCTCTCCTATTCTCTATTCTCTCTCTCTCTCTTCCCACTATCTCCTCCACCCCCTTTCTTTCCTACTTTTTCTTCCCCTCCTCTCTCCTCCTCCCCTTCTCTGCTCTCCCACTCTCTCCTCCACCCCCTTCCTTTCCTACTCTATCTTCCCCTCTTTCTCTCTCTCCTCCTCCCCTCACCTCTTTCCTCTCTCAATCTCTCCTCCACCACCTCCTCTCCTTACTCCCTCCTCTCCTCCATCCCCTTCCTCTCCTACTCTCCCCTCACCCTCACCTTCCTCTCTCCTCCCCTCACCCACCCTCTTTTCACACTCCCCCCTCACCCCCTCACCCCACCCACTCCTCACTTTGAAGTCAGTCAGCTGTATGTCAGTTATCTCTTAATCCAATCCATGTCTCGTATATCGTTTTATTGACAAGGATCCCCACTTCATCCACACCCCTCACAGACAACATTATAGCTTCAGTGTTTAGCTATTTTATCTCTTTAACTACTGTATATTGATGTTTTATTATATATAATTCATATCTCGTATATCACTTTATTGACAAGGATCCCCATTTAATTATCACCTCTCTCAGATATAACATAGATTCACTATTTCTCAGGTTTGTTTTCTTTCTACGTACTAATGTTGCTGTTTAGTTAAATAGAGTAGTTTGTATGTGATATTGTAAGCAAGTTTCTCTTAATCTAATTAATGTCTCGTCTATCGTTTTATTGACAAGGATCCCCACTTCATCCCCACCCCTCACAGACATTATAGCTTCATTATTTAGCTTTTTGTATCTCTTTAACTACTATATATTGTTGTTTTATTATATACAATCCATGTCTCGTATATCACTTTATTGATAAGGATCTCCAGTTTACCCACCTCTCACAGACATCATAGCTTCATAATTTATAACCTATATATTCTGAATGGGGTGAAGCATCTTCTTATCGCAAAACTAATGGGGTGAAACGTCTTAAAATCTCTAAAATAACGGAGCAAACAGTGGGGGGGGGGGAAAGACCCCCTCATATCAAGTTAGGGTTAACCCATTCAGTACCGGTAACGTCATATTAAGATTATTCTGGCTACCATTAGACATGTTCTCAGTTTAAGAAGCGCCTCCAGCAGTTAAGGGGCTTCGAACTCTCTCACTTAACCCTTGTTTATTACCACAGCTCCTTCTTAAGCTGTCCAAAATCGTCTAAATACAGCTACGATAGAATGTAAAAGACGTCGCCGGTACAGAAGGGGTTAATTCTCCTTCCCAGCCCCCCCCCCCCCACCACCACACACACACACACACACACACACACTCTCACTTATAACCATTTTTACTACCACAGACCCTTCTTAAGCTGCCCAAAATCGTCTAAATACAGATAGAATAGAATATATAAGACGTCGCGGCCGGTACAGAAGGGGTTAATTACCCCCCCCCCCCCCCCGCACGACACTTCACTAATTGGGCGACAGATTTTACCGCGGACTAGTTTGGGGGGCTGATTTACGGGGGCCGGTTCTTATTTCGCAGGGGCCGGGTGATGAATGGGCCGCCGCTACTTCCGAAACTGCCGCGTCTACATCTTGCAAGGCTGCTATAACTTGGGATAATTGTGTGATGCGAGGGTGCTATAGTCAATTCATTATAGGTAGGCCAGAAATCGTGATCCCAATCCTCTGTAACTACAAAAGGGCTGGAGTAAATGGATTGTAATTTTCCACACCTACACCTTAGCTGAATCTTCCCAAATGGTAGAAATATTAGCTCGATTGCTCTTGTCGTGTTTTAGATATAGAGGTATAGTTGACACAATGTTTGGCCTACCTATAATAAACAGACTATAGGTAATGGGCTTTACTTTATCTCCGCCGAACGAAGTTGGTGGAGATTTTGGGATCGTCGCTGTCTGTCTGTCTGTCTGATTGTTTGTTTGTACAAATACAACTAGAGGACGAAATTCGATTAAGCTTCGTAAATACCTCATAGTATCTAGCAAAATTCCAAAATAGTATCGATTAAATTTTGCCAACCCCCCCCCCCTTTAATGATCCTGAGGGGATTTGGGTCGACCTTGAAGATGCGCACTCTGGGACCGACTGTTCCAAATATACAGTAGGTAGGCATATAATCGTGAACCCTATAACCTCTGTAACAAAATATGGGCGAGAGCAAATGGGCTGTATGTAATTTCCCCACCTATACCCCGGCTGACCCTTCCCAATTGGTAGAAACACTAACTGGATTACTCTAGTCGTTTGTGAGTTATAGAGGCTTATGTTCAAGAGTGTTGGCCTACTTATTTGGAACAGGGTATGAGAACTTCACATATGACACCAACACCCCAGTTTAGGGACTATGACCCCTTGAGGATTATGCCGCATTTTGACAGTCAATTCTGGCTATCATTAGACGATTGTATATAGTTTAGGAAGGATCTGTGGGAATTAATAAGGGGAGGCTGAACCTTCGCTGAGCCCAGAAATAAAATTTCGAGTTCTATAATGCTTCTTTCAACATAGGAGAATAGCATAGGAGGGAACAAAAAAACATATCACATCCATAACCCCCCCGGGCCGGGGGTTCGACCTCGACCCCCTGTAAATAATTGTCTAAAATAATTCTACAGTGTCCCCCTGATGAAAATTTTGTTTAGTTGGTCATTAAATGCCATCATCTATGTGCACGCCATGATAGAAAACGTTTTCTAAGGAGGACTAACTATTCTATCTCTCCAAAATTTTACTTTGGTGTGTGAAAATCTTTGATTTTAGCTTGCCAGAGATCCTATTTTGGCACTTACGAGATCATCTACTTTTGTGTTTATTGCTCAAATTAATTCCCCTTCTACTCACTACATATAGGACTATATAGCAACTGGAAAATGCAGAGATAATGGCATTATCTCACATATATTTCAAGATTCGACATTGTTTAGGTTGAAATGTTGGCTAAAAAAAACCCATATATATATATATTATATAATTTGTTCAGCCCCTTCTATTATGCAATATGGTAAAACTAGATAAGTTTCTTGTAGGGGATGCAGGTAGAATACGCCATGCAATAATTGCGGGAAATTTGAACAATTTTGAGTGAGAAGATCATTTTACAAATATTTCAATGAAATTCTGTGCTCGAGCGCGCGCACATAGAGAGCTGATTTTTTTTCAGCGAGTCTTAGTATTTCCATTGGTGATAAGATGGTATAATGCCAGAAACACAATATCTTATACAGGCTGACTTGGGGGTCAAAGGTTCAGCCTCCCCAATAAATTAAATTTTAAGCCCAGGAACATTTTTGCACTTGGCGGGCGACTTTCGAATTTCGAGTTTTCATGGGTATATATGGATTCGTCTTGTCATTACGATTCCAACGGTCTATGAATTTTTTAATTTTGACCAATTTTTAGGCCCAAGAGGCCTATTTTAAAGTTTATTTTAATTTAAAGTTTAAAAACTCCATAGACGAGTTATCTATGTACGGATTTTGTTCAAATTTATACATAAAGTACAGTTTGACACGCTGAATCGAATGGCGCAAACATAATTGAAATCAGGCCATTAGTTTATAATTTCGTATTTGACTGGGCCTTCCTGGAGGGCTCAGGGGACCGTTTTTTGGACTTTAAAAGACCTCTGTAGCCCAAACTATAAGTCCTAGTTCTACTTGGTGCCATTCGATTTTTCTTGACGAGCAGCTTCTATACATGGTCGTAGATTGCAATTTCGACCAGCCATTCGGCCAGAATCAAAAATATTTGTTTCCAAAATCCCTGGCTTGGGGAGATCTCCACTCGAGGGATTTTTTTCTTGACCCATTTCTCCCTCATGTTTAGCCCTATTGCTTTTGATATTATAAAACGTTTGCCCCATTAGTTTAGCGATTTTAAGAACTTTCACCCCATATTAAGACCTTTCGTGCCATTCAGGTGTCAATTTTATCCTGGCGAGCAATAGCGAGCCTGTAATTTAAGAGGAACCGGCCTTCGGCCGAGACATTATTCTACCGAAAAATGTACAAATTTATCTTGAAAGGGACTCCAGGAGGTGTAATTTTAAGCTTGATGGAGGTCTAGGGAACAAACTAAATACCTCCCCTTAAGCCCAGGAAAATTTTTGCACTTGGTGGGCGACTTTCGAATTTAGAGTTTTCATGGGTTATATAGATTCGCCTTGTCATTACGATTCCAACGGTCTATGAAATTTTTAATTTTGACCAATTTTTAGGCCCAATAGGCCTATTTTAAAGTTTATTTTAATTTAAAGTTTAAAAACTCCATAGACGAGTTATCTATGTACGGATTTTGTTCAAATTTATACATAAAGTACAGTTTGACACGCTGAATCGAATGGCGCAAACAAAATTGAAATCGGGCCATTAGTTTAGAATTTCGTATTTGACTGGGCCTTCCTGGAGGGCTCAGGGGACCGTTTTTTGGACTTTAAAAGTCCTCTGTAGCCCAAACTATAAGTCCTAGGGAAGTCTACTTGGTGCCATTCGACTTTTCTCGACGAGCAGCTTCCTCCTGTTGTTCTCAAAAACTGTGCTTCCGTCCTGACTCCCTGCCTAGGCAAACTCTTTCGTCTCTGTCTATCCTCTAACGTCTTCCCTTCATGCTGGAAGTTTGCTCACATTCAACCTGTCCCAAAGAAGGGTGACCGCTCTCAACCCTCCAACTATCGTCCAATTGCTCTTATCTCTTGTCTTTCTAAAGTTTTTGAAACTATTATTGCTTCCATTTTATTATTTCTTAAGCATTTCTCTTCTTATAATCTGCTCTCAGATCGCCAGTATGGCTTCCTTAAGGGTCGCTCTACTGGTGATCTTCTTTCATTTCTTACTAACTCTTGGTCATCCTCCTTTCGGGACTTCGGTGAGACTTTTTCTATTGCACTAGTAAGGGGAAAACGTGCCAGAACAGCAGATGCCAGAACAGCAGATGCCAAAACAGCAGATGCCAAAACAGCTGATGCGAAAACAGCAGATGCCAGAACAGCAGATGCCAGAACAGCAGATGCCAAAACAGCCGATGCCAAAATAGCCGATGCCAAAACGGCTGATGCCAAAACAGCTGATGCCAAAACAGCCGATGCCAAAACAGCCGATGCCAAAACAGCCAATGCCAAAACAGCCGATGCCAAAACAGCCGATGCCAAAACAGCCAATGCCAAAACGACCAATGCCAAAACAGCCAATGCCAAAACGACCAATGCCAAAACAACCAATGCCAAAACAGCCAATGCCAAAATTTTGACCAATGCCAAAACGACCAATGCCAAAACGAAAAACCGAAACTGCCAAAACCGAAATGGCCAAACCCAAAACGGCCAAACCCAAAACGGTCAAAACCAAAACGGCCAAACCCAAAACGGCCAAAACCAAAACTGCCAAAAGCCTGAAATGTCAATGACCCCGTCCTTACCTAACATGACGCAACCTAATTAAGTCTACGCGCTTTAACCTGCCCAACCTAACTGAACGGCCAAACCCAAAACGGCCAAAACCAAAACGACCAAACCCAAAACGGCCAAAACCAAAACTGCCAAAAGCCTGAAATACAGTGGTGGTGTTTGACCCTCCAAGTGATCATCTTCCCGCCTCCTGGGAAGGATTTTTGCCTGGATTCCATTTCAAGTCACGGTGGTGGTGTTTGACCCTCCAAGTGATCATCTTCCCGCCTCCTGGGAAAAGTGATCATCTTCCCGCCTCCTGGGAAGGGTTTTTGCCCGGATTCGATCTCAGCCCACGGTGGGTGGATTTTTCCTGTCCCAGTGATCACTCTCCCGCCTCGTGGGAAGTTTTTTTTTGCCTGGATTCGATCTCAAGCCACGGTGGTGGTGTTTGACCCTTCTAGTGATCATCTCCCCGCCTCCTGGGAAGGGTTTATGACCGGATTCGATCTGAAGCCACGGTGGTGGTGTTTGACCCTCATAGTGATCATCTCCCCGCCTCCTGGGAAGGGTTTTTGCCCGGATTCGATCTGAAGCCACGGTGATGGTGTTTGACCCTCCTAGTGATCATCTTCCCGCCTCCTGGGAAGAGTTTTTGCCCGGCTTCGATCTCAAGCCACGGAGGTGATGTTTGACCCTCCAAGTGATCATTTTCCCGCCTCCTGGGAAGGGTTTTTGCCCGGATTCGATCTCAGCCCCTCGGTGGTGGTGCTTGACCCTCCAAGTGACCATCTTCCTGCCTCCTGGGAAGGGTTTTTGCCCGGATTCGATCTCAAGTCACGGTGGTGGAGTTTGACCCTCCTAGTAATCATCTTCCCGCCTCCTGGGAAGAGGTTTTGTCCGGATTCGATCTCAAGCCACGGTGGGTGTGTTTGAACCTCCAAGTGATCATCTGCCCGCTGCCGGTTATTGGTTTAATGGGCAACCCCTCCGGAGGGGGAGGGGGACTCACGATGGTTCAATAGGGGACCCAGCCGCGGGTTGCCAATGCGGGTGTTTTAGACGGGAGTAGACTAATTATACCAGCACCATATTGCTTTTTGACTTGCGTGTTGACAATATGAGAGGGATGAAGACCCGTGGTCCTAATAATTAGATCCACGTCATCACGTTGGGCTTTGAACGTCGTACCCCCTTTACCCGCGAGTAACCCCACGATGTCTAGAATATTGTTGTTGCTAGGCGAGTCCAGTAGCCATCCATCCTTGTCCCATCTAATTAAGGGGTTGTTTTTAACTCGCTCCAGAAGCCCTTAAGCATACGGTATTTCGATATATTTTACGTGGGCAGGTAGGAGATGATCTAGACTGGGATTTTTGGAAGCATTCGTCATTACTGAAGTGGCTTTCATTAGTACGGGCGGTGGGAGTTTGGTTTTGTGCATAGCCCTCGCCGATTTCTCGTTATGACGCGAATGAGGTGTTGATTTCTTTCTCTTTTTCCTCGATGGGGTCTTAGGAGCGAGTTGCGGGAGGCTGAGCTTGCCGGAACATGTTGGGGGACCGAGCTTGCCGGGACGTGTCGAGGAGGCGAACTTGTTGGAACGTGTTGCCCGGAGGGGGGACCCTCGATGCTTGTTAAAACATGTTTGGCTGTGGATTCGGGGAGGAGATAATAGCTACGCATTATGCGAATAGTTTTGAAAGTAGACCGGCAACTGCGGGGAGAAGAGCGGCTAATATACTACCCCCCGCCTTACTACCTAGAATTAATCTCCTTTTGGTTAAAGATGTTTTCTTTCGGGCGACGGCTCGTATATCCTCGCGATGGTGTTGTAGCTTTCTTATAATTCTACTATTCAGGATGAGATGTTTCTTTAGAAAGTTTGAGAATATCTCAGAAATACAGTTTAAATGCTCGCGTCCTAGTTGTTTAATGAGGTTCTTCCTTTCCTTGGGGTTAAGTTTTTTAAGTAGCAGTAAAAACTTTTTATGTACAGCGAGTAGGGGAGGCTTACTGCTCATCTTGGCATGAGGTCGGAGGCCTTAATCCAGCTGTCAAAGGAGGTAGGATATCCGACCCAATGTACGAAATATTGTGTTCCTCCTTTGCTTTTGCGGGTTCTCAGGATATTAATATAGAATGACTCGGGGTAGGGAACTGGCCACCAGTTCTGATCTGTAGAAGATGCCCTCTACGGGCTCGTCGGCTAGGTCTTCCAGGAGATAGGTTTTGGGTTGATGCTGGTGTTTTATTTTTCGAATTCGGAATAGCTCAGGGGTGTTCTGCTGAGTGTATCCCTTATGGAAAACGGATGAACGAGTGCTACCCACAAGACCCACAATCTCTCCAACGGCTAGCTCAGGACTAATGGGTCTGAAGGGTTTCTGTTTTTTTTTATACATTAGATGGAATTGACGTACAATGTCGGATGATTGAGTTAATTTATGCACGAGGATGGGGGTTTGTCCATTTTTTAATCCAGAGTGAGGGGAATTATTGTAGGCCTCGACCATGTCCTGGAGATGGTTAATATATCGAGGGGAATTCCGCTGTGTAATAAAGCGATATAGACGGAATTTCAATGTGCGAATGGCTCGTTCGGCGATGGAAGCTTTAATCTCGCTAGAGTGAACGCTATATAACTTAATCTTGCGAGATGTTAGATATTCCTTCACTTTTTTATTATAAAACTCGGTGCCTAGATCGGTGTTCAATCTTCTCACACCCCTGGATTCATCGCTTTCCATAATCCTCTTAACAGCCGTTAGCATGGAAGTCGCATCTTTCCGGAGGCAAGGCACGACCTGCATAAAACGAGAAAAGACGTCCACGCAGACTAGCAGGTATGATATATTGTCGTTGTCTTTCTTTAAATGACGCATATCGGCTAAGTCGGCAGCCATGATGATCTTGGGCTTGGGGGAGAGAACTTTCTGCCGGGGGAATTTCTTCGGCTGTAGCTTATGTAGCATGTAGGTTTTGCTGGTCCTGAGAAATCCCGCCACGTCTCGCGGGGTTATGGAAGGATCAATGCCTCGGGCCTTATCCCATAGTTTCTTTTGAGAAGACAGCCCGTACGGCTGATCGTGACGGCTGTAGAGAACATGTAATAGCTCTCGATGCTTAGAGCTCACCATTGGAAAATACGTTCGCAGGGTGGTTCACCCACTATATTTGTACGGAATTGCAGGGCTTCGGGAGTATTTATACCCAAGTCGACTAGGAGATAGCCAAAGGGCTGAGAGAAAACGGCGGATTTGTATATTTCAACAAAATCACTGACTCGGTCTTTGCCGAATATTTGCCTTCCGAGTAGCTGTATTTGCAATAAGTCACGTTGTCTCAGTAAAAGGAAGTGCGAACAGTTGAGACTAATATTCCTCGCATGTTTACCACCCATGTATAGGTTTTGGGTTATGAAGATACATGAAATGTTATTATGTCGGTCGTGGGTAAAAGCGTCAACGACAAATTTATTTTTTACAGCCTCCATAAATAGATCGTCAAGGACAAATAAGGTTCCTCTTTGATCGTAAGTATCCTCATCGCTTATAGGATTCACTATTTCTGGATGCACGGTTACCTTAGACCCTACCCTACAAGTTTCATGAGGTCATGATAAACAAGAAACTACGATTCATCGATAGTTACGCCTTTATGCCGGGATCTCTGGCTTAATTGGCCAAGCAGTTTATCGCTGGGGGTAACAAACCGCGGTACACCGAAGCCATGCTGAAGGATGTCGGTGTTCCCTCGGAGGCCCTGTCTCTACTAACATCTGGAAAACAAGTCCTCTGCTATGACTACCTCGACTCTCCCGCTCGTCTCTCCGAACCGCGTCTCCCACCGCGTGAGGCCTTTTACAACTCTCTCCTGCAGCAAGAGCTCTCCCAAGCCGACTATGAGCATGCTCAGAGAGTATGGGTCATCGCGGGATGCAAGACCCTCGGGGGTTACATGACCCTGTATATGAGAGTCGACGTTGGACTCCTCTGCGACTGTTTCCTCGAATGGCGCACCATCCTCAGGAACCAGTGGCGGCTGGATCCTATAAACTACACGTCTCTCCCCGGATTCGCCTTCGACTCCTTCCTCATTTCCACGGGTGTGGAGTTGGACGTTCTCAGCGATCCCGAGATATATCACCGGGATACAAGCCAACGTTCGAGGTGGCTTCTGTAGTGTCGTGCGACGCCACGTCAAAGCCAACAATAAGTTCACCAACCCAAGCTTCAACCCTCGGACGGACACTAGTACCTTCCTGAGCTATCTGGATTTTTGTAGCTTGTATCCGACGGTAATGCAGGGGAAGTTACCCTGTGGGGAGATGAGGGAGCTACTCAATCAAGAACTCGAGGGATTCCTGAGGTCCCCACTAGCGGAGGTGAAGACCGACGGTGAATACGGGTATCTAGTCTACTGCGACACCGCTGCGGCTACCCGTGAAGTGGCCGAAAAGACCGACGACCTCCCCCCTCATCATCACCCAGCAGAACATAACCCCGGACGTTATGTCTGAGGCCACGCGGGGGATGGTACGAGGCTGAAGACCGCAAGCCGCCGAAGCAGAACGTGAAACTCATCGGAACCCACGCCGCTCAGAAGAATATGCTCTTTGCCCTTCCCCTGCTGCAGCAACTGATTAGCCTCGGGTTGGTGGTAGAGAGGGTTACCCGAGTCTATACTTTCCGCCAAGTTTTTTGGCTGGGTTCATAGCTGGAAACATCGAGGCTCGGAGAAATGCAACGTGCCCCATCAAGAAGAATGCGATCAAGTGCATATCTAACTCCATCTTCGGACGGACTTTGATGAACCCCGCAAAGTACAACCAGAGTGTGGATGTGGTGACCAAACGAGAAAAGTTCCTCACGATAGTACGAAGCCCGTACTTTAAACGTGTCGACTCACTCGGTAAGGATCGGGTCATGATGATCCGACACCGCCGTAGCGTCCAAGTCAACCATCCCAACTATGTGGGGGTTCTACATCCTCGAGCTATCCAAGTTAAAACTCTACCATTTCTATTACGTGGTTCTCAAACCCCACTACGGTGAACGAGTGAAGCTAGTCTACTGCGACACCGATTCGCTCGTCACTTCTATAGAAACGGACGACCTGATGGAGGAGTATGCCCGGGAACCCCTCAAGCAGTACCTCGACCTCAGCAACTTCGCCCCCTCTGTACAGCGAGACCAACAAGGGTCGGCTGGGATGCCTCAAGTCTGAAGTCGGTGAAAGGGTGATCTCGGAGTTTGTGGGTGTACGCCCCCCAAGTGTTATTCCATTCTGATGACCAGCAATGACAGGCTGAGCTCGGCCAAGGGAGTACCTCAGCGGGTCAAGGCAACTATCACCCACCAGAGATATCTGGATGCCCTACAACTACAACGCTCCTTCTCATTCGTCTATCGGGGTTTTACCAACCGCCGGGGGGACATGTGCACGGTCTCCTACCCGAAAAGGGGGGGGGGGCGGGCGGGGGGGCGGGCAGGGCGCGGCGGGCGGGCGCGGCGGGCGGGCGCGGCGGCGACGACGACGGCGGGAGACAGCTCACAATCTAGAGAAAAACGGGGTTAGAGACTGCGAGGATGACTAAGGGTAGGTTAACATCACAATTTATTTACCGTATGAGAGAGAGAGAGAGACTAGAGTCTTCTACGTACTTACGGGCACACGTTGAAGGCCCGTTGACAGGTGGGCATGCTAAACTTGTTATACGCGAAACGTAAGACACGTTCATCATTTCCGGGGTAGTCAGTCCGGGAGAACTCGTTACGTATCTTCCCTAGCATTTCTCCGGCCCCCGTGTGAGTGATGAGGTGAGTAAAATACATGGCATAGGCCCCCGCACACGTCGCTACGGGTTCCTTGGAGTCTAAACTCATTTTTAAATATGGTGAGCCCGGGTCTCTCGAGTCCTTTAAAATAGTCGGAATAGACTCGAGGGTCTAGGCCGTAGCTATCCAGACCTACTATTCTACGAGCATCGCGGTAGATACAGAGCCAATGCCCCATATTTTTTTTAGACCAACTCGGTAGAGTGTTGATTATACACACGACGGGTTTCCCCGCGTGTCCTTGGAGTAATGTCTCGACCTCATCCGCTAATAGCACCCCCAGAAACACCGCCTCCTTTCCCAGAGGCCCCCCCCGTACCCCTCTTTCAATTTCCAAATTGTTCATCCCTATCCTGCTCAGGCTCACACGTCGCACTGTAGTCGTCGGTCACCGTTTATAGTTAATATACCGACCGTCTCACCGAATAATAAAACTAGGGTATTACCCTCCGAGCCTCCGGTCATATTTAGGTTGTCCCGCAGCCCTCCATTTATTTCCACTGGCCCTTAGTCATCCTCGCCGTCTCTAACCCCTTTTTTCTCTAGATTGTGAGCTGTCTCCCGCCGTCGTCGTCGCCGCCGCGCCCCGCCCGCCCGCCCGCCCACCCCGCCCCTCTTTTCGGGTAGCAGACCGTGCACATGTCCCCCCGGCGGTTGGTAAAACCCCGATAGACGAATGAGAAGGAGCGTTGTAGTTGTAGGGCATCCAGATATCTCTGGTGGGTGATAGTTGCCTTGACCCGCTGAGGTACTCCCTTGGCCGAGCTCAGCCTGTCATTGCTGGTCATCAGAATGGAATAACACTTGGGGGGCGTACACCCACAAACTCCGAGATCACCCTTTCACCGACTTCAGACTTGAGGCATCCCAGCCGACCCTTGTTGGTCTCGCTGTACAGAGGATGCGAGGGGGCGAAGTTGCTGAGGTCGAGGTACTGCTTGAGGGGTTCCCGGGCATACTCCTCCATCAGGTCGTCCGTTTCTACAGAAGTGACGAGCGAATCGGTGTCGCAGTAGACTAGCTTCACTCGTTCACTGTAGTGGGGTTTGAGAACCACGTAATAGAAGTGGTAGAGTTTTAACTTGGATAGCTCGAGGATGTAGAACCCCCACATAGTTGGGATGGTTGACTTGGATGCTACGCCGGTGTCGGATCATCATGACCCGATCCTTACCGAGTGAGTCGACACGTTTAAAGTACGGGCTTCGTACTATCGTGAGGAACTTTTCTCGTTTGGTCACCACATCCACGCTCTGGTTGTACTTTGCGGGGTTCATCAAAGTCCGTCCGAAGATGGAGTTAGATATGCACTTGATCGCATTCTTCTTGATGGGGCACGTTGCATTTCTCCGAGCCTCGATGTTTCCAGCTATGAACCCAGCCAAAAAACTTGCCTGGCGGAAAGTATAGACTCGGGTAACCCTCTCTACCACCAACCCGAGGCTAATCAGTTGCTGCAGCAGGGGAAGGGCAAAGAGCATATTCTTCTGAGCGGCGTGGGTTCCGATGAGTGTCACGTTCTGCTTCGGCGGCTTGCGGTCTTCAGCCTCGTACCACCCCCCGCGTGGCCTCAGACATGACGTCCGGGGTTATGTTCTGCTGGGTGATGATGAGGGGGAGGTCGTCGGTCTTTTCGGCCACTTCACGGGTAGCCGCAGCGGTGTCGCATTAGACTAGATACCCGTATTCACCGTCGGTCTTCACCTCCGCTAGTGGGGACCTCAGGAATCCCTCGAGTTCTTGATTGAGTAGCTCCCTCATCTCCCCACAGGGTAACTTCCCCTGCATTACCGTCGGATACAAGCTACAAAAATCCAGATAGCTCAGAAAGGTACTAGTGTCCGTCCGAGGGTTGAAGCTTGGGTTGGTGAACTTATTGTTGGCTTTGACGTGGCGTCGCACGACACTACAGAAGCCACCTCGAACGTTGGCTTGTATCCCGGTGATATATCTCGGGATCTCTGAGAACGTCCAACTCCACACCCGTGGACATGAGGAAGGAGTCGAAGGCGAATCCGGGGAGAGACGTGTAGTTTATAGGATCCAGCCGCCACTGGTTCCTGAGGATGGTGCGCCATTCGAGGAAACAGTCGCAGAGGAGTCCAACGTCGACTCTCATATACAGGGTCATGTAACCCCCGAGGGTCTTGCATCCCGCGATGACCCATACTCTCTGAGCATGCTCATAGTCGGCTTGGGAGAGCTCTTGGTGCAGGAGAGAGTTGTAAAAGGCCTCACGCGGTGGGAGACGCGGTTCGGAGAGACGAGCGGGAGAGTCGAAGTAGTCATAGCAGAGGACTTGTTTTCCAGATGTTAGTAGAGACAGGGCCTCCGAGGGAACACCGACATCCTTCAGCATGGCTTCGGTGTACCGCGATTTGTTACCCCCGGCGATAAACTGCTTGGCCAATTGAGCCAGAGATCCCGGCATAAAGGCGTAACTATCGATGAATCGTAGTTTCTTGTTTATCATGACCTCGTGAAACTTGTAGGGTAGGATCTAAGGTAACCGTGCATCCAGAAATAGTGAATCCTATAAGCGATGAGGATACTTACGATCAAAGAGGAACCTTATTTGTCCTTGACGATCTATTTATGGAGGCTGTAAAAAATAAATTTGTCGTTGACGCTTTTACCCACGACCGACATAATAACATTTCATGTATCTTCATAACCCAAAACCTATACATGGGTGGTAAATATGCGAGGAATATTAGTCTCAAATGTTCGCACTTCCTTTTACTGAGATAACGTGACTTATTGCAAATACAGCTACTCGGAAGGCAAATATTCGTCAAAGACCGAGCCAGTGATTTTGTTGAAATATACAAATCTGCCATTTTCTCTCAGCCCATTGGCTATCTCCTAGTTGACTTGGGTATAAATACTCCCGAAGCCCTGCAATTTCGTACAAATATAGTGGGTGAACCACCCTGCGAACGTGTTTTCCAATGGTGAGCTCTAAGCATCGAGAGCTATTACATGTTCTCTACAGCCGTCACGATCAGCCGTACGGACTGTCTTCTCAAAAGAAACTATGGGATAAGGCCCGAGGCATTGATCCTTCCATAACCCCGCGAGACGTGGCGGGATTTCTCAGGACCAGCAAAACCTACACGCTACATAAGCTACAGCCGAAGAAATTCCCCCGGCAGAAAGTTCTCTCCCCCAAGCCCAAGATCATCATGGCTGCCGACTTAGCCGATATGCGTCATTTAAAGAAAGACAACGACAATATATCATACCTGCTAGTCTGCGTGGACGTCTTTTCTCGTTTTATGCAGGTCGTGCCTTGCCTCCGGAAAGATGCGACTTCCATGCTAACGGCTGTTAAGAGGATTATGGAAAGCGATGAATCCAGGGGTGTGAGAAGATTGAACACCGATCTAGGCACCGAGTTTTATAATAAAAAAGTGAAGGAATATCTAACATCTCGCAAGATTAAGTTATATAGCGTTCACTCTAGCGAGATTAAAGCTTCCATCGCCGAACGAGCCATTCGCACATTGAAATCCCGTCTATATCGCTTTATTACACAGCGGAAATCCCCTCGATATATTAACCATCTCCAGGACATGGTCGAGGCCTACAATAATTCCCCTCACTCTGGATTAAAAAAGTGGACAAACCCCCATCCTCGTGCATAAATTAACTCAACCATCCGACATTGTACGTCAATTCCATCTAATGTATAAAAAAAAACAGAAACCCTTCAGACCCATTAGTCCTGAGCTAGCCGTTGGAGAGATTGTGGGTCTTGTGGATAGCACTCGTTCATCCGTTTTCCATAAGGGATACACTCAGCAGAACACCCCTGAGCTATTCCGAATTCGAAAAATAAAACACCAGCATCAACCCAAAACCTATCTCCTGGAAGATCTAGCCGACGAGCCCGTAGAGGGCATGTTCTACAGATCAGAACTGGTGGCCGGTTCCCTACCCCGAGTCATTCGATATTAATATCCTGAGAACCCGCAAAAGCAAAGGAGGAACACAATATTTCGTACATTGGGTCGGATATCCTACCTCCTTTGACAGCTGGATTAAGGCCTCCGACCTCATGCCAAGATGAGCAGTAAGCCTCCCCTACTCGCTGTACATAAAAAGTTTTTACTGCTACTTAAAAAACTTAACCCCAAGGAAAGGAAGAACCTCATTAAACAACTAGGACGCAAGCATTTAAACTGTATTTCTGAGATATTCTCAAACTTTCTAAAGAAACATCTCACCCTGAATAGTAGAATTATAAGAAAGCTACAACACCATCGCGAGGATATACTAGCCGTCGCCCGGAAGAAAACATCTTTAACCAAAAAGAGATTAATTCTAGGTAGTAAGGCGAGGGGGTAGTATATTATCCGCTCTTCTCCCCGCAGTTCCCGGTCTACTTTCAAAACTATTCGCATAATGCGTAGCTATTATCTCCTCCCCGAATCCACAGCCAACCGTGTTTTAACAAGCATCGAGGGTCCCCCCTCCGGGCAACACGTTCCAACAAGTTCGCCTCCTCGACACGTCCCGGCAAGCTCGGTCCCCCAACATGTTCCGGCAAGCTCAGCCTCCCGCAACTCGCTCCTAAGACCCCATCGAGGAAAAAGAGAAAGAAATCAACACCTCATTCGCGTCATAACGAGAAATCGGCGAGGGCTATGCACAAAACCAAACTCCCACCGCCCGTACTAATGAAAGCCACTTCAGTAATGACGAATGCTTCCAAAAATCCCAGTCTAGATCATCTCCTACCTGCCCACGTAAAATATACCGAAATACCGTATACTTTAGGGATTCTGGAGTGAGTTAAAAACAACCCCTTAATTAGATGGGACAAGGATGGATGGCTACTGGACTCGCCTAGCAACAATAATATTCTAGACATCGTGGAGTTACTCGCGGGTAAAGGGGGTACGCCGTCCAAAGCCCAACGTGATGACGTGGATCTAATTATTAGGACCACGGGTCTTCCCTCTCATATTGTCAACACGCAAGTCAAAAAGCAATATGGTGCTGGTATAATTAGTCTACTCCCGTCTAAAACACCCGCGTTGGCAACCCGCGGCTGGGTCCCCTATTGAACCATCGTGAGTCCCCCTCCCCCTCCGGAGGGGTTGCCCATTAAACCAATAACCGGCAGCGGGCAGATGATCACTTGGAGGTTCAAACACACCCACCGTGGCTTGAGATCGAATCCGGACAAAACCTCTTCCCAGGAGGCGGGAAGATGATTACTAGGAGGGTCAAACTCCACCACCGTGACTTGAGATCGAATCCGGGCAAAAACCCTTCCCAGGAGGCGGGAAGATGGTCACTTGGAGGGTCAAGCACCACCACCGAGGGGCTGAGATCGAATCCGGGCAAAAACCCTTCCCAGGAGGCGGGAAAATGATCACTTGGAGGGTCAAACATCACCTCCGTGGCTTGAGATCGGAGCCGGGAGAAACTCTTCCCAGGAGGCGGGAAGATGATCACTAGGAGGGTCAAACACCATCACCGTGGCTTCAGATCGAATCCGGGCAAAAACCCTTCCCAGGAGGCGGGGAGATGATCACTAGGAGGGTCAAACACCACCACCGTGGCTTCAGATCGAATCCGGTCATAAACCCTTCCCAGGAGGCGGGGAGATGATCACTAGAAGGGTCAAACACCACCACCGTGGCTTGAGATCGAATCCAGGCAAAAAAAAACTTCCCACGAGGCGGGAGAGTGATCACTGGGACAGGAAAAATCCACCCACCGTGGGCTGAGATCGAATCCGGGCAAAAACCCTTCCCAGGAGGCGGGAAGATGATCACTTGGAGGGTCAAACACCACCACCGTGACCTGAAATCGAATCCGGGCAAAAACCCTTCCCAGGAGGCGGGAAGATGATCACTTGGAGGGTCAAACACCACCACCGTGACTTGAAATGGAATCCGGGCAAAAATCCTTCCCAGGAGGCGGGAAGATGATCACTTGGAGGGTCAAACACCACCACCGTGACTTGAAATCGAATCCGGGCAAAAACCCTTCCCAGGAGGCGGGAAGATGATCACTTGGTGGGTCAAACACCACCACCGTATTTCAGGCTTTTGGCAGTTTTGGTTTTGGCCGTTTTGGGTTTGGTCGTTTTGGTTTTGGCCATTTTGGGTTTGGCCGTTCAGTTAGGTTGGGCAGGTTAAAGCGCGTAGACTTAATTAGGTTGCGTCATGTTAGGTAAGGACGGGGTCATTGACATTTCAGGCTTTTGGCAGTTTTGGTTTTGGCCGTTTTGGGTTTGGCCGTTTTGGTTTTGACCGTTTTGGGTTTGGCCGTTTTGGGTTTGGCCGTTTCGGTTTTGGCAGTTTCGGTTTTTCGTTTTGGCATTGGTCGTTTTGGCATTGGTCATTTTGGCATTGGCTGTTTTGGCATTGGTTGTTTTGGCATTGGTCGTTTTGGCATTGGCTGTTTTGACATTGGTCATTTTGGCATTGGCTGTTTTGGCATCGGCTGTTTTGGCATCGGCTGTTTTGGCATTGGCTGTTTTGGCATCGGCTGTTTTGGCATCGGCCGTTTTGGCATCGGCTGTTTTGGCATCGGTTGTTTTGGCATCTGCTGTTCTGGCATCTTCTGTTCTGGCATCGGCTGTTTTGGCATCTGCTGTTTTGGCATCTGCTGTTTGGCATCTGCTGTTCTGGCACATTTTCCCCCTACTTGCACTAGACATATCGAAAGCCTTCGATAGAGTCTGGCATTAATCTTTAATTTCTAAACTACCCTCCTTCGGTTTCTATCCCTCCATCTGTGCCTTTGTCTCTAATTTCCTTTCCGGCCGTTCCATAGCCGCGGTTGTGGACGGCCATTGTTCACTTCCTCACCCTATAAACTCCGGTGTTCCTCAGGGCTCTGTCCTATCTCCTATTCTCTTTCTAATTTTTATAAATGATCTCCTTAACTGTACCTTAATTCCCATCCATTCATACGCAGACGACTCAACCTTACACTACTCCATTAGTTTTTCAGAACGCCCCAGCCAGCAATCCCTCAACGACAAAATGAAGCCATAGAACTCTTAAATTCTGATCTAAATACTATTTCCAATTGGGGCAGAGAAAACCTTGTTAACTTTAATGCTTCCAAAACCCAATTTCTCCATCTATCTACCCGTCAGGATCTCCCAGCGGACTATCCCTTATTCTTCAACAATACAAAAATCAACCCTTCATCTTCTCTCAATATTCTTGGTGTCTCTTTTTCTTCTGCTCTCATTTGGAAGGACCATATTACCAGTCTTGCTAAGGCAGCCTCCCAGAAGCTGGGTGTGCTCAACCGCCTTAGGGGGTTCTTTTCCCCTGCACAGCTTTTTGCTCTGTACAGGGGTAGTGCGCCCTTGTATTGAGTATTGTTCACATGTGTGGGGAGGTTCCTCTCACACCGCTCTCCTAGACAAAGTTGAAAGGAAGGCCTTTCGTATCATTAACTCCCGTTCTCTCACCAACTCTCTGCAATCTCTCTCTCTCTCCGCCGCAATGTTGCATCTCTCTCGCTATTCTATCGCTACTATAATAATCAGTGTTCCTCAGAGCTATCCCAGTGCATACCACCTCCTTTACGTAGGGCACGTGGTACCCGTCTTGCAACTCAATCCCACCCCTACTCTGTGCAACTCTCCAACCCAAGAGTGAAACGTTACTCTCAAACTTTCTTCTACTTAACAGCTGAGCTCTGGAACTCTCTCCCAGAATCAGTCTTTCCCTCTTCCTATGACTTAAATTGCTTCAAACTCCGTGTGTCCAGGCATTTTGGCTCGAACGTCCCTTGATTTTGGCCCTGTCACTCTTTCAACTATGGGGGAGGCACTCGCTATAGGCAGTTATGCCTTTTGCCTCCCTCAATCACATAGAAAAAAAAAAAAATACATGGTCGTAGATTGCAATTTCGACCAGCCATTCGCCCAGAATCAAAAATATTTGTTTCCAAAATCCCTGGCTTTAAGAGAGCACAGACTATCTATCTTAAGGGGAGGCGTATAGTTTGTTCCGTATACCACCATCAAGCTTAAAATTACACCCCCTACACCATCTTTCAAGATAAATATTTTCTTAAAGTCGCAAAACTAATGGGACGAACGTATTACAATCTCAGAAGCAATGGGGTTAAACATGAGGGAGAATGGGGTTCAGAAAAATATATCTCAAATGGAAACCTCCCCTTAAGGGGACAATTAAACCTTGTGTTGCCTCAGATGTCTACTCTCTCTCTCTCGCTCTCTCTCCCCATGTTTGTGAGTATAGAGGTGATAAGACAAGCTGTGATGAATCCGTGTGTCTGGGAGAGGCTTTTAGAGACTAGTGGTCGTGTTCCTAACCCTTTCTGGCAGTTCACGATGTTTGTACTTCATTATCACTGCCTGTATATCATCATGTTTATACTGTATATATATATATATATAACACAGGTATATCGCGTATATGAGTATTTGTATGTACAGTATATGTGCATGGATTATAGTGTGTGTGTGTGTCTGTATGTGTATGTGTAAAGTATATGAGTGCATGAGTGTGTGTATGTGTATGTATGTGTAAAGTATATGTGCGTGAGTGTGTATGTGTATATTAAAGTATATGTGCTTGAGTGTGTGTGTGTGTAGAGAGAGAGAGAGGTGAGGCAGGGGTCACCAGGTTGTCAACTAGAGGGATGACCTACCATTAGTGACATATACAGGGAAGGGGGAGAGAGAGAGAGAGAGAGAGCTGGTCTGGGGAGGGAAAACCACAACGGTAGGTAGAAGAAGAAGAAGAAAGGAACATGATGAAGAAGAAGAAGAAGAAGAAGAAGAAGATGCTTAAATGGGTAGACGTCCTTCCTAACCTGAATGAAATCGTCTAATAGCTGCCAGACTAGGATGATAAAACGGACGCCACCGGTATGAATGGGTTAATGAGACGATTCCATTCAGTTCGGGATAGCTTCGAAAACTTAAGGGGCGTTTTTCTGGACCCCCTTCTCCCTAATGTTTAGCCCCACTAGTTTTGAAATTATAAGACGTTCGGCCCGTTAGTTTGGCGATTTTAACACCTTTCGCCCCATTTCGTTGTCAATTATAAGACCTTTCGTGCCATTTAGGTGTCGATTATTTCCTGGGGAGCGATAGCGAGCCTGCAATTTTAAGAGGAATCGGCCTTCGGCCGGGACATTTTTCTACAGAAAAATGTACAAATTTATCTTGAAAGGGGGTGTAGGGGATGTTTTTTATATTAAAGCTGGATGGAGGTCTAGGGAGGAAACCATAAACAAATATATGAATACATTAATTAATATACCAAACAAACAGTCAGTCTCCCCTTAAGGCCACGATTTAGGTCCTAGAGAGTGTACAGTACAGTTGAGCACAGGAATTTGTATACACACTCCATGATTTTACGAGTGGATGGTGTCACACGAGAGCTTTTATCGTCTACTTGTCAACATAATTTCCGGCGATAATTTCCGATTCACACTGGTATCGGACACTATACATCTCTCACTTTGCTCAAACAAGACTAGACCCAATTGCAACAAGCAGACATATGCACAGACAACATATGCACAGACAACATATGTTATATAAAATCACTAACAACTTAGTAGACATAGACAAAAATATCTATTTACACCCTACAAGTATACGATTTACGAGACGCAGCCACAACCTAAAATACCACACGTATCAGGCAAGCACGGACATATTTAGACAATAATTTTTTCCCCTCAGCATCCAAGAGTGGAACCACCTCCCATTTCATGTAGTTAATAGCCCAACTCTTGATTATTTTAGAGCTAGGATCACCAATCATTACATCCCTAATCCTGATCCTGTCCCCAACCACTAGTCCTGATGCACAACCCCCGCATATCATGCCGCCCGAGAGCGGCCCTCTGCGGGTCCCTCAACTAAACGTTTGTCAGTTCATAGCTGATGATAAATGTTGAGAGGGAATACGCTAACTAATGTGGCTAAACATGAGGGAAAAGTTCCAGCAAATACACCTCATTTAACCCCTCCTGTACCAGCGTCGTTTTGTAAATTGTACTCGTGATATATTTAGACGCTTTTCCGCAGTTTAAGAAGGATCTGTGGTAATAAAAAAGGTTAAGTGAGATACTTCGAAGCCTGTTAATTGCTGGAGGTCTTATTAAGCTGAATAAAACCGTGGAATATTGGCCAGTATACAGTTCAAAGGACGGCACCAGTACCGTGTAATATTGGCCAGTATACAGTTAAAAGGACGGCACCAGTACCGTGTAATATTGGCCAGTATACAGTTAAAAGGACGGCACCAGTACCGTGTAATATTGGCCAGTATACAGTTAAAAGGACGGCACCAGTACGTGTAATATTGGCCAGTAAACAGTTAAAAGGACGGCACCAGTACCGTGTAATATTGGCCAGTATACAGTTAAAAGGACGGCACCAGTACCGTGTAATATTGGCCAGTATACAGTTAAAAGGACGGCACCAGTACCGTGTAATATTGGCCAGTATACAGTTAAAAGGACGGCACCAGTACCGTGTAATATTGGCCAGTATACAGTTAAAAGGACGGCACCAGTACCGTGTAATATTGGCCAGTATACAGTTAAAAGGATGGCACCAGTACCGTGTAATATTGGCCAGTATACAGTTAAAAGGACGGCACCAGTACCGTGTAATATTGGCCAGTATACCGTTAAAAGGACGGCACCAGTACCGTGTAATATTGGCCAGTATACAGTTAAAAGGACGGCACCAGTACCGTGTAATATTGGCCAGTAAACAGTTAAAAGGACGGCACCAGTACCGTGTAATATTGGCCAGTATACAGTTAAAAGGACGGCACCAGTACCGTGTAATATTGGCCAGTATACAGTTAAAAGGACGGCACCAGTACCGTGGAATATTGGCCAGTATACAGTTAAAAGGACGGCACCAGTACCGTGTAATATTGGCCAGTATACAGTTAAAAGGACGGCACCAGTACCGTGTAATATTGGCCAGTATACAGTTAAAAGGACGGCACCAGTACCGTGTAATATTGGCCAGTATACAGTTAAAAGGACGGCACCAGTACCGTGTAATATTGGCCAGTATACAGTTAAAAGGACGGCACCAGTACCGTGTAATATTGGCCAGTATACAGTTAAAAGGACGGCACCAGTACAGAACATAACGAATTAAAGCCACGTATTATAGTGACTTATACACCGATAATCGAATGGATGGCTCGACCTCCTCTTGCAGATTCTTAACCCAATAGATGGCGTCGATATTCTGGTGATATCTGGCAACTGGGGATCACGTAGACAATTAGCTATATACCTGAGCTAGTTTCCTTTCTTAACTGGCTTTTACAGTTTAGAGTATTTTGCCTTCATTGTCTTACAGAACCCGAGTGAGTGTAGACGGGGAGAACAAGTCTTAAGGGGACAGTGGCTGTTTGTTATTATGTTCCCTCCAACAACCAACTCTACTCCCAAAATCGATTAATTAATTTATTCATATTTTGTTTTAGTTTCCTCCCTAGACCTCTATCAAGCTTAGAAAAACACCTTCTAGACCCCCCTTCAAGATAGATTTGTACATTTTTCGGTAGAAAAATGTCCCGGCCAAAGGCGGATTCTTTCTAAAATTACAGGCTTGCTATTGCTCGCCAGGAAAAAATCGACACCTAAATGGCACGAAGGTTCCTAGTATTGACAAAGAAATGGGGTGAAAGGTCATGAAATCCCCAAACTAATGGAACCAACGTCTTAAAATCTCAAAACTAGTGGAGCTAAACATTAGGGAGAAGGGGGTCCAGAAAAACGGGCTGTCTCCCCTTAAGTAGACAGAAAGTATTTTTTGTTCTTCTGATTATACAACATTGATTTCCGAGCATCATTTGCTTATAAAGGAACAAAAGACTAAGATTCAAGTAAGCTGAATAATTTGAAGAAGACTGACGCGCACAGTGTGTGTGTGTGTGTGTGTGCCAACCTGAAGAGGATTACATAGGAGTGTATTTGTGAACGTCTACAAACACAAGAAAGGTGTTGTTGATGCTCCTCCCTTTATTCAGTCCACAAACAGAGACATCAGCTGGGGATACGTAAGTTACTTTTTATTGTTAAATATGCTATCATATTAGGGTTTTGCCACAACATTATTCTAGAAAATATACAGATAGGGGCCTACACCAGTTTTTGAGGTTAAACAAAAATACTGGCTAAAGTAATCTAGTATTTTACCAGTTGCTAGAATGTGAGGAAAAGAACGTCACCGGCATTGAATGAGTTAAGGTCAGACGAGAGAGAGAGAGAGAGAGAGAGCATTGAATGGGTAAGGGAGAGATCCGAATTGGCGGGTGTATTTTGAAAGTGACCCAAGAAAATTGAGAGAGAGAGAGCATTGAACAAAATTGTGTGTGTGAGAGAGAGAGAGAGAGAGAGTTGCAGAGAATACCGAACGTACAATAACTGAGAAGAAATGTATACAAATAAAGTACAAACGAACGAATAAATAACAAACAAACAAGCGACACACAACCCTCCCTCCCTCCTCCCCCACACTTCGAACCCTCCCTTACCTCCACCCTCCCTCCCCCTCTGAGATGATTGGGGGTGGCCTAGGGGTCCGGCCCATTTAAACAAGACGGCCGCGATCACCACCACCCCTACCTCCCCCTTCCCCTCCCCTCTCTCTCTCCCTCCTCCATAGTAGTCAATTCTCTCCTCCCCAACTTCGCTCCATCTCTCCTTCTTCCCTCCAACTGCTCCATTCCCATCCCTCCCCCCTCCCCAGCCCCTCTTCGAAATGTCCCCCCCCCCCAATTTTCCTTAGTGTGCCCTCCATCCTTTCCCCAACCAGCTCCTCCCCTCCCCCCCCCCCTTCCTATACCCATCCGCAAGTCCCCCCTCCTCCCCAACAACCATCCCCTCTCTCTGGCCCTCCCCCTCCTGTGAAGCACCCCACATAGCTCTCCCTATCCTTCCCTCTCCTCTCAAACAGCCCCCTCTCTCCCTCCCGTCAACCCCCACCCCCTCTCCCTGCCCCCCCAACAATCCCTCAACCACCTCTTCCCCTCCCCTCAAGCAGCCCACCCAGCTCTCCCTATCCTTCCCTCTCCTCTCATACAGCCCCCCTCTCTCCCTGTCTAACCCCCTCCCCTACCCCCAGTCAACCCCCACCCCTTCTCTCTGTCCCCTCCTTCCCCCAGCCACCCCTTACCCCCTCCTCCTCTCCCTGTCCATCCCCCTCCCCTCTAACAGCCCCCCTAGCTCTCCCTATCCAACCCTCTCCTCTCAAACAGCCCCCTCTCTCCCTGTCTAACCCCCTCCCCTCCGCCCAGTCAACCCCCACCCCCTCTCTCTGCCCCCCCCCCCCTTACTTTAAATAGCCCCCCTCCCCCACTACCAAATTATTCATACGCGCCTCCTCCGCCCCTAAATTTGCATACCCGCACAATGAGCTCCTTGATTTGCCGGAGATTTGTATGTGAGGTCCCGTGCTACCGCCTGCCGCCCACACCCACACTCGGCCACCGCCACCACCGCCGCCCGTATGTGGGGACAGTTCCGCAGATTTATTTTTTCTGAGAGGGGTTTTCATTTTGGCCGGTGTTAATTTGGTTGATCTGTATGTATTTGTATTTGTTTTGTTTGGTTTTATTATATATATATATATATATATATATATATATACAGTATATATATATATATATATATATATATATATATATATATATATATATATATATATTTTATTTATTTATTTATCGTATAATTATATATCGTATATATATTCCTGATTATATTTTTTGTGATAATATTCAAGACCTCTTTCGCAGCCCTATTAGAAATAATTTATTAGGGAAAATAGGGACCAATAGACTCGCCATATTTTTCTCATTATAGTCCGCATGGATGGAGGAATTTCGTTATCGACACTTGAAAAAACCCGATTAGGCCTACACCGAAAAATAACACGAAAATAAAGTCCCGAACGTAAACAAAACATTGCACCCAATGAATCCTTCGACCTGGGTCCTCTTGTTCTTGTTTTGAAAGATGCGGTGAGTGCGATTCACCCAATATATGGCTTGAACGTTACTCACAAAAACGATATTATATTATAGCCTATTATATTAGGGTTAGGTTAGGTTAGGTTAGGTTAGGTTAGGTTAGGTTAATCTAATCTAATCTAATATAATATTTGTACATTTTGGAAGCGTGCATGGCCTCCCCACAATTTTCCTTACCTACTGTAAAAGCGCGATTCACCCAATAAATGGCGCCATTTGACGGAGTATCTTCAGATTAATGAATAATGGGTAAGTTAGCGCCCTGCAATTGACCACTTGCAAGTATCAGGCTCTAAGGAAGTTGGAGCCGTAAACATCGATATCAATTAGAAATGCAATCATAATGTAGGATTCCGATGTATTGTCTTGGGTGAACTTAACCTTATCTATTCGTAAATGTTCTCCAATCGTATTTCAGCCAGTAATTCTGCTTTATATGGACGTCTACAGCTCCAACTTCCTAAAGACCTATAACTCCCAAGTGGTCAATAGGGGTGATCCATGAGTACAATCCCAGGGGCCTATAGGAAGCAAAACTTGAAAGTCGAGTCAAATTCACAGTCTATATTTAGCTCATTAGCAATATACATGTTTATATATAGTTAACCCCTTCTGTACCGGCGACGTCTTTTTCATGTTGTTATAGCTATATTTAGACGATTTTGTGCAGCTCAAAAAGGATCTGTGGTAGTAGAAAGGGTTAAGTACAAAGGAGTACAAAGGAGTACAAAGGAAATCAAGCAACAACAGATCTAGTGACCCTTCTAGGTTGCTTGTCTTCCAAAACACTGAGGATCAAGTGTCCAAACAGTGGTTTAGAGTGGGTAAGGGAACATTGGAAAGGGAATTACTGCCCTGGAACTAATGTCCGTGGCAGGATTAGGAAGTTAGTAGGGGACAGATGGGTTAGTAACTGAGGGGAGGATAAAATAAAGTTATTAATTTACAAACGCAGTCAGTCGCGGGTTTGATGCGAGATATTTGTCTAGGCGGAGTTTAAATGAATCAACGGTGCTGCAGTCTATAACGTTTCGGGGAAGCCCATTCCACAAGTTGACAACTCGATTGAAGAAGAAATTCTTAGATTCGTGTGAGTTAAAAGTTAAAAGTGAGATCATGCTAAGCCTGTTTATTGCTGGAGGCCCTTTTAAACTGCGTGAAGTCGTTTAATAGTAGCCAGACTAAAGTTAAAAATCGTTTAATAGTAGCCAGACTAAAGTTAAAAATCGTTTAATAGTAGCCAGACTAAAGTTAAAAATCGTTTAATAGTAGCCAGACTAAAGTTAAAAATGGTTTAATAGTAGCCAGACTTTAGTTAAAAATCGTTGCCGGTAAAAAAGGGGCTAAGGGGGTTTAGTTTCCTCGATAGACCTTTAGCAAGCTTTAAAAATAAACACCACCATCAGCCCTCTTAGAGCGGCCTAAGGCCGGTTCCTCCTAAATTTCAAGACGCTGGTCAGTACACCAGCGAGCCGCTATATCAGGGTGATTCAGTAACCCTTTTCATAAATTTAATGGCAAATTCGGGATACAAAAATAAGACTAATTTACTCTATGACCCTTAGGGTGAGTCTTTGATATGATGGAGATATTACACCTTTAAAGTTATCGATAGATAGAAAAGAAAAAAATCTAAGGAGTGAGAATGAAAATTTCGTTGCTAACTGGCAGGGTAGCGTAACCAAGACTTGGTATCAAAATGGCTGCATACGGTAGCTGGATGCAGTTGGTTTCGCAATTTACAAAGGTACATTACTATTTGTACTATCATCATCATCATTATTATACGTACTGTTACGACTGGGGTTCAAATATATCAGGGCTCTTATTCATTGGACTAGTAATGGCATAAATGCTACAACGGAACGCGCTAGATCCAACCTCTGATGTATATTCCCAGTGAACAAAGAACACAAATACTCTACAGAGTTCTATATGCAATAATAGGCTATCAAACTCTCAATAAATGTGCGTCTACTCTAGGCTTAATGTTATGTGAAAACAGCCTATTACTACCTATAACCGAAGGTGCTTGGTTATGGTATGGTATGGTAAGGTGGTAAGAGAAGTTACAGCTTACGTTACTTTAATCAATAAATGTCAGGCACTCCTGCATGAAAGAAAGTGCACTAAAGTCCTTCAACACTAACAAGGAATCTTCTTTAAATGTTAGATGCTATAAAGATGCTCGTATCGGAAATGGAACCCAAAAAGGCAGGCAGCGGAACAATGCTCGTGCAGGCTATGCACACAAAAAGGCAGAATATATATAATGCCGTCGGAGCCAAGAATATCCTAAACACAACAACAATAATAATAATCGCCACGACAATGCAGTATTCCTATCAACAAAAAGAGCCTAAGTCGTTTGTGTCTCAATACATCAAACTAGGCTGCGAAATGCTTGTGTAATCATAAATGGGTATGCATAAAAAGAGTAATTAGGTTAATATACTTAATGTCTACTATGATTGATAAAGTCTAGCTAGAGTCAATGATACGAGATACTGGTGCGCATGGCATGCCGCATAGCCTAGTGCAAATCTCAAGTCTGTGCGTCAAATATTACGTTATAGGGAAGGGTAGCTCTCTTGAGAAACCTTAATACCGAAGTATTAAGCGTTCTCCTGGCGTACCTCAAAGACAAACAATCGAGACTAGAACAGTGCAGAATGGTATAGGCAAAAAGCCCTCATTCGTGCATGCTCTACTCTCAATGGCACACAGACTAGAATTTACTCAATCAACTCCAGTTCTCAGGTATGTCGTGCAGCTTTTAACTAAAGCCAGCACTCATAGGAAACAATACCTTATAATATCAGACTCCTAGTCTAGCATTATCTAATCCAGCAGAACACTAATAATTAAAGGATGCAGTACTTAAACAATATAAATGCCAACCAATGCTTCGTGATCCACTTATCTTAACAACTAACATACATGGGTTATATCAGACCTTAACGCACAATACAACTGGCCAGCATTAAGCTGATTTTGCAGAGTTAACCAGAGGGGGTATAATATTAATAAAAGGTGGTGAAAGATATGGAAAATGAGAGAGATAGGCAGAGGAAAAGATTCTCAGGTGCGAGCGGGGTACAGGTAGCAAGGGAAAAAGATGGGTGCATTCTAGAAACCAGGGCCGGTATTTATAAAATAATTTAAAAATGTCCCTAAAAGTAATTTTAACTAAAAGAAAATCCTTAAAAGTTATTCATAAAACATTTAAAAGCAGCTTTTAGTGGAAGCGTTAAGAAAGCTGCCACAACCGCTATTAATAGGTAAGTATAGGCTTCTAATTGCATATACTAATTACTATAAAACATTAGGGTAATTATGCAATATTTTGTTATTGTGAAATCAATTATATATTGCTAAATTGAAAGGGTAATATATTTACCATACCAAAACAATTGCATACTCCGGTGTGGCAGCATCTGAGATAGTTGCCAAATTCGCGAGTTTACACAATTCGTAAAGTGGGGTAATTTCGGAAATTTTCCTAGTTTGTTTTTTTACAATTTCTCCTGACTGTAAACACATTGTAGAGATTTAACTAGGTCAAGTGATGTGTAGTGATAATGCGCCGTAATCCAGGAAGCCTCCTAAAATTATCTCCCATAATATCTTTATCCTTTTCCTAAATAATGTCCGAAGTATTCTTGAAAAGTATGGTAAAAGCGTTTCCATTGTATAATGACAATGGCTAATTACATATTATCGCCAAAGTCCGAAGTTATGACCGCAGTCCGAAATCACCCCAGTTTACAGTAATTTGCGAAAAAATAGGGTGCAAATAGGCTACTTAAATTGGTCTCGGATGTTATGAAATAGGCATATCTTGTGACAATCGAAAGTAAAAGTAAAACTAGAGAAGCTGTTGAACAAGACATATCAAGTAATTATATTGAGGACTTAAGCTTTGAAAATGCCAGAACAATTTTTATGACAAGGACAAGAATGATAGAAGTAAAAGAAAACTTCAAAAACAAATATGAATCTAACCTATTGTGCGATATTTGTCAAAATGAAAATGAAAATCAAATGCACCTGTTCAACTATGAATCATACGAAGACCTATACACAGATCTGAGAGGTAGGGACAACTTGAGGGAAATATTTGAACAAAATGAATTAAAAAGGGTAGCAGAGATTATAAGAACAGTTCTAAAAGGGAGGGAGACTATCGTTAATTTGAGAAAAGAAATATATAAGTAATATGAAAATGTTTAACAAATACAAATAACAATAAGGAAACAGCCATCGTTCATAGAACGAACTCCTGGATGGGAGAGTGCGCCAAAAACAACAACAACAATCTAATATTATATGTTAGTCCTTCTACACTCCTTTAATTTGGTCTATTTGTTAGTGTTCTTCCAACAAGTACAGTATAGGCGTTTGTCAACGAGGACGCTGGAACTATACCGGTTGTGGGCGGAGGAGGGGATTTATCCAAGGTTAAGAGATTTAAGAACATAAGAACATAAGAATTTTGTTTTTATCTCTTAACCTTGGATTTACCCATCTAAAAATAGAGAGACCGACCGCGGCAAAAAATGTAGTCGGACATAATATATACAGTATGAATCGAAATGTTTAAAGTAGGTTGATATAATATATGGTCGTAGGTTACTTTCTAATATAGCTTATTCGTTGGAGAAAACACAGTGGATCACCTTTGAGTAGTATGATAGGCCTATTAATCCAATTGGTCTTTTTAACATGAAAATTCCTTGGCAGGGGGTGGCGGATTTGTTATTCAACCATCTTCATCGTCCTCTAAAAGTAACTTTTAAGCGCTAAAAGTCCCCAGGAGGGCTTTTAGTTTTCGCCGGGTTTAAAAGCTACTTTTAGCTGCTAAAAGTTTTTTTACCCAACTTTTACCTTTTAAAAGTGGCCGCCATCTTTAAAAGCTACTTTTAAGCCTAAAAGTGCTTTATAAATACCGCCCCAGATCTGAGGGAGGGAGTGGCGAGGAACTGTATATATACTCGCACCAGCTCGAGCCGCGTGGGAAAAAAGCGGTTACAAGTCCTCTAACCACTAACAAGAGAGCTTGCAGCATGGTAAGGACCTCTCTCCACCAACCCCCGCGAACGAGGCAGCCAGCCGTGACGTCATCGAGCGGGACAAAAACACTACGCGCTCCCTCTCACTCTGTTCTACTCTCTCTCTCTCCCAGATCCCATCATTACTAGTTAATGATAAAACATATACTTTACAATTAAATATATAAAGCCTTGACATGGGCGAAAACAAAGAGCCTTTCTGGACTGCCCATGACACAAGCTTTCATATGAAATAAAGCACACAACAATACATCAACTGTAGCCACATCCACTGCCCCGGCGATCCTAGCGAGTCACTGTAGGACAAGCCATGCGGTTCTAACGGAGTGGTTAACGTCACACCCCCCCCCAAGATTTTTCTCAGAGGCCCCAAGGCTCACAAAAATCTGATGGTTAGAACCCATGCTATATCTCCACTTCCCATCACCCAGCGGCAGTAAAATATCTGGCACAGTTCTTCAACAAAACATTTTTAAAAATATAACCCTCCCCAACACAATAGGTTAAATTATATGTAGTTATGCTCCTCAAGAGCGAGCTTCTCTAGCCCAGCATTCTGAGAGGAGTGCAACTCAGAATTACTGCTATAACATACTAAAAAAAATCAACTATCAAAGAAAGAGTTTTTATTTGATTTTTATGTTTATAATTTGTTTATTTCGGCTGCACTATAGGGGCAAGCCTAGTTTTTTCTTCTATACCAAACGCTCAACTCCTGCTTTACGACCCAATACGCTGGGCTACAACCGCGAGCCAACAAGCACCAAGCGCAAAATACTATTCAAACTAAAGCAGGAGGCTACCCGTGTGTCAATCTACCCAGGATCATATACCCTTGAACGACCATCTGCAACCACGTTGTCACAACCGGCAATATGGCGTATGTCCAGGTTATATACCAATAACCTTAGTGACCACCTGGCCAGCCTCATATTCCGATTGTGAAACTGGTCCAAGAACTTGAGAGGGTGATGATCTGGGTAAACTACAACGACCGGACCATAGGCTGGAACACAGACCTCGAAATGCCTCAGAGCAAGTACAACCGCCAGCAGCTCCTCCTTGACAACAGAGCAGCTCCCCTGGGCCGAATTGTACTTCTCCGAGCAGAAACTAACAGGATGCTCCAGCCCATCATCGTCCTTTTCCACAAGGACGGCACCAGCCCCCACACCACTAGACTCCGTTGCTATTTGGAAAGGTAGGCTAAAGTCAGGGGCCCTGAGGATCGGGCGAGTGCACAACAGGTGTTTTACTCCTCTAAACACCTTCTCACACTCAGGCGCCCATTTGAACTTCTTATCCTTCCAGTTATCCTCCACCTGAGCTTGACTGTCCCGTTCTCCTTCTCCACCTTGACTGCTAAACGTCATCACAGGCACAGTGAGAGGCTCAGGGGGTGCCTCCCATACTCCTTCATGGGATTAACATGACATAACTGATTGTGCTTCCGTCTGTCTGGAGTGGCTACCAAGTAAACCAGGTCCGATAGCTCCTCCACCACCCTATAAGGACCAGCGTACTTCGCGGATAAGGGGTGACCTACAAGGGGCAGTAGAATCAACACCTCCTGACCCACGTGAAACTCCCTGAGTTCAACCTTGAGGTCGTACCTGTCCTTCCTGAGGGCCTGAGAGCTAGTCAAATTACGGCCAGCCAACTCCAGACTGCGCAACATCCGTTCTCGACTGTTGAGGACACACTTGAGCATCGAACAAGGTTTTTCTGCGCCCTCCCATACTTCTTCAACCATATGGAGAGGCCCTCTGACACGGTGTCCAAAGACGAGCTCATTAGGGCTGAATCCCAAACTCTCCCCAGGTACCTCCCGCACAGCAAACAAAACACATGGCAGGCCAAGATCCCAATCCCTCCCACTCTCAAAGCAACAACAACGAAGCACAGATTTCAAGGCTGAGTGCCATCGCTCTAACACACCCTGGCTCTCCGGATGATATGCAGATGACACAACCCCAACAATCCCATGCTGCGGCATTGCTTGGACAAAGAGGCTAGAAGTGAAGTTGGGTCCCTGGACTGACTGAAGCCCCTGCGGGTAACCATACCGGGAAAAATACACTAGCAAGCTTCGGACCACCGTCTTCGCCGACCCATTTCTCATAGGGTACGCGTCAGGGTACCTTGTAGCTACATCTCCCGACTGTGCATCACTGTCCTCCTTCAACTCTTTCGTCTTTTTAAGCCCATCCTCTGCCTTTTCCACAACAGTTACTGGGTCTTCTTCAGACTCGATATTTGGTCCTAATACTGAGTCCCCGAGAAGGGCCGTTGATACTAAACTCTCAACCGCATCAACTTCCAACCCCTTCTCGGTACCCTTCCTCCGCTGATCTAAAGATTGTTGACCAGAATGTGCCTCCCTGGATGCAGGATCTCCGGTAACAACACACGCCATAGGCTGCACCGGACACTTCTCAACCCACTCCTGCTCCTCCCTACTCACGTCGGCCGGCTTCTCGGCAACGACCAAGGGTGGAGCCTCATAAGTAGGTCCCGCAAAGTCGTTGCCGAGAAGGAGGTCAACGCCCCCAACAGGTAACTTCTCCACAATTCCTACATCCAGGTCTCGAGTCACACCATCAACTTCCATCTTCATTCTTACAAGCGGGTATGACCTTGTCGCATTAACTCCCTGAACCACAACCACCCGCGCCGTATTGACAGGTTTACCAGTGAAATTTCTCAACAGTGTTTGCGATGCCCCAGTGTCACGCAAAATTCTCACCTCATGTCTTCTACCCCCCCACTCCACACAACCGAGTGCCCTGTGGTCACTAAAGGCATCACGGACAGGGAATAAGCCTTCCGGATCCTTCTGCACTGGCAGTGTATTTACCTCGGAAGAAATGCCTCTAACAAACTCTGATGTCCTCTTGAACACTCCAATGCCATGAGCAAAAGACACGGCTGCCGGAGGAGGTCGACTAGGGCACTCATTTGCCTTATGACCCTCCTGGTGGCACCTAAAACACATAAATTTCGGTTTCGGCTTATACTGTGATGTAAAAAAAACCTGAATTTTCACATACGGTGTGGTGGTAGGTTTGGCTTCAGTTTTAGTTTCATTGCTCTTTGGTTTAAATGTGTCATTGCTACGGGGAGGGGGAGGATAACGGTCCCTAGCACTTGCATCGTACTTCTGTGAGGACCCGCAACCCCGAATCAACGACAGCCGTAGATCAGCCATTTCTGCTGCTTCTACTAGAGTTCTTGGGTTTTTCTCCTTTAAGTTCAAAGTTAGATCACCGCCCGTGCTCTTAAAGAACTGCTCCAACATCATTAACTGCTTAACTCCATCAAACGTTGTTACCTTCTCAGATCGGAGCCAGTTCCCCATAGCATCGGACAAGTCCCGGGCGTGTTCCAAAAAGGTGCTATCTCTTCCCTTAGTTACACCCCGGAACTTCAAACGGTACGTTTCTGGTTGCAGTTCGTAAGCCCTCAGGACAGCCTCCTTGAGATCCTCGTACACAATACATAACTCCAAAGGTAACGCATCGTAGGCTTTAAGACCCTTGCCTATTAATCTAGAGGATACAAGTGCTGCCCATTTATTCTCTGGCCACTGGTGTTCCTGGCACTTCTTCTCAAAGCGTGTGAAAAATTATGTTACACCACTCTCATCAAACACCGGAACCAGTTTCAATAAGTGCGAGAGACTGCTCATGAACACGGTTACTAGCCCCAAGTCGCTGTCCCGTTGTCTCTACTCGAGACTTCTCTACGTCCATGTCGGCACAGTACCTAGTCGACTCAGCTTGGATTTTTGCTAGCTCTATTTGCTGCTGATGCTGAAGCTCACATGCCCTTTGTTGCTGTTGAATCTCAGATGCCCTGATAGCCTTTCTCTCTTCGATCTTAGCTAATTCGAGCTGAAACAATAATTCTGGAGTTAACCCTTGAGGAGGTGAAGGTGCTACAATGTTTGAAATTACCGGTGGTCCCCCCAGGGGCAACCCACCCTGCCAGTCACCACCCAACTGTGGAAGCGTACCCGGGGTCGGCAAACTACTGGGATGGCTGGGAGTCGAGTGTAGGGGAAGCATGGCCGAAGGGCACTGAGCACTCAACCCATCTCGCTCACCAGTCACCCTGCCCAGTACACACGTTATCAAGTTATCCTTGGTCATGCTGCTAGTAACCGCATGACCGATAGCTGTGGCCAGGCATTGAAGACCGTACCGATCCATACCCTCCAACCGCTCGGCAGTAACAGGCCATTGCAAGAATATCCTAGCATCCTCCTCACAGTTCACCCGATTAACCCTTTCATCATGCTGCTGTTCCTCAGTTTCGACATTACGTACTGTGTCTCCATTCTCCTCTGACCCGGTATAAGACATGATGCTCACAATAATTTCTCACCACAATATTCAGAAAAGAAGTACCCCAAACTCTTATACCTCAATATACACACAACAATTCTCGGAAATACTCAAGGGCTATACTATGTTGCAAACAAAAATTATTCTTGCTGATCCCCGCAAAATATTCTCCAAAACAACAAATGTTCCCTGCTAATAAATGTAGGTTCACCAAATCCTAGGTAAGGTCGCCATTTGTTACGACTGGGGTTCAAATATATCAGGGCTCTTATTCATTGGACTAGTAATGGCATAAATGCTACAACGGAACGCGCTAGATCCAACCTCTGATGTATATTCCCAGTGAACAAAGAACACAAATACTCTACAGAGTTCTATATGCAATAATAGGCTATCAAACTCTCAATAAATGTGCGTCTACTCTAGGCTTAATGTTATGTGAAAACAGCCTATTACTACCTATAACCGAAGGTGCTTGGTTATGGTATGCAAAGGTAAGGTGGTAAGAGAAGTTACAGCTTACGTTACTTTAATCAATAAATGTCAGGCACTCCTGCATGAAAGAAAGTGCACTAAAGTCCTTCAACACTAACAAGGAATCTTCTTTAAATGTTAGATGCTATAAAGATGCTCGTATCGGAAATGGAACCCAAAAAGGCAGGCAGCGGAACAATGCTCGTGCAGGCTATGCACACAAAAAGGCAGAATATATATAATGCCGTCGGAGCCAAGAATATCCTAAGACAACAACAATAATAATAATCGCCACGACAATGCAGTATTCCTATCAACAAAAAGAGCCTAAGTCGTTTGTGTCTCAATACATCAAACTAGGCTGCGAAATGCTTGTGTAATCATAAATGGGTATGCATAAAAAGAGTAATTAGGTTAATATACTTAATGTCTACTATGATTGATAAAGTCTAGCTAGAGTCAATGATACGAGATACTGGTGCGCATGGCATGCCGCATAGCCTAGTGCAAATCTCAAGTCTGTGCGTCAAATATTACGTTATAGGGAAGGGTAGCTCTCTTGAGAAACCTTAATACCGAAGTATTAAGCGTTCTCCTGGCGTACCTCAAAGACAAACAATCGAGACTAGAACAGTGCAGAATGGTATAGGCAAAAAGCCCTCATTCGTGCATGCTCTACTCTCAATGGCACACAGACTAGAATTTACTCAATCAACTCCAGTTCTCAGGTATGTCGTGCAGCTTTTAACTAAAGCCAGCACTCGTAGGAAACAATACCTTATAATATCAGACTCCTAGTCTAGCATTATCTAATCCAGCAGAACACTAATAATTAAAGGATGCAGTACTTAAACAATATAAATGCCAACCAATGCTTCGTGATCCACTTATCTTAACAACTAACATACATGGGTTATATCAGACCTTAACGCACAATACAACTGGCCAGCATGAAGCTGATTTTGCAGAGTTAACCAGAGGGGGTATAATATTAATAAAAGGTGGTGAAAGATATGGAAAATGAGAGAGATAGGCAGAGGAAAAGATTCTCAGGTGCGAGCGGGGTACAGGTAGCAAGGGAAAAAGATGGGTGCATTCTAGAAACCAGATCTGAGGGAGAGAGAATGAATGAATATAAGAAAAGGTGGGAGGGAAAGAAGGAAGTTTTTTAGTAGAGAGAAAGTGAAAAGTGAGCATAAAGAGTGTCGCTTAACCCAACTTGCGTGAGTTGTTGATTTAGTTTGGGGGGAGGCACTGTTGGTATTGAGACACATTTTCCGAGGGCCTCAGTATGGCACGTCAAGAGGCTTGGAGATAAAAAAATGGTAGGCAAAAGATAATTAATTTGGGTGGTAAAAGTTAATTTGGTGAAGTGAGATTCAGAAGCTCTGATCGGTCAAAAGTGGCATGGAGGCTGGGCTGTGGACGAGCCGGCATGCCCCACCGCCTCTACCAGTCTGGACGAATCAGATGAGTCTGGGTGAATTGAATGTGGCGAGGAACTGTATATATACTCGCACCAGATCGAGCCGCGTGGGAAAAAAGCGGTTACAAGTCCTCTAACCACTAACAAGAAAGCTTGCAGCATGGTAAGGACCTCTCTCCACCAACCCCCGCGAACGAGGCAGCCAGCCGTGACGTCATCGAGCGGGACAAAAACACTACGCGCTCCCTCTCACTCTGTTCTACTCTCTCTCTCTCTCTCCCAGATCCCATCATTACTAGTTAATGATAAAACATATACTTTACAATTAAATATATAAAGCCTTGACATGGGCGAAAACAAAGAGCCTTTCTGGACTGCCCATGACACAAGCTTTCATATGAAATAAAGCACACAACAATACATCAACTGTAGCCACATCCACTGCCCCGGCGATCCTAGCGAGTCACTGTAGGACAAGCCATGCGGTTCTAACGGAGTGGTTAACGTCACAGTACATTATTCATAGTAGTAGTAGCAGTATTAATTATGATGATGGTGATAAAATGCTAATGTTCTTTTGAGCATTGAGACAACTGCTACCATATGCAACCATTTACATACCACGTGTAAGCAAAGAAACAATCTTTAGATTCATGTACAGATTGATTCAAGATTCATTAAGACGAGCGGAGTATCAAAGCTCAAAGTCGGCAGGAAGATCCCTCCTCCTCCACTTACCCCTCTTCCACCACTTACTCCTCCTCCTCTTCCTCTTACTTATCCTCCGCCGCCTGCTTCTCCCCTTGCTACTACTACTACTAATACAATGATTATTAATAATAATGATGATAATAATACAAATACAGTAGTAATGTACCTTTGTAAATTGCGAAACGAACTGCATCCAGCTACCGTATGCAGCCATTTTGATACCAAGTCTTGGTTACGCTACCCTGCCAGTTAGCAACGACATTTTCATTCTCACTCCTTAGATTTTTTTCTTTTCTATCTATCGATAACTTTAAAGGTATAATATCTCCATCATATTAAAGACTCACCCTAAGTGTCATAGAGTAAATTAGTCTTATTTTTGTCTCCCGCATTTGCCATTAAATTTATGAAAAGGGTTACTGAATCACCCTGTATATATATGTGTGTGTGTGTGTGTGTGTGGGAGTGGGAATATGTTTATGTGTGAGTGTGGTTATGTGTGTGTGAATAAATTTAATATATATGTGTGTGTGTGTGTGTGTGTGTGAGTGCGTTTGTTTATGTGTGTGAGTGTGTGCGTCTGCGTGCTCAATCTAAGTACTCCCAATCGTAAAGAGTGTTCGATGGTTTTTCAAGAACAATGAAATAAAACCCTCCAATATTTCCAAACCTAAACCCCTACCCCCATTGCCTCGATAATTCCTCTCTCCCCCCTCCCCCCCCCCCCCCATAGACTAAAAAAAAAAAAAGTGGGTGCTCTCCCGTGGGCATCAGCGGTCAAGTGACGTAATTTACAACATTGATTTTTGTGCGATTGAGACGTCCGCCGCTAACCCCGCTACTGTGACGCCTGGCTCCGGGACGACAAGCTGCCGTATTCTTACCGGGGAATGGCCGTATTTATTTGATTATTTTTTTTTTTTTTTTTTTTTTATTATTAATTAATTTATGTATTTAGCTAAGGTCTACCTCCATCAAGATGGAAAAAAAAAATAGACCCCCTTTGTAATTTTTTCGGTAGACCGGTTCCTTCTAAACTTAGAGGGTCACTATCGCTCGTCAGGAAAAAAATGACACCTAAACGGCACGAAAGATCTTAATATTGACAAAGAAATGGGGCGAAACGTTTTAAAATCGCCTAACTAATGGGCCGAACGTCTTAAAATCTGTAAACTATTGGGGCTAAACATTAGGGAGAAGGGGTGCCAGAAAAAAAACAACCATCCCCCCTTAACACTATTTGGTCCGAGGGGGAATTCTTTGAATATAGGGATTCTTTTTGATCCAATAGTTTGGAAATTTTAAGACGCTTCACCCCATTATTTGTGGATGTTTCACCATTTATCGTCAGCTGGAAGAAAACAAAGTGTAATACCCGAGTTGTGTGGGGAAACTTGTAAAAATCCCTATATGGTATCCTGGAATATGGATTATACGACTTATGTAGGAATTGAAATATTATATTCTCCAAATAGGATTTCTCTTCTCCTTAAGATAAATAGGAAAGGTTAATTGAACTTTATCACGCCGTGGTGTAATGGTTAAAGCATAGGCACTCGTCCTGATTGTTGGTGTAATTAATTGGGGTGAAATTAATAAAATATAGACTGTGTTATTAAGGCCAGACCACTAAGTTGGGACCGCAAGATCTGTGTAGTCTGTGTATATATGTAAGCGTAACTCTCTCCCTCTCCCCCTCTCTACCTCGGTGATAGAGACGTTGCTGTTTTATGGGTATTTGATGCAGCTGCCTTAAGGGACTTGTGAGAATTATTCCCCCTTTCCGATTTACCCCACCCTTTACGGCTTCGATTTTTTTTTTTTTTTTTTTTTTTTTTATGAGAAAGGGTGGGTGAAGGACGGTGGTGGACATGGGGGGGGGGGTAGGTTCGACTTTCAATGTTTGTTTGGAATTGTGGACTTTGGTATATTGTTGATGATGGTAGTTATATGTGAGCCTTTTCAGCGGACACACAAGTACATTCACACACACTGTACATAATTACTTATAGGATGACGCTCCGCCCCTCTTCATCATCCGATTTCAATTAAAGTCCTTAAAGGTGGGGGCTCATGGGTTGAGATAAACATGGAATGATAATCGCCAAGCTGTACATAATTATCTTGCAAAATGCAATGGCACTGAAATAATTATTAACAATGGTATAAAGGATTTTGTGGATCGTCTATATCGGGCCTGTGACGTCACAAGAGTGTGAGTCCACCATCCAGTCTAGGATAAGGATACTGGTGTGACGTCACTATGACGTCACAGCCCCGGTATAGACGATCCACAAAATCCTTTATACCATTGTTAATAATTATTTCAGTGCCATTGCATTTTGCAAGATAATTATGTACAGCTTGGCGATTATCATTCCATGTTTATCTCAACCCATGAGCCCCCACCTTTAAAGTCTTATAAGAGTTTGGTGGTTGTCAAATTTGGCATGTTATTTTAGTGGTGGATGCTGTTTTTGAGGGAGGAGGCTGTATAATAGGCACCAGTCGTTCATGAAAGAGGTACTCTCGGGGAGAACCTTAGGTGGAGTATTTATAAGGATTGCTTGATATCCTGTTTCATCACCTGGTCTCCTTTGCTGATTTTTTTTTTCTCTGTGCCTCAGTTACACAAAGATCAATTCTAGCTTGATCCTAAGATACACACACTCTTGCTTTCTTACATCAAACCACAAACACTAAATACTCTACGACCCCACCGCCCGTCACTTTGGTGGTGCAATCAGCTTCTGTAGCAGTGGACCACTGGTACCGATATTCAGAACATTCCTGTGCTTGGTATGATTCCGGCCTGGGCCCCCACTGGGTTAAAGAAAATAGCAAAACAGTGGTGGAACTGCTATTCCGGTGAAGGATTGCGTTGTCTCTGTTCTTTCAGTGTAAATGTTTTTTAATCCACTAAGTGTAAATTGCAGTGTGGAGTGGGGCAATGTCTGGGAGCCTCGAAGCAGTTTCTGCCATGACCTTCTCGTTTGGGGTGATTCCTCTGTAAGCGGGGTGTCAGATAAATGATGATAAAATGATGATGCTGCTCTTCGAAAGCAGCTGTGGCCGTTCTATTCATTGGGAGAGAGGTATCTTAACCAGGATTCGAACCCACTCTCTCCAAATACTTTTGTGAGAGTTGGGCACCGTATCCATTTGACCATGAGCGGAAACATAATAATGCGATATGTTTATGGCCGTTTAGTTGCGGCCGTTCTGGTTGAAGCCAATATGGTTGTAGCTGTTCTGTTTATTAGCGTTTTGGTTGTGGCCGGGGCCGGTTTGGTTGTGAACATTCTGATTGTGGCCGCTTAGGAGTGTAGCTAATATTGTTGTGAAAGTTATATTATGGGCGATATGGTTGTGGCCATTGCGGAGTGTGGCTGTGTGGACTTGAAGCCTGCCCTCTTGTTGTCCATATAAACTCTACGGACGTTTCGCTCCACTGACCACAACACGACCACGGGATCATTTGTGTCAATGGTCCGGAAGCCTGATATACCGGCAAACACTTTTTGCGATATATATATACTGTATATATATACTGTATATATATATATATATATATATATATATATATATATTATATAATATATATATATATATATATACAGTATATATATATACAGTATATATATATATATATATATATATATATATATATATATATATATATATATATATATATATATATATATATTACTCTATGTAATTCTCCAACCCAACAGTGAAACGTTATTCTAAGTCTTTCTTCTATTCAACTGCTGAGCTCTGGAACTCTCTCCCAGAATCAGTCTTTCCCTCTTCCTATGATTTAAATTGCTTCAATCTCAGTGTGTCCAGGCATTTTGGCTCGAACGTCCCTTGATTTTGGCCCTGCCACTCTTTCAACTCTGGGGGAGGCACTCGATACAGGCAGTTCTGCCTTTTGTATCCCTCACTCACATAGAACAAAAAAATTATATATATATATATATATATATATACACACCATTACATTTCGTACTGTCCTACTCTTTTACAATTTCTTTGTTTAACCACTTTCCTCTTATATGTATTCATATAGTTGGTATTCAATATTATTAAGGGGAGATGGGTCGTTTTTCTAGATCCCCTTCTCTCTTACGTTTAGCCCCATTAGTTTTCAGATTTTAAGAGGAGTTGATAAGTTGAGGTAGTGAGCGATGGCCGTCCACAACCGCAGCTATGGAACGGCCAGAAAATATATCTGAGGCAAAGGCACAGATGGAGGGATAGAAACCGAAGGAGGGTAGTTTATAAATTAGAGATTCTATCATAGGCTTTCGATATGTCTAGCGCATGGATAAGGGGAGATGGTTGTTTTTCTAGTCCCCATTCTCCCTCATCTTTAGCTCCATTAGTTTTCAAATTTTAAGACATTTGGTCCATTAGTTAGGCGATTTTAAGACATTTTGCCACAGTTTTGTGTCAATATTAATACCTTTCGTGTCTTTTAGGTGTCATTTTGTTCCTGGCGAGCAATAGCCAGCCTGTAATTTTGGAGAACCGACCTTTGGCCGGGAAATTTTTCTACCGAAATCTGTACAAATATATCTAGAAGGGAGATCATGGAGATGTTATTTTAACCCCTTGAAGCTCTGACGCGTTATAGCAGTTTGTTTTGGCTATCATTAGACGATTTTATGCAGCTTAGGAAGGCTATGTGGGTATTAAAAGGGTAAATACTATCTCAATCAACCCTTTGACTTCCATATACCGTTACTAATCTGAATAGAATCATCTAATAGTAGCCAGAACACAGAACAGAAACGCGTATTGGAGCTTGAAAGGGTTAAGCTTGATGGAGGTCTAGAAAAGAAGCGAAATAAATAATAAATAATAAATAATAAATAATAACTAAATCGACCAAAAAATAAACCCTCCCCCCCCCCCCCTCCCCTTAAGACTAACTGTCACTACCTCAAGTATAAACTGTATACTCTAGAGTTTATATACTTTGCTGTACCGGTACCTTCCTTCCTTCCCCCCCCCCTCCCCCCCCCCCCCCTCCACGAGCGAGTAAAGTGTCGCGTGCCGGTAACTGACGAAGCAGAATTTTATTAAAGTGTTTCGCCACCAAATACAGATATGGGCGGTAAAATTCAACGCTAAAGGGATACGTCTATGTGCTTCAGTTTTCATGCCCCCCCCCTCTCTCTCTCTCTCTCTCTCTCTCTCGCTCTCTCTCTCTCTCTCTCTCTCTCTCGCTCTCTCTCTCTCTCTCTCTCTCTCTCTCTCTCTCTCTCTCTCTCTCTCTCTGCTATTACCTGTCGTTCTTGGGTGACCTCGTTTGACACAGGTGATTTAAATTTGTATTATCATTATTATTATTATTATTAGTAGTAGTATTATATTTGTTTTAGTGTCCTCCATGATCACCTGTGCCTCATCTCTATCTATTGATCACCTGCGAGTTTCAGGCTATAAGGAAGTTGGAGCCGCGAACATCGATATTAAACAGAAATACAATAATAATATGGGTTTCTGATGGATAAAAAGTATGATCAATTTGGTTTTATGTATTTATATATGTATTATGACCGTATTTTAGCTGTACATCCTGTTGAATATCGTTGTCTACAGCTCCAACTTCCTTATAGTACGAAGTTGCAAGTGGTCAATTAGGTATACATGACTCAGACGAATGCCCACATCTATAACTGCGCCTATTGCTTCGTTTCGTTTTCATTTCGTTCTTGCACCTGAAGAATATAAAAAAAAATAGTAATTAATGTATGATTGTACATAATAGTCTTACTACATCTCAGGGCTGGTGCCCAACCCCGAAAGGGGTTGAAATAGGGGAGCTATTCCCCCACCAAAGGCGGCTTGCTAGGGCCTTTCCTAGCTATTGCTGAGAGGATTGGGTTCTAGTCATGTGGTGATGGGCTGGTCTATCAGAGTGAGAACTGAGCGATCTCTGCCATACCCATAGCTTACTCTGACTGTTCCTTTTACTTATATATTTTCTAGATCTCAAGTGACGGCGTCTCTTCCGTGGATTGACCTCCCAATCTACCAAGATTGGAAGCCAAAGCGTCACATTTTTCCTTTGCCCCTCAACTTTCTCTTCATAATTGCTGAGGGGCACAGGGCCCTGGGTGGGGCTTTGGTTTCCCGGGCGTTTCCTCATCCTCCTCAGCTCCCCGCCATGGAGTGGCTTCGGTCACCCAGGCTTTATTGTGGTCGGCAGGGAGAGTTCTGTGGGGGCGCTCGGTTATGGCCTTGGCCTTGCTCGGGGCCTTGGGGCTGTTCGGCCAGGCAGCTTGGGGAACAGCAACAACAACAACAACTACATCTCAACCTGGACTATCTTTATTACAGATTACAGACTATCTCAATGAATCCTTTTAGCTGCCATATATCCTTCCTAAGCTTCATAAAATCGTTTAAATGCAGCTGATTTAAAAACAAATATACGTCGTCGGTACTGTAAGGGTTAAGATATAATATTTCGAGATTATTTTCATATCATGTATCAGACAAGAAATGTAACTATCTTATAAGAGGCAAAGCTTTAGATTGTCTATAAGATTAGGTAAGATAAACTTATCAGTATTATACGGTAGACTTTTACTTGTATATTGAATATCTTTAACCCTTTCTGTACCGGTGACGTCTTTTTGTATTATGTATTGGCTACTATCATAAACTCCCGTCCACTCACTGACTCTCTGCAATCTCTCTCTCGTCTCCACAATGTTGCATCTCTTGCTATTCTATCGCTACTACAATAATCAGTGTTCCTCAGAGCTCTCTCAGTGTAGAGTACGTAGTACCCGTCTTTTAACACAAGTCCACCCCTACTCTGTGCAACTCTGCAACTCAATAGTAAAACGATCCTCCCAATCTTTCTTCTATTCAACAGCTGAGCTCTGGAACACTCTCCTTGAATCCATCTTTCCCTAATCCTATGAATTAAATTGCTTCAAACTCTGTGTGTCCAGACGTTTTGGCTCGACCATTCCTTGATTTAGGCCCTGTCACTCTTTCAACTCTGGGGGAAGCACTCGTCACAGGAAGTTTTGCCTTTTGTCTCCCTCATCCACATAGGAACACAAAAATACTGCCGTGCGCTTTTATATATCGCATATTTCTAGACATTTTGTGATCCTATTGAATGAGGTAACATTTTGTGGGCCTACCCCGACTCCCCATCAACGAAATTGTGTATACCCTCTTCCCCATCCCCCCCCCCCCTTTCAGGCCCCCACTATCTCCCCGCCATCTCCACATCGAGTTATATTGATGGCACTATCTCTGTGGAGGGGCCGCCATATATACTGGTAGGGCCTCACTACATTAGGGGGTTATGGCGTGTCTCTCTGGGCTCTACGGCTCTTATCTCTACCACTCCGGCTATGGCTACCTCTCGCTCTTCTCTGTCTTTAATATACTTTTAATATAATATGTATTTCCCCTTAGAAAAAAAACAACAACACACGGATTAACTGAACGCCTAATGAATTTCGAAACACCAATTTCCATGGGTACTAAAGTCTTCGACAAATATTGGTAGGACATTGATTAGTAAAGGACAATTCCTTTTGTAAGAAAACACCTTTTCCACACTGTGATGCAAGAATAGATTTGCTTATTAAAGACAGCACAAACAAAAATAAATATTAAACACAAAGTAAGACTTCACATTCACTTTCACTGGGTTCGAATGATTATATTAAGATATACCATGACACCAACCAAGATAATTGTATCCTGAAAGCAGAATTACCAATAAGGATGAGTAACACACTACAGCAGTACCACCACCAACCCAGAGACCCACGTTCACACCCAGGAAGACGCTCAATACATGAATGGTACCTTAAGATCTTCCTCCCCATTCTCAGCTACACCTTTCTTACTCAACACCACTGCAGCTAATGATTTATAATGACCTAAGACTACCGCTCCTTTAGCCATCATCAGTAGTTCAGTGCCAACAAACAGAACCCTGAAATCCAACAGCAGGGAAGCTGCTGGTGAGACAAGAAGTTCACAAAAATTTGAATACCAGCTGAGAGTCACACAAATGTGCAAGTATAGCAGTGAGCCGCAGTTAAGTACCCAATATCACAGTTATTTACAAAGTAAACACCAGCTGATCGATAAATATAATGTGCAAGCATAGCACTAGGATAAATATAATGTGCAAGCATAGCACTAGGATAAATATAATGTGCAAGCATAGCACTAGGATAAATATAATGTGCAAGCATAGCACTAGGATAAATATAATGTGCAAGCATAGCACTAGGATAAATATAATGTGCAAGCATAGCACTAGGATAAATATAATGTGCAAGCATAGCACTAGGATAAATATAATGTGCAAGCATAGCACTAGGATAAATATAATGTGCAAGCATAGCACTAGGATAAATATAATGTGCAAGCATAGCACTAGGATAAATATAATGTGCAAGCATAGCACTAGGATATTTGAATGCCCAATAGCCGATTGACACTCAGGCGTGAATAGCAGTGGGGCTTATGAAGTGTTGCAAGTGTTCTCTCTCTCTCTCTCTTTCTCTCTCTCTCTCTCCTTCTGTGTTTTATAAGTCACCTTTACAGAGTCCTTCCTCGTAATATTTATTTGTTACAACTCTCTCACACTGGGTATGGATCTCTTGCCTTTTTATCACCTTATTTTGTCGACTCCGTTTATTTGTTTTATTATTATTATTATTATTATTATTATTATTATTATTATTTCTTTGCCTAGGCACATAGTTTAATTTTGTTCAGGCACGTTATTCAATTTTGTTTGGGTCCTTTATTCAATTAATTTAGGCTCTTTATTCTATTTAGTTTGCTATTTTCTGTTTCCGAACCTGCTGTATTTATGCACATGTGCTGGTATATTATTTTGAAATTGATATATCTGATTATTATAGCTGTATGTATGTATCTATCTATCTATCTATATACAACTATCTATGTATCTATCTGGCTATGTCTGTCTGTCTGTCTGTCTCTCTATCTATCTATATAACTATATATCTGTATATCTATCTATTTATCTGTCTGTCTGTCTGCTATATATAATGACGGTACAGTCGCCTGCACAAATAACCGGTACACCATTATACGATAAAGATGAAACGGTGACCAGTAATTGAGGGCATTCACTGACTCGGGCATGGGTGGGTGAAGGAAACGTTTCAAAATGTTTCATCGGTGTATCATAATTGTTCAACCCCTTCAGTACCGGTGACGTCTGTGTTGCCTTAGTTTAGCTATATTTGGACCATGTTATGCAGCTTAAAGAACGATCTGTGGGAAGGAAATCTGGGTGTGTATTTTTAAGTTTGAAGGAAGTCTGGGAAGGCGTTTTTGTTAGCCTAGGGGACAAACTAAAATACATTGCTTGCAAAAGCAAGCAAAATCCTCAATACTAATTAAACTAAATGTCATAATAGCCCACAAGACGTCGGACAAGATAGTGTTAAAGAAGAAAGAAGGAAGCATCCAAATAATAATAATAATAATAATAATAATAATAATAATAATAATAATAATTATAATACATATTTTTTCACCAACCAAATTTACTTCTATTTTCAATTAATGAAATAAAAATAACAATAATAATAATAATAATAATAATAATAATAATAATAATAGCAACAACAATAATGATAATGATAATACTAATAATAATAATGATTATAATAATAACTAGGATGGTGGAAGTTTGTAGGAGTGAACATAAATCGGAACCCCTCAAACTGAATCTCCATATCAATCCCACAGATCTTGTCTGTGGTGAGAGAATGGGAAGTGTGTGTGTGTGTGTGTTCCTGGGTGTGTTCGTGTGTGTGTGTTTTTTTCCTGTATATGTGTTCGTGTGTGTGTGTGTTTGTTCCTGTATATGTGTGTGTTCCTGAGTGTGTGTGTGCGAGTTCCTGTATGTGTGTGCGTGTGTGTGTTCCTGTATGTGTTTGTGTGTGTGTTCCTGTTTCAGTGTGTGTATGTGTGTGAGAGAGGGGGGAGAGAGAGAGAGAAGCATTGTTGTAATAGATGTCTAATTCTTAATAATTGGGCAATTAGAGGTAATTAAAAATTTGCTAAGAGATAAAATAAATCTTCCTAGTTAGATTGCTACGGTTCAGCTTAACAAAAGAGGAAATAATTACAGTGAATAATAACGTTATTTTCATGTAATCTATCAACTCCGGTGTTCCTCAGGGCTCTGTCCTTTCTTCAGTTCTATTTTTAATATTCATTAATGATCTTCTCAACTGTACCTCTAGCCCTATCCACTCATATGCTAATGACTCTGCCTTACACTATTTAATTCGTTTTCTACAACGTCCCACCATGCAATTACTCCAAAATTCACGTGATGAGGCCATAGCTAACCTATTTTCTCATCTATCTACTATTTCCAATTGGGCCAGAGATAATTTTGTTACTTTCAATGCTTTCAATAGTCAATGTCTCCCATCAATCTATCCATTTTGCCCTGTCCTCTCTCCCTCTCCTTTTTCCTTCGAATCATCTTCTATTTTCCAACATACTTGTATCTTTCTTCTCTCGTTTCTTCCCTTTTTTCCTGATCTTTCCATTCGTATTAAGACAAAAATTATATAACGGTAATGATGTTCTGTTTAATCCCTTCAACACGATTACGTAATTTTCATCAAATTTTGGTTACCATTAAACGATTTTCTTTAGCGTATAATCTACCTCTAGGACTCAGAGGGGTAAATACAATCTCAATAAACCCTCTGAATAACATAGATCTTTCTTTAACTGCATGAAATCGTCCAACTTTAGCCAGAATATTAGGTACAAAGGTGTCATGGTGCTGAAGGGGTTAAGGGCATATTTCTATTTATTTGTTTATTTATCGAGTTATGAATTATTAATTATAATTTCTTCTCTAGACCTTTTCTAGAATCTTGGAAACAATATACTCTCATTAAGACCCCCCTTGTGTATTTATTGGTAGAAAAGTGCCCTGGCCGAAGGCCAGCTTCCCCCTAATTGCAGGCTTGCTATTGCATTGCCAGAAAAAAATCGAAATTTAAATGGCGTGAAAGGTCTTAAAATCGCCAATCTAATGGGGTCTTCAAATCTCAAAACTAATAGGGCTAAGAATGAGGGAGGGAGAAGATAGTTCAACCCCCCCCCCCCCACCACCCCATCACACTCTCTTCCCCCATTTAAAAAGGATAAAGTAATTTAGACAGCAACTGCAAGTAAGAAAACTCGCCCAAGATGTGAATGAGTTGAAGAATAAAATGGAGGACTTTTTGGGAGTTGACAAATTTATGAAGATTAATTCGCCCTTAATGCTGAGCGGTAACATTAGTAGAAAGATAATTACTGTAGGATTTTATTATTAATATTTAATCCACGACCTTCTCTATTTTAGCATAATACAGTCGTTTAAAATGCAAAACTATATATATATATATATATATATATATATATATATATATATATATATATATATATATATATATATATATATATATATATATATATATATATACAGTATATATACAGTATATATGTTTCTAATCTCTCAGTGGGGTTCGAACCGCCGACCGTCAGGACGATAGCCGACGCTTTAATCAACTACACCACGGCAGTCAAAAGACACTCAACCCTCTATCCTATTTATGTTAAGGAGAAGGGAAACCCACTAGGCGAATATATTTCAATGCATACCAAGTCGTAGGATCCATATTCCAGAATACCATACAAGGATTTCTGAGTGTCCCGACGCAACTCGGCCCGAAATTGATTTAATTTAATTGTAACCCACCAAGCATGAGAGTTATAAATATTGAATATATATCACAAATACACGTGAGCCACTAAATGTTTCTAATCTCTCAGTGGGGTTCGAGCCGCTGACCGTCAGGACGATAGCCGACGCTTTAATCAACTACACCGGCGTGGTGAGATTAGAAATATTTAGTGGCTCACGTGTATTTGTGATATATACTCAATATATATATTGTCACATGAACTGATTGTGTAATTGATTATATATTATTATAATATATTAGTATCCCCAGAAAAAAATAGAAAAGGTGAATGTTCCTTAGTAAATAGACAGATAGAATATATAAAAAAATAAACGTAGTGTAGAACTACATTTGCTACTTAAAATAATGTAATCTTACAAACTAATACGGTTGATGTCTATATGTAATGTATGTAGTCTACTTATTCATTAGCTGAAGGTAAAAATCATGTAGTGGAAAGTTAAGAACTCCATTAAATTCACAATCAACTAGGAATTTTCGCACGAGATCAAGCTAATGAGTCAATGAACGAACAATCAATTAGTTTTACATATTCTTATCGAATTATTATATATACTGTATGCACTGTGTATTTGTCACTCCCCAATACCACTCACCCCCCACCAGTCATCCCAAACACACCAATATAACCCCCCCCCCCCCCACACACCATAACACTCACCCCCACACACACCACTACCATCCACCACCACTCCCCACATACACACAGCTCAACACCCACACATACCCTAACGTTCCCAACCCCACCCCTCCACAAACATATACCCACCCCTCCCATTTAACCCCCACCACACCAAAACCCCAACACATACCCAGAATGTTCACAACCCCACCATACTCCATCCCTCGAACCCCTACCCAAACGTCCCCGATAACTTAACACCTCACATACTCAAACGTTCTTATCCCCTCAAACCCTACCCCTCGAATCCATCCCCAATCTTACCCTAACCTCCACTACACCAAACCCCCACACATACCCAGACTTCCTTAACCCCACATACTCCAAAACTGAGCACTCCACCCCTCGAACCCCTAACCAGACTTACAGTGTATACCCAAACCACCACCACACCACTGAACCACCCTCCTGTAACAGTAAACGGCGGCCCTTCACTTTACTGTATATGGAACTGGTGTATCGTGGGTTTCCTTCCCCCAAGATTTATGTGGCCAATTTCTCACCGCCATTTGAGTGAATCGGACCAGTTGCCTCTCTCCGTGTTCGCCAAACAGATCACATATATCATAATTCCTGTTCTCTGATATGTTTGATTCGAATACTTGTTGTTTACGGTTGATTTGACTGTAGGTATTTTAATCTAATCTACACTCAATTTCTCTCTCTCTCTCTTTCTCTCTCTCTCTCTCTCTCTCTCTCTCTCTCTGACTCGTATGCCTAACCTATCTTTAATTCTACACTCACTCATTCCTGCTCTCTGATTTTGCTTGATACAACGATTAACCTTCTTAACTTCCATATACCGCTCCTAATCTAAATTAAATCGTCTAATAATAGCCAGAAAATAGAAAATAAATGTATAATCGGGTCTTCTAAGGATTAGTTCTACATCACCCACTCATTAAAAAAACGGAGCACTCCCGGAATACAATATTTCTTGGTTTTAAAATGTTGGCTCGGTATTTCAACCAATGCCTCGACAAATGAAAATGGTGTTATTTTCTCTTTAGGGTGTGTAGTTTTTCCTTACTGAAAAACACAAGCGCAAAAAAAGGGCTTGTCCCCTGTAACTACGAGAGAAGAAAGGAATAAATAAAAGTATGTTGGAAAATGGAGAGAGAAGAAGAAGCAGAGAAGGAGGAGAAGAAGACGAAGAGGTGGAGGAGAAGGAGATGGGAGGGAGGAGAGTAAGGGGGAGAAATAGGAAGGAAGGAACGCGAGAAGAAAGGAAGAAAGCATGTTGGAAAATAAAGAAAAACAAAGAAAAACTAAAACAAGAACAACAACATCACCGCAAGCTACCATGCAAGTCACTCATAGGCCTCCGTCTTCGGACTGGATGCGCAGTAAATCCAACGAACCGTATGGCTAAAGTTGTGCGGTGTCTTGGCTGGATAAAATGAACGCTTTTTCCGTTTTTTTTTTTTTTTTTTTTTTTTTTTTCAGGCATTTGGTGTCTGGCATCTTAAGAATGTAAGTTGTGTATTATTTCAGTTCCTTGAATCACATACACTCAGTCCAGTGGTCGGTTCCAAGACGAAAATATAAAAAAGAAGCATGATAATAATATACAGTACCGGTATATACTCATCGAAAATTGAATGTTATTTTATATATTGTATTTTATATATTTATTCTTGTTTTGTTCCTATTTGGCACTATTGCCACTGGCATCGGACACTAGACTGCTGGTAGATCGTCACAGGTGCTAGATATCTCGCAAAGGTATTCTTCAGTAGTTGCCCAATCGTAGGTCAGGTGAATGTATTGAGGGAAAAGCCTTTACAACGGCGCCTCTTATCTACTTTTCGAAGAGCGTTGAGAGGGGAGAAGGGGTGTTGGAGATGGAAGAAGCTGTTGGAGTGACTCTTTTGTGTGTTATTAGTCTGTAGATGGTGATGGTGAAGATATTAAGGAATAAGCCTTTAAAACGGCACCACGTATCTAATTTTCAAAGAGAGGGGAGAAGGGGTGTTGGAGGGAGACGGGAAGCTGTTGGAGTGGCTTTGCTGTGTGTGTTACTAGTCAGTATACGTCGTCGAGGTTGCAGAAAAAAATTGCGGGGGAGAATTCGGTGGGGTAGAAAAAAATGGGGGCTTGCTGGATGATTCGGTACCATCGACGTCTCCGGCCCCGAGTGTCTCTTAGTGTAGCCAGCCCAGTTTGTCAGGGGGGCAGTGATGCGGGGGGGAGATGGGGGATGGGTGGCAGGGGGATAGGAGGGGAGGGGGTAATAAGGAAGAGGGAGATGAGGAGTAGGAGGAGATAGGGCAGAGTGGAGAAATGTAAGGGAGTGAAGGTGTGGGGGGCATGTAGTGGATGGGAGAGATAGGAAGGGGGATGAACGTGGGGGGGCTGGGATGGAGAGAAGTAAGGGGGAGAATGAAGGGAAGGGGGGAGTAGTTATGAAAAGGGAGGGGAATATGAAAGGAAAGAAGAGATGGGGAGGAGAGAAGAGGATCTATGTGAGGAGAGAGAGAGAGATGAAATAGGAAGGAGAAGGTTTGTGGAGAGAAAGGGAGGACTGAGGAGATAAAGAGGGGGAGGGGAGGGGGGCGGGTATGTAACTTAGATGAAACCGGCCTTGGGCTGGGTCATTATCTATCGAAAATATATACAAATTTAGCTTGAAGAGGGTCTGGATGGACATCATTTACTTTGAAGGAAGTCTGAGAAGGCGTTTTTGTTAGACTAGGAGGCAAGCTAAATTGTTCGATAATGTCAAAAGCAAGCAAAACCCTCAATAATGATTCAACCAAATTTCATAACAACCCCCAAGACGTCGGCTCAGTTAGTGTTGATAACGGCACCGGTAACCCTTCGTCTTGGACGCTGGCTTACCAGAAGTTGGGCCACACCTGTACAGTCACTTACAACAATACCTGGACCACCTTATGTATTGCTGTATGACATTATAACTATCTGGATTAATTTTGGGGTAAAACTTGCTTTTCAATAGATAGTGCGGTACATAGTTAGGTAGTTTATGTATAGCAAATTATATTCATTAGTTCGTTTCCAATTATATGCTTCCATAATTTTCCTAGACTTTCTTCTAATCAACAAGCAAGCTTTGGAACTCTCTCCCTCAATCTGTCTTTCCCCCATCCTATGACCTGAACTGCTTCAAGCTCCGTGTGTCCAGACATTTTGACTCTAACGTACCTTGATTTTGGCTCCCTGTCACTATTTCAACTTTAGGGGAGACACTTGTTACAAGCAACTTTGCCTTTTGTCTCCTTCATTCAAATAGAAAAAATAAATAAATAAATAAAATACAAAATAAATAAATAAATAGATAGATGAGGTCCACGAACTTTTATGAGTGATTGTACCTCTTGAAACCCGGGCAACTTCCGGTGTAATATCGCGGGAAATCAAGCCCCCCCCCCCCCCCCCCTCCCAACCCCCTCAGTAGTGGAGTCAGCAGGACCACTGAGTAATGAACCTGGATTTCCAATGCGGGGTATTGTTGGGGCTTACTGGTGGTAGTGGTAGTGGTGGTGGTGGTGGTAAGACGCTATTATACCCTGTTTCAATGGGGGTATTGTTGGGGCTTATTGGTGGTAGTGGTGGTGGTGGTGGTAAGACGCTATTATACCCTGTTCCAATGGGGGTATTGTTGGGGCTTACTGGTGGTAGTGGTGGTGGTGGTAGTAAGACGCTATTATACCCTGTTCCAAATGGGGGTATTGTTGGGGCTTACTTGGTGGTAGTGGTGGTGGTGGTGGTAAGACGCTATTATACCCTGTTCCAAATGGGGGTATTGTTGGGGCTTACTGGTGGTAGTGGTGGTGGTGGTGGTAAGACGCTATTATACCCTGTTCCAAATTGGGGTATTGTTGGGGCTTACTGGTGTCGATCTTTTCTCTCCTTTGGGCTCCTCCGACCATAAACTTATCTCTGTCACCTGTCCTATCTCTCCAGTACGGCCACCCGATCCTTCTAGCCAGCGGCGCTTGTGGCACTTTGGCGCTGCCGACTGGGAGGCTCTTCGGCAGTACTTCTTTGATTTCCCATGGAATGATTTCTGCTTCCATGGCCGAGAACCCTCGGAGAGTGCTGAACGCATTACTGAGGTAATCTTATCGGGCATGGAAGCATACATTCCATTCTCTTTCTCTCAGACTAATGCTAAAAAATCTTGGTTTACTCACGCCTGTTCTACTGCTGTCCGCTGTCAGGAAGCATTCAAATGGTACCGACGCCTTAAAACTCAAGACTCTCATTCTTCATATGTTTCTGCCCGGAATCAAGCCAAATCTGTTCTTCGACTTGCCAAACACTCTTTCATCAATAATAAATGCACTGAACTATCCAACTCTAGCTCTTCCCAAGCTTTCTGGCATCTAGCCAAAAACCTCTCCAACAATTTCTCTTCCTCGTCTTTCCCTCCCCTTTCCCACTCTGATGGCACAACCATCACTTCTTCCTCTGACAAAGCTAAACTCTTCGCTCAAACTTTTGCTAGAAACTCCACCTTGGATGATTCCGGTGCTATTCCTCCCTCTCCGCCCTCCTCTCTCTTACTTATGCCTAATATCCTAATCTCTTCTAAAGATGTACTTTCTACCGTCTCTGGGCTTAACACTAATAAGGCGTACGGTCCGGACGGTGTTCCTCCTGTTGTTCTCAAAAGCTGTGCTTCCGTGCTGACTCCCTGCCTAGGCAAACTCTTTCGTCTCTGTCTATCCTCTAACGTCTTCCCTTCATGCTGGAAGTTTGCTCACATTCAACCTGTCCCAAAGAAGGGTGACCGCTCTCAACCCTCCAACTATCGTCCAATTGCTCTCATTTCTTGTCTTTCTAAAGTTTTTGAAAATATTCTTGCTTCCAAATTTCTTAAGCATTTCTCTTCTCATAATCTGCTCTCAGATCGCCAGTATGGCTTCCTTAAGGGTCGCTCTACTGGTGATCTTCTTTCATATCTTACTAACTCTTGGTCATCCTCCTTTCGGGACTTCGGTGAGACTTTTTCTATTGCACTAGACATATCGAAAGCCTTCGATAGAGTCTGGCATAAATCTTTAATTTCTAAACTACCCTCCTTTGGTTTCTATCCCTCCATCTGTGCCTTTGTCTCTAATTTCCTTTCCGGCCGTTCCATAGCCGCGGTTGTGGACGGCCATTGTTCACTTCCTCACCCTATAAACTCCGGTGTTCCTCAGGGCTCTGTCCTATCTCCTATTCTCTTTCTAATTTTTATAAATGATCTCCTTAACTGTACCTTAATTCCCATCCATTCATACGCAGACGACTCAACCTTACACTACTCCATTACTTTTTCAGAACGCCCCAGCCAGCAATCCCTCAACGACAAAACTTAATGAAGCCATAGAACTCTTAAATTCTGATCTAAATACTATTTCCAATTGGGGCAGAGAAAACCTTGTTAATTTTAATGCTTC